>CM040405.1:81802335-82063517 GCA_022702515.1 Ilyophis sp. 1 JC-2022
CTGGCATTGCAAGGCCTTCAATGCAAACCAGAGGAGCTTTGGAACACGTTAAGAAAAGGTCCAGGAGGATTTTTATTAAGACTACAGGAAAATGGTTTCTCTATATTCAGCATTACACCCAGAGGAGGGCCGGCACTACGTTTCCCAGGACTCCCATTCAGAACGCAACCATTGATGGGAGAAACCGCATTCCCAACTGACTTTGCCCAAATCTCAATGTCCGCCCTGAGCCGAGGACTGAGCCCCCACAGACTTTGGGTGATGTCACATGCGTGCCCAGCATGAGTGCATGAGAGTGCATGAGAGTGTAAGAGAGTGCATGAGAGTGCAAGAGAGTGCATGAGAGTGCAAGAGGGTGCATGAGAGTGCACGAGAGTGCACGTGAGTGCAAGGGCTCGAAATGGTAAAAATAAGAGGAATACGTTGCCTTGACAACGCCTGTCGCGCATGCAAGATGTTTATGACAATCGCCACTTTAGGACTTTTAAGTTTAGGTTTGTACCCGCTGAAAGAACTCTGCCCGCGATGTGTGTCGTTTGTTTACCATTTTTGAGACGCTTCCGGCTGCGTTTCGTTTTTATTGTCAGAAACGCCAAGAATTGGGGACAATTCTCTCAGAAAAGTCTGCAGGGCTGTGTCCGAATCAGAGCCCTATCTACTGCGCCCTGTCTCCTGCGTACAGTGTACTGGCAGAAGTGTGCTGTTTAATGTGCACTGTTAAGCAGTGTGCAAAAAATATCCGCTATACTATTTTCCAAATGTACTGTGGAAGTGTCGTAAGATATCCCACCCTTGCGCGGGCGGCCATGTCACGTGTTGTTTTTGTTGTATTTGAAGAAAAACGCCAGCGAAGCTGCACCTCCTCTTTTAAAGGGAAGCTCACATCATATTTATGAGACCAAACTTTTTGGGTTCTTCTTGAAGTGTGCTCCTGAATATACTCAGTGAAACCCTGGAAGTAAGTGTGTCATCCGGGTGTTTACTGCAATTTGAAAAATATTCGCCTACTCAACAACCTTCTCGTCCCATCTACTCACCAAGGCTACTCAATAGTGTGGAAGAGTGCTGATTCGGACCCGGCCCTCGCCCTATCTACTCACCAAGGCTACTCAATAGTGTGGAAGAGTGCTGATTCGGACATGGCCCTCGTCCTATCTACTCACCAAGGCTACTCAATAGTGTGGAAGAGTGCTGATCCCTGGATTGCAGCCTTGTGGGAAGTCTACTTAAAGAGCTTGGGAAGTCGTGCGCTTGCCGGTTTTACAGTGGGACAGCCCTGAGCCCTCACGGATTTATCGGGAACGTGCCTCAAAGTCTGAGGGTGGACATTGAGATTGGGCTGATGTCTCCCACGAGCAACAGGAACCTCTTGAGTCACGATGACATTTCCAAGAGTCTCACCAGTTTGGGGAGTTGTTAAACAAAATATATATATTATTAACACCTTTTGTTGTCGTTTTTGTTTGCTAAATCATTGTGGATAAAATACGAAGGAAAAACATAGAAAGGATTGAATTACGAAAAACAAAATAACTCGGTCCCACTTGATCGTAATAAAGGTAGAGTTTACCCGTGCCCGTTACTCCAAAGGCCCCGAGTTTAAAAAAAGGGTCCCATTAAACCACTGATGCAAATTGAAATCAAACAGTTGTGTACTGTAGGCTACTAAAGCGCACATTTAACTGCATATTTATAATTATGCAAATCACAGAGAAGCAAAATCTACAGATATGAGAACATTCTGACCGTTGGATAAACTGCCTGCCTAATAGGATGAGATCATTTCTACTGATGTTGCCTAATCTTTTAGTACTTTCAGTAATTAATTGTGCTTTTCCCTTCCACAACACAGATTATTATTATGATACATTTTTACCGAGATGGAAACACACAGTACAGGATAATGCTATAGACACTTGTAAGCTGATTAAGGGTAGCTGTAGGTAACAGAGTAGCCTGTGGGTAACAGCTCCCGTCTCTGAATATGGCGGCCGGCGACCTATAGCCTAATTGTTGCTGACATGGAACAATATCATGCCAGCCACACACACACACACACACACACACACATACATGTTGCGAGTGCTGTCACTATGAAAAATGATGTAATCTGTGTACAGATCTCACTTATCGTTTACAAAGCCGAAACGAGCGAACTCTCGGATTTCCCGAGGCTGTGGCCTAGCGGGGCGACACAAATCATCAGTGCGGGCCAGCAAATCTGAACGCCGTATTTCAGCGCGTGAACAGCGCGCCTCTGTCGTCTGCAGCCGAGAGACAACACAGACATAAATCTTCCTGAAAGACCGACAGCAGCTACTTCAACAGAAACAAGACCCGTCGCAAGGCCGCGGGACTGTCCAATCACGCAGTCCTGAAATGAGCGTAAAAACCCGCAAACGGCGCACTCCAAAATCCATCCGAGAGTTAAGGGATTATTCATGTACTCGGTGACAAGATCGAACACACAAAGTAAAGTACAAAAACAAATGCATCTGTTATAGGGCGACTGCCTCTCTCCAAAACCAACAATGTTTATTTCCATGTCTTTAAAGCCCTTTTACTTAGCAATGGCATCATTACTGGCTGATTTCAAAGTCAAAAGTCAAAGTCAAAGTGTTTTTTTTTTTTTATTTAAGCACAGCACATAAAACAAGGTCAAACTGAACAAAAAATTAGGACAGACAAGGCAACAAACAACTATGTAGTAGGCATTAAAAACAAACAAAAACAAAAACATATATAAAATTTTTAAAAAAAAAAAAAAAAAAAAAAAATTTCAGTGGAATCCTTACTGGCTGCACTTACAAACTACGTTGTTTTCTCCTCGTCATTTCAGATGAGCATCGGGAGTCATTTAAGACGATTCCTAAGAGTGTTACCATCATCACATAATCAGAAACGACAAATTACAAATATACAGCAGCTTGACTCATTGCTGGTTTAAAGAGCTTATATAAAAATAAATAAATAAAAGCCCTCAGGCAAATATTACCATTAATCAGTGTAACAAAATATCTGTGCGAGCAGGATGAACGAGACAATAATACCAGCTGGTTGCGGCTTCATATCAATTAGTCTGTGTGCCTGTATTAGCCAGCAGCTGGCAGGATCACAAATGAATCACAATCAATGTCATCCGTGGAGCTCAAGAACATTGACAAGATTTAGATGAACTATTAAAATTGCTTTATAGAAGAGTCCCTGACTATACACCGGCCATGTAAAAATAGCTTTCATTGAGGAGAAAAAAAAAAGGTATGTTTCCCTGTAAACTATCATACATTATTACATGTATTTAAGCACAAAAATGCAAGGCGGTTACAAAACCTCACCACCCACGGTCTGGCAGTCTACTAGGGTGTTGGAGTGTGATCAGTTGTGGGTGGGGGGGCTTAATGAATGAAAACATTATCGCATTTTAAGCTTGCACATACTGAAATGTAAAAATACCACAGCTGTGTTGAACGGCAGTATGTAACTTGCACATGTCCATGTTACACGGGGCCAGCAGGTGTCAACTTCTACTTATAACGTTTGGTGCAGAGGAGCAAAGCATTTGGTCACACACAGATGGCTGCAGAGCATCAGTGCGGAGACGAGAGCCTTCAAACACAATCCCGAGGGACCATTTCGGATGTAGGTCATGGTGATGATTTCAGGATTCAGAAATAAAATTCCCCATAAAGTGCTGTCGGAAAAGGCAACAGAGACACCTGAGATCTCTCTCTTTCTCCCTCTCTCTCTCGTGAGAAAACTGGCTGGGAATACACCTGAAATATGGTTCTCTTACCGCTTGCAGTCACAGGTAGCCCAGATTTGGTGGAAAGAATTTGTAGAAACCTCCCTCCCCTTAACAAGACCTAGCAGCACTGTCTGCAACACTACACTGCGTTTGGCTTTCACTTTTAAATTGAGTAGCTTTTGCAATTCAATACCACAGCCCTGTCTACCCACATCATTTGCATAAATACCACTGTGATTCACGATGGGTGCCTGGTTGCTGGTCAATTTGCAAGCTAGCAAAATAATCTGGGTATGTGTAAATTGCACAAATTTGGTGCCAGGTATTTAATGCGTTTAGAAAAAAAAGAGCATACCACAGCTGCAACGATACAGAACGGCCCTCGTCTCCAAGTGATATGGATAAATCCACAGGCAGCGCAGCACTTAAAATCATGACATCATCTCTTAGCCAAGAGTTTATCAACCGTGGTTCATTCTGGTGAAGACATCCTGAATGCCGCTGGGGCTTTCGTCCCAGCTTTAATCAGAAGCAGACGAAGCCCCTTCAAATCGGTCATCGCTACACACGTATTTTATTTTTATGATTTCTTGCGGACATGTTTTATTGCACAACTCGCTATTTTGAGACAAAGCACCATTCAGACAATAGTCCAGAATTCGTTCAAGGGGCAAATGTAAACATCTCCGACGCCACATTTTACACAAATAGTTGTACATAATAGCCTAAGAAATGTGCAGAGGAAAAAAATCTAACAAGGGAAAGATATTTGGTTTAAAATAGGAGTCAAACTTAACATGAGCCAGCTAATTAGTATTAGGCTAGCGAGCCAATTGTCCGCAGGTTACTCCGCTGCTAAGAAAACTAGCATAGCCTACATGATAGGCTCCAGACATGCATTGCTCAGGACAAATCTAGCTGGTTATTTAAAGCCATCCTGAAAAGCTCGCTAGCCGACTGGTGAAATACGCAGTGGCCTAGCTAGGCTACCTATGCTGTCTTTTCTTGACACGTCAATTGTTTAACATCAAATATGCTCATGAGATCCATCGCGTGGAATATAAATAGCCTAGCTAGTCGTCTAACAAGCATTTTTTTTTTTTAGCAACGAAGACAACCAATCCTCACCGCTAGATCATTGGCAAGCCAACTGGGGTGACACGATCATAACACGGTCACTATTAAATGGCCGACTCGGCTACTCCAGCTCCACCCACCTTGTTGATCAGCAATCCGAGAGACCGTCGTTACTTCCGCCTTTGACTTTTTTTCACTATTATTTTGCGTGTTAGACGGTCACATAAACACCCAAACAATTTTTATTCATCCCAAAAAATTTTGCGAACAAGCAGCAAATCCACCACTTCTGCACCACCACGTCTGTTTAAATAATATCTGATTTCCACTTTGTGGAATTAGACAAGATAACCTAACGCTATACTGGTAACGTTGCTACAACACTACCTTCGCCCCGCATTCACAGAAATGAGAGTGAGCGCAGTTTTTAACTTACGCCATCGTGTTTCCAGGGAGCAGGCGCGTTGACAGAGGGGAGGATGAAGCGCATCTGTTTTTTTTTTAACGTGTCTGACAGTGTACGGTCACGTTATCTGGGAGTTGCAGTCCTAGACAACGATCAGTTCACCTACTCAATATAATCTGACGCTCAGCGATGTCGATCGCTCCTTTCAAGAGGACAAGACCCATCTCCCATTTACATTAACCAGTGTAATAACATTTCCATTAGAAAAATAACGTCATTTTCTGCTGCTTGTAATAGAAAGCAAAGGGCGTTGATTAACCGCTGGCAGCCAATGGGTGAACATAGGGAGGGCGGTGTGGGCGGTTTTATGTCGTCGTAGCCAATGGGTGAACACGGGGAGGACTGTGTGGGCGGGGTTATGTCGCCGTCAGTCAGTTTGGGAAAAAGAGGACCACAGAGGCAGAAAAAGCGTCCGGTAGAAGGACCAACCCCACCGGATTCGCATCCCGACCACAGCCCGGAGGTTTGCGCAAAAACGCCAATGCCGCACTCGGACTTTATGGAGGATTAAATTATTCCACCGACTCTAAAAAAGAAGGATAGATTCTACAACTTGACCTGTTAGCTCAAGGTAAGATATTCAATCATAATAGCCAACTAACGTTAAGGCAAAAATACAACTGCATAACAGTTAACTCATTCAGGTATTTCAGAAGAGGTTGATATAATAATTAACTTGCCTGCAGTAATAACTAACGTTTGGTAGCTATACATAGTTTGGTTCTAATTAAGAACTGGCTGGCAAACAGTCAGCAACCTATATTACAGAAGCAGAAGGGGTACCTAGCTGTATTGTTCGATAAATAGCTAGCAAGCTTCCTATGTCTGTGAGTTTGTTGGACTTTGAAGAGTAGGCTACAGTCGAATAAAGAGAGACTGTTGGGCAACGTTGCAGTTTGGATAGCTTAGCGTCAGCGATATTGTGTTATTGTGTTTACATTGGCGCTACCTGACTAATGTTAGTTATCCGTCTTCGTATATCACCGTGAGCATTCACGTTTGAGGCGAGCAGGCGTATCTAGTTCCGAAAACGACACTTGCATCAAATAATCTAGTTGGAAGCAAAGGCTATTTGCCTTACATAAGACAGAGTCAACGTGAGCCAGATCTCGATTGTTGAAAATGCGTTGGCTTGCGAGAAAGAAACTGCTTTTTCGCTTCGCTCGACCAGGACTTGTTTTTGTGGAAGGGCGGTCGGATCGCTCTGATCTTGACATCAATATGTAACGTTGGCTCGCTAACAATAGTTGAATCTGACGCTGTCGTTGTACCCTCCGATGTTTCGCCGATGTCAGGATAGTTTTATTCTCTTGTCTGAGCATTGGCGTTGGACATCGTTATTCTTTCTTAAACAGTAACGTCGTTAGTCCCGTTTCACCTCGGCTGCTTCGTTTTTCAAACGTCACGAAGCTTGGACGAGTTTTTGACACGATCATGTTGTTTGTTCGGTGTCGATATTTTGACGTTGTGCCATTTGACATTAATGCCATAACGTTAGTAGTTCGCTTTTAATGTGTTGTGTGTCTAGTCAAACTAGAGCAAGATTATTTCGTTAATGTCACTAGACAATATTGATATCGAGTAGAAATTCACGTTGGATAGCCAGTAACGGCAGCACTTGAAGGCACAGATCGGGTGATAGATAAGGCTGATATATATCCTGGATAAACTAGATGAGGACGACTTGATTAAATCGTGCGGTGTTGGTGTGACATTGATTGTGGCAACAGTAGTCAGCAGCACATGCAGATTATCGTGTTTCTGTTTTTCTGCATCCAAACAACCCCTCCCGTTTTAATGATCAGAATATGATCTTTTGGTAGCTAGCTAAAATGTCACTTTGTTCAGTTTGGATAGGTTTTGGTCATTCAATTTTGCTCGGAAGTGCTACTGCACGATGTAGTTAGCTGGCTGTCTAGATACTCCTCACTAGTCAGCTATCAGCTATTTCCATTACGTTACAGTCGCGAACGATGTCCTCGTATGGACACCATTCTCAGTATTAACTTGGATATAACGTCGTTAGTTGCTGGCTCGCCACATTTTAATATGAGTTAAGAACCGATAACCACGTTGGTTAACACGGCTGATCTGACACACAAAGGTTTTTTAGTTAGCGCTGATCTGGTGCAAAGTGGGCTTTTCTGAAACGTCAACCCCGTGTTACTGTTTTCCGAAACGATCACACTTGCGAGCCAACATTAGCTGATTCCGCTAGCGTTCATTACTTGCAAAAACTACACTAAAATGGCGAGAAGAATTGACAGTGGACACATGGTACCGTTTCAAACCTAGGTGCACATTTTATTCCTCCGATTTGTTATTTATATGCCTTTCGAGTAACCTGTTCTTGTGTTGGATTGTTGTTTGACTGTTTCTGCTTTGCTACAGCAATGGCGTCATCCGCTCGGCTACGAGCAGCAGGCAGCATTCAGTAGTTAGAGTAGACATTGCGCTGTGTGCTTTTCTTCACCTGTTTATTGCAACGCTAGCTACCTTCTACGCGATTTCATTTATTATTTCACTTTTAAGACTATGTTTTTCTTAATGGATAAATTTGTATCGTATACTTTTATACATGTACGATTGATGTTAACTGTACTGTGCGTAGCCATTCCTTTTAAACAGGGGTTTTAGTTTGGCAGTCGCTGGCAAAGTAGAAGGTCGCTATTTGTCAGGCTCGGAAAATACTCATGTTAAAATTCAAGCGAGGTATATTTACATAAAAGATCATTACATCAAAGACAACAAGCGTTTAGGCTCCTAATGGGAATGATCTGTCGAAATGTGTTTGTTGAAAAGCAGGGTTTGTATGGCGGCACGTCTGTTTCTGCTTGCTTTATATGTAGGCTAACGTTAGTTTGGAAGTTTAAAAGATCGGTGAGTTAACTTAACCGACGAACGTATGCAAAACGATATGTATTGAAATGTTTTATCATGGTCCCGGCGGTGTGGTATATAGTTACTGTCTGACAGCCAGCAGGGACTGCTTTATCAACAAGAAGCGTGTTGCAGAGCATCCTAAATGTGATTGTTCTGAAAGATTCAGTGCATACATGTTCTTGTGTTTGTGCTAATGCATATTGTAGAATACAATGGACCGGACAAATCCTTTCGCTAACAAAAGATAAAAATCTATTCCAGCTTTGGGCTCGACACTTCGGTCCAGCGCCAGGAGAAGAAGAGTCTTCATCGAAAATGAAGGTAAGGGCACGGTATATTCTTGCCATCAAAACAAAGAAGTCGTGCTTGCCCTAGTTAATGTGAAGGAAGGCTTCTCTAAACTGCCAGGAATTTCACCAACTCGCCATTAGACGAGTATGCTCTGTGCGGACATTGTCATTTCGAAACGTGCTCCTGGACAGTAAAGATGCGATTGATCTCTGTGGTGCTATTGTTTAGTCTTACTCGGAAGATACAATAAATTGCATATTAGCCCTGTGCCAATGGTGAATGTTTTGCAGCAAGGGAATAGGATAAGCACCTGTTGTGTAGCTTGCAGGGAGCAAAACAGTCGTCTTAGGAGTGGTTTCGGTATTTAAGAGGCATCTACGTCGTAATGTGTTAATAAACCCATGGAGCGTCGCAAACGTTTATTCCTTGTTTGTTACCTTTTTATTCTGCATGTGTCCATTTGGAAAACTGAACTTTTTACGCATGGGTTTTGAGCAATGTTTTAGAAATGAAACTATAATTTATTCATTGGTTACAAGTGTTTTGCTCCAACTGTAATTATGTAAGCATCTACTATAAAGAAATTATCTATAAAACTACAGACTCAAACTTTTCTCTTCATAAATTATGCATGGTTTTCTCAGAACAACATTTAGACGGTTTAATAGGGGTGAAGCCAGTCTACGGTCATACCAAATTTTGGTTTCACAAAACAATTTACAGTGTAAATTGGCAGTAGTGGTTTTCTCCGCTCCGGTAATTAGGTGAACTTTCACTTAAGTGGAAGCCAATTATTTCTAATGATAGCCTCGCTGCAAATGAAGCTGAAAAATATAACAATCGCATTTTCAGTTGTATAGTGTTGTGAATGCTCAAATTAATACTACCTCAATGTACCATTGGTTACAATCCTGTTTTGCTATCACCAGAAGTTGGTATTCTATGAGTGTTGTTGCGTTAATACACTGATTAGCTTCGTCATTGATGAACAGTAGAGTGTACAAAGTTATTGTTATGCACTGTTAAACAACAGCAAGCAGATTTTATAGCGCAACTCTGTTACCAAGGGATAAAGTTGAGTTGGTCGCCATTGTTGCTACTTTGTGTTTGGAATGTGCCACTGATTCCAAGAAGCAGTCTAAGCTTCCCTGTTTCCATGGTAACTGGCTGCTGGGTTCCTGCTCGCATGACTTGTCCTATTGGCCATTAGACTGACATGAAGAAGACCTGAAAGGGGGACAGGAGTCTAGTCACCTTCTTCTACTTATTTCTATTCTTCTTCTTCACATAGTGTACAGGTGCATTGACGTTTCCAAATTTTCCCATTGTAGCCTAAACTTCTAGTGTATATTACTGTCATGAATGTGAAATTTAAAGATGTTCCCTCATTGTGTGATACACTTTAATGGGGATGGTACTTGCCTCACTTTGAGCAGGCAGGTCTTAGAAAGTCAAAAGGAAGACCCAAAGTATTTAAAAAAACATTTTTTTTTATCGGGATGTGTGGAATGTGGAAAGCACAAGTTCAGCTTCTGAAACATTGATTTATTTAGAAGGAGAGGGCAGTGCTGAAAATATGCTTAAAATACAGCTATTGATGAAAAGGCGTAGGTATTCCTTTAGTCTCGATGCATCTAATTCCCGGTGATGAAAGATTCCACCCCCTAAAAGAAATTGTGTTTTCTTTGAAGCAGTGAGTCAGAAATGAGCAGGATCTGTCTGACTCTCCAATAAAAGAGGCGCTCTCTCACTCGAGCAGAACCGGAAACCGTGGCAATTGTGTTCCCAGGGCTATCCGCAGATTTGATTATTGCCAACAAATCTTTTTGATTGTTGTCCGCTCTCCGTTTTTTTTTGCACGGCTTGTAGGATTAGATTTAGATTGTGCTGATTTATTGTACCTTTTTTTGTGTGTCTGTGGTCTTCTCTTTAATCCCAGGTTTTAATGCTCTTTAATCCCGGGTTTTAATGCTCTTTAATCCAGGGTTCTAAAAAAGATCTCAGAGAGACTCATCACGCTTTGACAGCAGGTCAAAGCCAGGGTACCCAGCGTCTTGCTGACTGTGTTGTGGATTAAAGATATTACTGGATATTAATTGTATTAGGTTTGAAACAGCAGGGAGAGAGCCCCGGTGGTAACCGTGACTAACCTAATTTCACCCAGCCCAAATTTCTATGTGAGTGAGGCACTGTATCTCTCATAAGATTATTCATTAGCAAAATTAAATGTCTGGGTAAGAATTTCAGCGGCTTTCAACAGTGAGGTCTAAATGGGAACATTGTGTAGAGTAGGCCTCATCTTTGGGGGAAATCCACAGCCAATCACATGGGAGAATAGAATGCCTGCAGGCAAGAAAAAGCAAAATTCTTCCTTTTAGAATGGCACCACGCCGAAGCTTCATTTTGAGGTTTAATGTATCACAGATAATGTCCGTGGTGCAAACATTTCTAGGTTTTATTTGTACATATTCTGTTGGTAGCGTTTTGTGCCGGAAGGCTGTTAGTGGATTGGGGTGCAGCAGGTTGCTCTGTGGTAAACCTCTGACTGACTCAAACCAGCCTGCTTTTAGAATGCTATTGACCCACTTCACACCCCCAAAGAGTCTAATCTACACATGCTTTCATTACTCTTTTGCATACTCTGCCACTTTAGCCATTTTCTAACCATTTTAGGTGCAATATTTCCGGAATGATGTTGCACACATATCAGGTAATACAACGCCTGCCCTGTGCACTGATCACAGCCACTGTGAGCAGAAGTGTCCTGGGTGCGTTTATCTGAGTGTTTTTTCAAACTTCTAAGTCAGTGTTCTAGAACTCCATCGCTTAAAATGACCAGTGGTCATTGTTACATCAGCATTAGAATGTTCAGCTAAGAACATTCTTATCACGTATTTGTTCAGATCAAAGATTCACGACGCAATGAAACCGCTTTAGAATGTTGCAGAGAGGAATTGCAGCGGTGTGGCGTACTACCGCATCTCAGAACGTCCGATGTCGGCGCTTGCCGTTGCAGGTGATTCACCTCGTCTAATCGCAGGTGCCGAGTTTTAGAACACAACGTACTAGGTCAGTGCTAGGTTAGTTAGGTTTTTTTTCTAGCAAATCAGCGCGCAGTCTTTCCCCAGGAGTGATGCTGTCTTTGTAATTTGTATTTTGTCTTCGAATCAAGGATGACACCAGCTGTTCACAATCGCTACTTTCATATATTTGAGATTAATATCGCAACCAGGAAGTAACTACGATGAAGTGGAGAGAATCGTTTCTACGGTAACCGTAAACGACGTCTCATCTCGTCGCTTTGATGTGAACGGTCAGTTTGAGAATGTTGTAAACAATGAGTTTTGCAAGAAGTTGCCAGTTGCAGCTCGTTGCGTTGCGAGTCTTTGGTCTGAACTGGCCTTTACACCTAAACGGGTTAAAGCTCATCTACTACCTCTAGTGACCCTGGAAACTTTTGTCTTTTGGGAAAGTTTCATTGTTAATTTTGTCCAGGTGGAAACTCAAAACCAGCATAATTAATTTAGAAGCTAGAGTGATTCATTTATTTTTCTTCAGGTGAACAACCTTCCATTGTAACCCTGATTAATTATCCTTTCAAATGAATATCTAGGCCATCTCCATACAGCGGTTTGTTTCTCTTCAGGCAATAATTAATAAATTAGCTACTGAGCTTTTATGCATAAAAAAAAAAAAAAACGTAATTGTCTTTTGCACGATATCTCTGACATGCTGATGTAATATGTGCAGCCTGACCAGAATAAGGGTTTCTGTCACTTCAACACATCGGGGAAACATTGCAGCTAAATAGTTGAAATATCAGCCTTAAAATGTTTATTTTCTCTGTGTGAGAGCGTCAGTCAGAGGCGAATGTGTTCATTAAAGGATGTGTGTGTGATCTAGAGCCGCCAGCGGAGCAGCTTTCTGTGGGTCGACCTGCTGGTGCTATCTGTCATCAATCTGCGGTCACGGGCACCACAGCTCAGACCTCACACACAATCTCCCATTTACTATCCAAGAACGTAGAAACAAACACTCATTTGTCGAAGGTTTTTCCCCCCGATACGCTTGTCTCTTCAGTGGCGAATAGCTCCCCAGAAACAGAGCGTGTAGTTATGAGAATTGTGTGGCCTCAAAATAATAGAGGCCCAAATAATAATCTTGTGTCCGTAAAGATTCATCGGCCGTGTCCGAGATGCTGACCTCTTGCGTTGGTCAGCCTTTTTAAGCCTTGTATAGAGCTCCGTAGTCCCGCCCCCTCCTATCCCTGGCTGGTCCCAGAAGACTGCCGGAAGCCATTACCTGCCCCCACTTCGGGATCTTTCCATCACCCTTATGATGATATGATGGTATTGTATGGACCAAACTTTGACATATATGTGATACAAAGTCTATTATATACTCACTACCGCGTTTAAATCAAATTTTTATCGTATAATTAATGGAGTTTGAGAAACATAACTACACTACCCAGAATCCCCGGTCGTACATTGCCGGCTCTCGCTTTTGCTAGCTAATGCAGTAGCTACCGGCCGCTCTGCTAGCGAAAATGGCTATCACTCGGTCTGCTCTTGTAACTTATTATGGAAGTAGCTAACGGCCAAAGAAGTAGCTACCAGTCGCTCTGCTAGTGAAAATGGCTATCACTTTGTCTTATTATGGAAGTGAAACTAAGAGTATCATCAAGGGCGAGAATCACTACCAGTCTGGCCATGTCGATTGTGTCAGCTTTATGGCTTTAACTTCAGCAGTGGTGGTGAGCGAGTAGCCTGGATGTTGTAGTCACCTTAGTTGTTTTTTTGAAAATGTGTTTATTGTTTATTTGTTGGACACAATTTAAAATTACCAATTTTATAAATTATTTAAAAATGTGACACCTCTCTCTTGCATGTTTTGAACGTGTAGCTCCCTGAATATATAAAAAAAACATTTTCAGTCTATTGACTCAGAATTTTTTTTTCCGAAAAGTGCCACCAGAAGTTTGTCACCAAAGTGGGCGGGACTACGGAGCTCTATAGCTGAGGGATCGATTAGAAGTGAACACGGTCCTTCTTTTATTCACTTTGAAGTAAAACTGATTCGTTAAAAAACATAAAAATAATAATAAAATGTCAGAAGGCCACATACTTTGCTTTCTCACGTACTCGAAGCGCCTTTACAATGGGAAAAGCAGCATTTCCACAGATGAGCTCTCCCCTCTGAGTCAGGTTCTGCTCAAGGTTTTTTTTCTATTAACAGTCAGGCAGTTTTTCCTTGTGACCGTCGCCCTAGGCGAGCTCTTCGGGGCGAGTTTCAGGCCCGGATCTTTGTGGCGCTGCTTTGTGACAATGCCCTTTGTGAAAAGCGCCATAGAAATAAAAATTTAATTGACATATTTTTGCACTTGATGTGGCGTGATGGGTACGTTTGATGTTAACCAAGGCGGTGAAAAGATACATCTCCAACATGGAAATCGATCGATATTTAGCACGAGGCTAGAGGATGGATAGCTTGAGCTCGGTCAGCAGTTTTGTGTTAGCCTATAAGCTGCTGTTTTTCGCCTGAAGGGCAGGAATTGTTTGGCCAGTGGCGGACCCCCAAAGCCTAGCTGTGGGTCAGGCTAGTTTTTGTGGGCTGGGGGAGAGAACAGTGTTCGATTAAGCGAGACCGGGTTAACTGGATTAATTGCGATTTAAAAGAAACTGCATACTCTTGATGCGCCGGGTGGCGTAATGTTATGATGACCTCGAAGCGATTACGGCTGGGTCGGCTTGTTGAGCCATGTTTGCACGGTTCCTGTTTGATTTAAATAAACAAGAAAGCTCCTCACCAATGTGGGCGTAACAGCGCACCGGTTCACGAAATCGAACCCACTCAGTGGAACCTGACGCACAGAAGAACACTGTTGCATGCTGGGATATTGGGTTTCATTTTCTTGCATTTGCATTATATTACAGATTGTAAACTGCCTTGCAACTAAGAAGATTGTGTGTGTGTGTGTGTGTGTTGTGTGAGCGTATATGTTTGATTTTAGTTTCTTTTTAATGATTTCATTTTAATATTCCGTTTAACATTTTAGTTCTATTATTTATATATTTAACATCACATAACATAAGAGTATGACGAGAAGAGGCCATTCAGCCCAACACGCACGTCTAATCCTACCACTAAATACTGTATCACCAGAACAAATGACAGTTTTATTTTACGTGGGACTGCATGAATACGGTGCTGTAGAGCGCTATTAAAATAACACAAAGTAAGCAGTGGGCTGGAAACTGTTGGACTTTTCTGGCTAATGTTAACATTGTCATTAAAGCCTTTGGTACATTACCTACCGTACAATGATAGAGGCTTATCGCTGCTAGTAATGTTGATGTAGGTGTTCGTATTCCTGTTTTATCATGTGAATAATTTAGAGATGACTTGGCTAAGTACTGTCGTCTCCTGAGTGACTATGATGGCGGTTTTGGCCTGTTATTTTGTCGAGGGCAGCACACGTGTATCGCAAACGCGCACAGGAGCTCTGATTCATGTTCACACAGTGTTTCTCTAGCAGCCGCCGAAGCCTTTTCATCAAGACCTGAGCTTCTCACAGATTGTTCCAGAAGATCTTCAATCTCCAACGATGTAGTTTCAGGCAGTCTAGCAAGATTGTTTTTAGAGAACAGGTAGTGATTCTTAATAAAAATAAATACAGTTTCACTCTGCGTGTCTCTGATCTTGTGTGGCTGTTGCAACGCTGGCTTCTTTTTTGTGTTGTTGTGTCTAATCATCGGTGTTGGCAGAACAACATGCTTCCCCCGGTCAATTATGTTACCTGGGAAACTGCCCTGGCCTCTCGACATGAGAACCCCCGATGCCCCCCTGTCTTGCAATTGAGGGGATTGGCCCTCATTTCCTGTGCATAGTTCAGTGAAAAAGCACCGTGTACATGACGGAGATATGCTGGATGGAGAGAGGACTGGTGAGTGAAAGGATCAGCTGTTCCTTTGCTGGTTTGCTAAATAAGCTTATTAAAGGTTATTATAGTTTTGTTCTTTCCATGAGTTTTATTTCCATTTCATTTCAAATAAATTTCTCCTTCTCTCTTGTTCTCTGTGTCAGTGGTTGTTTTGTTCTTATTTTGGAGATCCATTGCTGTGGTTTAATTAAGTGCAAAAATCTAGGGATAAATTACTTTCACCTTAATTGATAGATAGTGGAAACATGAACAAGCAATTATGTTTTTTTTGTGTTTATTTGAATTTTAGTTTCAGTTTAGCTCATATCTTGGACAGGCATATTTAATTTTTTTTTTAATCAGTTCATGCATTTCTTTTTTGTGGCTGATTTTCATTTTAGTTTCAGTTTTTATTTTATGATAGTAACCTTAGTGCAAAGACTAATGTTTGATACACACGTAATGGCTTTTGAAATAAGTTATTTTACCTTCCCTCTTGGGTTTCTACGAGCTTGCAACGAGCCTTAAAAAATTGGTTTGTGCGTGTGGTGCATGTACCTCAGCTTAACACATTTAATAGTGTTGATGTCAGCTCAGGTAATATCTCTGGTGGGCCACTGCTGAGCCACTTGCAGATATCAAAACGGTTTAAAAGCATCTCCCAGAATTCTGTTCAGCGCTCTGTTTCACCAGCGGTGAGGGGCAAACATTTACTAGGAAAAAAATAAACTGCTTTATAGTGTCACGCATCAACAAAAATGGCTGATCTTTGTAAATGGTACATTTTTGTTTCTGACGTTCCGGCAGTAGTCGGAAAACAATAGAAGCTGAGGAATTTATTGAACTGCAACAACAACAGCACCATATGAGGGTTTATTAAGTTTCAAAAGGTTTGATGGGAACAATTGGTGACTCAAGTCACTACACCTATAGGCTTTGCTGAAGACGCATATATTAATATTTTTAGATGTTTATTTTTCTTAGATCTTCAGTTTATATGCGTTTTTTCTTTCCATATTCTTGCGTATACTTGCAGTTGTTTACGTAACGGCTGATAAATCAGGTGCTGCACAGTAGCCTCAGAAAACCATGACAATGGAAAGAAAGAATGAGCCAATAGGCCAAGCTTGTTTCCGTCAGAAAACAGGGGGAATATTAGAATTCAAAGGCTTTACTTGAGTAAACTCTGACAATACAAAGCGCTGTACCTTGCATTCAGTAATCACACACTCGGTACTGGAGCTGCTTCCATATCAGAATATTACTTCAGAGCAAGCAGGGGCTCCCATGCGTATGTGACTGTTATTTATATGAATAGAAATAGCTGTGCTACTAACGCATGCAGTGTGTGTTCAGTGCATAGATCACATTGCCAAAAACTGGGAAAATTTATGTATCATTATAAGTGAGAAGGAAAAAAGAGAAAGGATTTGGATCTTTGCTGCAGTGCTTTGTAAAAGTTGCTTGGGATGGGATTGGCACCTCTCTCCTAATTGGACAGAGTTGAAAGCGAGCCAGAGGTTCCCGGCCCAGAACGGGCTGTTAAAATGAAGAACCTGAACGTTCCAAAACGGAATGTTAACCATTAACATGTGGAAAAGGAGGCTGTGAGTCTCTTAAATTCAGACGTGTAATGCATGTTCGCCAGTCGGGCCTATTTCTAACCTCGTATTGAAGAATCGATGACTTGTGGGTGGAAAAATGAGAGTTCTGGGGTGCTGAAGCACTTTATTCTTCCCTGAATGAAACCTCTTTTAGTGGTGTGTCGGCCCCCTTCTCCTGATTCTACAACGGGGAAGTTGTTGTGTGTCATCTTGGCTTGTGGCAAAATGTGTGTTGCACCAGCCCTGGGTCAAGTAATTTTTTGAAATGCTTTATCCGTTTATAGACGCCAGTAAAATTCCTGCAAGATGTCTTTTAAATTTGAGGAGAATTTAACCTTAATTGTGCACTAAGCTTGAGGCAGCAGCTGAAATACTGTTCTTTAAAGTGTTTAAGACTCTAACCACACAACGCTTAAGCACTCAGCGTTGTGTACATAGCTGTTCCAGAGACACACCTTTCACCTGTGTCAGCACACCGCAGTGTTGAATTAGCAAACCTACCTGCGTGTTCATGTCCTAAAGCTGCAGCTTTAAAATACTCAGATTTGAATGCTATTGCTATACCAAACAGACGTTTGGGGTGCACGCTTTATGGCATCTAAGAGCGAACATATCCGTCCTTATCTTTCCAGCTCATTTTTACTGTTTATCATTAGTGCGGACACTTTCTTGAATTTCAATTACAAAGGCGGTGTAGTATAGTGGTTAGGCACCTGGGCTTGTAACTCAAAGGTTGTGGGTTTGATTCCCAGTTGTTTTACCCCTGAGCAAGTTACTTAACCTGAACTGCTGTAGTAAATTTATCTGTATATAAATGGATTGTATGTAAAAAAATGTAATCAGTACAAATTGTTCTGAATAAGAGCGTCTGCTAATTGCCTTCCCTCCCTTTCCTCTGTTTGAACGATCTCTCTAGTCTCTCTCACATTTATTTCTCTCTCTTTCTCTCTCTCTCTTTCTCTCTCTCTCTCTCTCTCTCTCTCTAGTCTCTCTCACATTTTTCTCTCTCTCTTTCTCTCTCTCTCTCTAGTCTCTCTCACATTTTTCTCTCTCTCTCTTTCTCTCTCTCTCTTTCTCTCTCTCTCTCTCTTTCTCATCTCTAATGGTTCCTTGTACCAGCAGTCTTTAATTGTGTTAAGGCACAGATGTAGGTCAGCGATGCTGTGCTAATTAGCGTGTTGTTGTATTAAGTTCTGAGTAATTTGGTTTACCGGTCTAACAGACTCCAGCTCTAAATCCCTCCCAATGTCCTCATAGTTCACACAAGGGGCAGGTTTTTAGAAGGGCCCACTCTGGTATATTTACAGCCGATCTGAGCCACAGGTGTGAGAATTTCTCCCACCTTTCCACCCTGCTTTTCTCTGACGGGTGGAGCAGGAACCAGGGTGGCACACGTTTCACGGTGGTGTTCTGTAACCCCACCCCTGGTGGTGCTGTTCTGCACACAAATGAGCTGGTGTTGTGTGTGGCTGTGCGTCAACCTGATGTGGATTTGCAGAGAATCGGGGTGAGAAGTACGCGCGCTGAGATGTGGTGATCTTGGCGAACATCCAGAAGGGATTATGGGTAAGATAAAAGTGTTATTATGGAGGAAAAACACGAATATCTCTGAATCATATCTGCGTTGTTCTCCATAAGAGCACTTTTATCTTCCCTGAAAACCCATGATTCACAGATATCTGGGTCCCAAACTAATTCTGTTTGTGAGGTCAACCCCCAGGATTTCGCAATTAAACCAACATTATTGTCATTTGGTCCATGTTATTAGCACTGAGAGAAAACTATAACTAAACATAGAGTTTGAAAGTGAAATTTGGCACAGCGGTTTGTTTTTAGCGGAACTTAGCTGGCATTGGCTGATACAGAATATGTTTATTTTTCATTTGTTGTAAGCTGACAGATATGACCTATAAACATCAGTGAAGTGACAGATTGGTCAGAATGTAGGCTACGAGAGAGAGAGAGAGAGAGAGAGAGAGAGAGAGATGGGGAGCAAGGGACATAATTTTTCAGGTAAAAGAGTGTCGAGCTGTAGTGTCTAGACGGTTGTCATGGTTTGGGATGGACTACTTTCAGTGTTCCATTGTGCACTTCCGGTCGGGTCGAGGGTAATTCAATCAAAAAGCAATTTTCATGTACTAGGTCAGATGGCTTCGACTCTCGCCTGCGCTAGCTGGTTCCAGCTCTCCAGCAGAAATGGTTTCTAGACCACTTCATAATAGACCACATGGACCTTTTCCATTGTGGAATCAATTGTTGGCAAACTGGGGCGATTTTGAAAGAAATAACAATTTTGTAGATGGAGTAAACAACATAAGCAAAGCCTTGCTTTTAAGTCGTGGCCTAATAACTACCTTTTTCCTGAGAATAAGACGAGCAGGAGCGTCGCCCCGTACACTCAGGCCCTCAGCCCTCGCTGCTTTCATTAAAGTTGTACTACGGGACCCGCTCATTGGTGTAGAAGCGGCTTTTTGTGTGTGACCCGAAGCTGTCCCGTGTGTGAGCTGTAGCCATGGTTACAGTGGCTGAAACTCCTCGCTGACTAATAGTCAACTGACTGATTTGCATAAATTAAACGCTTTGAATATTTAAGGAGAGCTTAGTGGTGCTGTGTAGGGCTATTTTGTGAGTTGCCGTATGGCGAGTGTGGTGTTTGTTTCATTTTATTTAGACAGACCTGCTTATTTAAACCCCCCCCCCCCCACCCCCCCACCCCCACCCCCACCCCACAGGTGATGTGTCAATGGAACGGTTGTCACCTGAAACCACTTCTCCCGTCAGCTGCAGGGATTTGTGTTCCGGGGCACGAGCATTAAAAATCATAATGAAATAAAGTCTTTGTGATTGAGAACGGAGCTCTTTGCTCCCCGTCGGCGGCTCCGCCTCGGTCACCCAGGGCGCCAGGCTCGCTCGCGCGTATTCCATCGCGCGGAAGAACGCCTGTGGAGAATGTTACGCATCGCTGGGGGGTAGGTTGAGTAGGGGCTGTAAAACGGCCATTGTGCAAGTCTTATCCAGTGTAAAGGGTTCAGTCCATATGTGACCCAATTTACAATGCATTCAGATTGCCAAGGAGGGCTGCGGTGGTACTTGCTGTAAAATGACAAGGGTGGTGTGGGGGGAGGGAGGGGTTATGGTGATGGACAGGGGGGAGGGAGGGGTTATGGTGATGGACAGGGGGGAGGGGTTATGGTGATGGACAGGGGCTGGTTTGAGCTCATTGCCTAGCAGCTGGTTGTCATCTGCAGCAATAGTTTTTTTGTGTGTCTCGTGGTATGTGCCACTGAAACTCTAATGTGGCCATTTGTTTGAGAACGCCCCGGAATGCCCTCCCTGGGCCCAGCGGCATTTGCCAAACCCCAATTCGTCTTTAAGTTGGCTGGAGCTGTTGACGATTCTGTCAGTGTGTCGGCTCTGCACGCGGCGTTCAGTGACAGGCGGTATGTGACATGGAGCGCCGCTGTACTGCCGGGAACCTGGGCCTGCCATGCGATTGTTTTTTCATTAAAATATTTTTATTATTGTGGAAAAGACGAGAAGGTGGAGATGGGTGTGTGGAATTGTGCAGTAACTGCGGAATAGTTTCTAAATTGCATCCAATGCCCAGGAAATATGAGTATAAGTGTTTACCATTTTTGGAAAAATAAGCTGTCATAAGGATCATAAACATACTGCCTAATAAATCACCTGTGTATTTTTTTTTTTTTGTTTGTTATATTTTTAGGGCTTTCCAATGTTATTGGACAGCACAGTGTAGAGAGACGGGAAGAATGGGGAGCGTGAGTGAGGGAGAGACCCACCAACATCGCGGCTCGCTATTAGCATGTGGATAGCGCTCTACAGGCTATGAGACACCCCGCCACCAATCGTTTTGAGTCATATTTGGCTGGATGATTTGAAATTATGTAGGTTATTTGAATGCAAAAAAAAAAAATATTGGACAAAAGTATCACTGAGGTGACTTGTGATAAAACCAAAAACAGTAGGAATCAGAGGAGTTATGTCAACGTGGATTCAAAATGATCTTTGGGGCAAATCCTTTTTAATACAAAACAGAGGGATGAACATAATCAAGTCCAAGCAAGATGTTGTAGGAACTGAGGATCCCTTCGGGATTGGTTTACCTCGTCCTTATTTGCATAACGCACCTTGATAAAGCTGTTTAGTAGAGAGAGAGAGAGAGAGATGAGAGATAGCATTCGCCTGTGTCACAAAACGGAGTTTCTTGAAACGGGTTAAAAGATATCAAAACAGGAATATTTAAATCGATCCCAAAATTAAGTATGCCTTTGGACAATTACATTGAATTCTGTCAGAATTCTGAATATTGCACATAACGGTTTAAGGCATAAATATTCTACACAAGGTTTTAAATTAGTGTGTGCCTAAAAGGCACGAGCAGCTTTTAAAGCACATAAACTCTTATGAGGACGTGTAGAAGTGTTTCTCTGTTTTTACGCACGGAATACTTTATAAGAATTATGGAGGAATGTGGAGGATTCAGGACCAGCGCTAACGCTGGGCTGGGAGCAGTATGGATCGCTGTCGCACTGACGGACTCTAGACGGACCGAATGACCTGAGGTTGTGATTCAGGACCTGCGCTAACGCAGGGCTGGGAGCAGTATGGATCGCTGTCGCAGTGACGGACTCTAGATGGACCGAATGACCTGATGTTGTCATTTGGACTTGTGTCTGCCTTCGCGTTTCTCGTGTGTCAGAACCGAGCTGGGTCGTCTCTGAGGGCCCGGTCCTGGGGTCCAAAAACTCATCTTCTCCTGTTACAGACTCTGTCTGGACCCATTTGTGTGAGGTCAGGTCATACTGAGGTAATCTGAGAGCCATACTTCTGGGAGAGCCAACGGGGGGATGTGAGTGTGTGAGTGTGTGAGTGTGTGAGTGTGTGCGTGTGTGAGTGTGTGCGTGTGTGCGTGTGTGAGTGTGTGAGTGTGGGACAGAGAAACCCGGTTGAAAAGTATGTTGAAAAGAGGGAGAGATGGAGAGGGTGAGAGATGGTGAGGGAGAGAGGTAGGGAGAGGGAGAGTTGAGTACATGAGGGTTTTTTGGCACACTGATTTTCTTTGTTTGCTGTTTGGGTCGAGTCTCTGGGCGTTATTTCCATCGAGATATCTGAGAAGAACTGGAGACAGCTTCCGCTTACTGGTTCCATGGAGTCCTATGAGAGCCGCTCATTGGCGCATGAAGCCAATTCATGGAGACGCCATGTTAGACTCTGGGGCTTTTTGAGAACCAGAGCATGTGCACTGGGTACTTAAACATGCGGACCCAATTGGAATTAAATTATTTTTTATAACTTCTTCTGTGGGGTGCAGAAAAAAAAAATCAGTCACTGGAGAGTGATTATTTTTGAATTTAAAAGAAGTGTCCAAAATAGTATAATTTGGCCTGGGTAATTTCATAGTTTTTAATGGACTTTTAATGGTGACCACTGACGTTCATGAGCTTCAAGGAGAATTTCAATTCAATTTTATTTGTATAGCGCTTTGTACAGAGAACTTTCACAAAGACGCTGCACAGAGAAACAGAAGGAAAATTATAGGATTGACTAGAGGTACGTTTTTAGCCTACACTTAAAGACAGAAAGTGTGTTTGAAGCCTGAACATACATCGGAAGATTGTTCCATAAGAAAGAGCTCTGTAAGAGAAGGCTTTGCCACCCATTGTAATTTTGGATATCTGGTTCTCAATCCCTGGTCCCATTATTTTCCCTCTTGGTTCCGACTGTGCTGTCTCTGTGTGCGTTTGGGCCGAGTTTCTCTGCTTTATAGTTCTAACAGTGCTGTTTCTGTGGAATATGAGTGTGTTTGGCTCGTGGAGCGGCTATTTTCAGCGCAGTGATGAAGCTGAAGAGGCCGCTTCACCTCAGCTTAAGGCTTCATATGCAGCATATGAGCTCTGGCGTTTGTGAGTCAGTGTTTCTGGGATCCTGTAGGCCCACAACCACGGGGGAACGCGAGGACATCGCCAGTCTGTTCCACTGTTCTCCTCGTTCCCATGCAGAGAGGGAAGCTTTGACAAGCTTACTGACACAAGCAATTGTGCACAAGCCGTTGTTTCCTGATCTTCCAAGTTGCGATTCCAGAGGAAGTGTTCGGAGGTCTCGTTTGTGCGTGAAAATCCTGCGGCGGCTGTCTTTGGATTCCGATTCCGATTCTGACGGCGGTAACTTGCCTCGCGCTGCTCCAAATTGCAAAACAAAGCCTTTGTGTGATTCAGGATAGTAGTCACCGTCATGCACAAATCAGATTCCTGACACCGCTCTCCTAGAGAAAATGCTTGGAGGAATTGCTCCTATGGTGGGCGGCTCTTTATACCCAGAATCCCAATGGTGAAATCACATTTTTAGTTGGTTTCTACAGCACTGAATAATAATTTAATGTTTATGCATCATTCTTAGTTAGGCACTGGCTTCTCCTAGGCATTGTGTCTTAATTAGCCAGTGGAGGGTTTGCTCCACTACATGGACCAGCTTTCTATGTATATGTTTGATGTAGTTTCTAAGGGAAAAGGAACATTCTCAATGTATTTGCCCTCTCAAACAAAAATTTAGATGAGAACCATAAAATGCACAAAATGTGGGTGCGGTTGAGTGATGAAATTCCTGTGACACTTTCTGGCCGTACGTCCAGAAAGAACTATTTTGTTGTCTCTCTTCAGAGCAAAATAATTTCGATAACTTTTGCTGGAGATTCTATTTTTTTCTTCCCTGTGACTAATTTTGACATCTTCGATATCTGGAGTCATGCTTTTTCTGAGAGCTTTTTAATGTGCGTGTTGTGTGAGCTGCAGATAATAAATTACAGCTGTTTCAAAGCTGTAATGCTGCTGTTAGCTTTAGCCAAGTTTTCATTAGTCTTCTTATGGGTCATTATCAGAAGGAGAGGGAGATGCTCTGGGATTTAGGTCCATTGATGGATTAGTTTGTTGTTGTTGTTGCTGGTGTTGTGTTTGCTGTTGTGTTTGTTGTTCTGTTTGCTGTTGTGTTTGTTGTGCTGTTGTTGTGTTTGTTGTTCTGTTGTTGTGTTTGTTGTTCTGTTGTTGTGTTTGTTGTTCTGTTGTTGTGTTTGTTGTTGTGTTGTTCTGTTGTTGTGTTTGTTGTTCTGTTGTTGTGTTTGTTGTTCTGTTGTTGTGTTTGCTGTTGTGTTTGTTGTTGTGTTTGTTGCTGTTGTTGTTAGAAAGGTCCTTTGTTAACAGCGTTTGGTGACTCCTTCTTGTACACTTCGAAGATCTCAAGAGGAACAATCATCTACATCTTTTTATTATTATTTTAAAAAAATCATTACATTCCAAATTTTTTATCTCACATTTTTAACTTAATTAAATTTAAATTAAATTACATTTTTATCTTTTTTGCTGTATTGTATTTTTAGGTTATATTTTTGACTTAATATCTGTGTTTTAATCTCGCTTCAGTTTCACTCTTTTATTATTTATTATTAAAGTTTTTATTATTTGTGTGTTTAAACTGTTTTTATAACTTTTTGTGAAGCACTTTGTAATTGTGTTTTTAAAAGTTCTATATAAATAAAGTTTATTTGTTATATGGGAGAGGGAGGTTCTGGAGACCTACACAGTGTGTGCAGGGTTTCATTGTTACTTGGCCCTTAGTTAAATGGTTCCCAAACATTTTTGGACATTTTTTAAGACCCTCCTCAACAACACACACACCCACACACATTCTGAGCTGTGCCTTTTTCCTTCAACCTTCATCACACTTCCCTCTGTGTGAACCACGGAATGAATTACTCAATTACAGCAGTCGATTAGATGGTCAGTTCAGCTCCTCTGGTTCCTTGGGGGCTGAGCTGCTTGCAGTGCACCCTACGGCTCTCCGCGTTCCTGGGGCTGCAGGGCCGTAATCATCAGGACGACTCCGGCCCGCTGGCTAAAGGCCGTACAGGAGGCGCGTTCTTCTCCGTCCGCAGGAGGCACAGAAAACAAACCTCATACGGAGCAACAGCAAGTTCAGCTTTTACGAGCTCTGCATACCAAAGCATTTAAACACAGCTGGTCCACACAGCCTATAGGCAAAGGGCAGAAAGCAAAGCATTTTAATCATAGGATTCATGTGGAGGTGGAAATGTGGAGATTTTAAAAATTATTATTATTATTTTTGGCCAGCTGAGAGGTGTCCTGTGAACTCTTTGGCCAAATGGTATAAATATATTTTTTCTGCTCTGGTCTCAGTCTTGCCCTATGGCGGGTCTGTGGCGGGTCTGTGGCGGGTCTACGGCGGCTCTGTGGCGGCTCTGTGGCGGCTCTATGGCGGCTCTATGCGGGTCCGCTAATGGGTTGCGTCCAGCGATAACTATGCTTTGGTACGATCGGCCTGCAGGTGCTTCACTTGAATTTCCGTGTTCACAGGTCTTGGCGTAAAATGGGGAGACGCATCAGAGGAACCCCACGTTTCTGCTGCCTGCTGTTGGGCTGTTGGCCTTTGCGTCTGCCCCGCCTGTAAAACCAGCGTAAATCAGACATATATCCGTTATTTCCGCTTCTGCTGCTGCTGCTGTTGTTGTTGCTGCACCTGATGTCAGGAGAGATATTTGGTATCGAGGCTCCAGATTGTCTGTAGTTCCCCAGGCTGTATGTCAGAGGCTGTGCGTGAAAGGCCTGAAGGCCAATCAGAAGCCGGTATTGAGACACGGGAGAGCTCTCAACCTTAATGCCCTTACAGCTGCATGTGATAAAGACTCCAGCCACAGTTTCACCTCCGTGACGGTCTCTGGAGGTGAAAGAGATAACCGCAATAAACACCTTTTGAATGTGACATTGTGATTATTTTTATAAAACGCTCATTGGCAGGTCTTTAAGTTGGACTTTTCCCCTTTAGAAAACTTATGACACTGTTTTAAACAGTGATGAAATATCTACTCTTTCACATATTTGTCTGAATGTTCGAATGTGCTTTATAATCCACCACAGTGACCAAAGTGTGGTTGAATACCTTTCTGTTCTGTGATGTTTCACCATTTCCTCATTGAAATGCTGGTTATTTTAGTCGTATGAATTGGACGACATTTTAAAAATAATTTTAGAAGGCGCAATACTTGTATTTATGTGTTGTTCTTGTGAAATATTTTTGTAAAGGCATTGTTTCCTAAGCAGGCTATTTTTCAACACTGTTTTGTGTCGGTCTGAACAAAGGGCTGCTGACATTTTGGACTAGTTGCTTTCACTTTCCGTCTCTCTCTAGCGCTGTTAGAGTTGCTTCTTTCTTCTCTTCTGACACGTTGCAACTTGGCCACCTGTCTCAAGTCTTTGTTTTGTGTCAGTTTAAGTTTGGTCTGTTTCCCGCCCAGCTTCAATGGAAGGGTGGTGGGTGGTGGGTGGTGGTGGTTGCAAAGTTGATAAGAATGTAGACTTAAGCTGTGGGCGGGTGGAACAAGCGTAGTGTGATGCGAATTATAAATCGAGCGGGCACGGGTTTGTACGTAAAATGAATGGCTGGACAGTTAGCTGCAAAAGTCTGAGCTGTGGTTTCTGAACAGGCCTGTGTTGGTGAAAGCATCTCCAAATACCTGCCTGACTGCAGCCGTTCCTCTGTGAGCCCAATACCGAAATCTGCATTCCAACCAATCCTGAGTCTCGCTCACTGCCGAAACGTTTGTTACCTCAGGGGCGTCTTTTAGCGTCTACGCGTTTTGGTACTACCTTCCCTCGAGGTTGTCTGTAAAACATGTAAATGAGCGAGTTCTCATTGCTAGACCTTTGCCTTTTCATGCTATGGCAGAAGAATATATCCTTGAGTTGGTGCAAAAGTCAACGCACAATCACAGTTGTTTGTTCCGTTGGTCAAAACTGCAGTCAAAGCATCCTAGATGTTTTTGAATAGTGGCCAAGGTTGCTCCTTGGAACCACCGCTCTAGAGTCGGTTCCATGTCTCCAGAAGCTTCCATAGTCTCAGGCCCGGACCTTGGTGCACCTTGGTCATAGTGGCTGTAGGGTGGAAAGGGTTTCTTATCGGACTGTGTATGAAGGGTCATAGTCTGACAGATAGTCTTGGAATCTGCAGCATTAGCTGCTAAAGTGCACTAGCAAAACAAAACAAAAAAAATACTATCAAGGGACGCTTCCCATTGCCTTCGGTTTCTGGCAGATATTTTTCAGACGTGTCTGTGCTCGTTCTTAAGAAACACAAGAAAATTAAGTGTGACATACCGAGAGATGTGGATTTTGTTTGGGAAGCACAAACATCCCTTTGCGTTCGGGGAAGCTTTCACCAGAAGATTGGTTTGGACAGAGGCTCGATGCGCACCTTTTTCTGTGAAATATCTTCAACACTCATGACTGTACAGGCCAGGCCTTGGATTTATGGGCAGTGTCCAAATCAGCACCCTTCCATACAATTGACTATGCTTGTTGAGTAGGCTGGACAAGAAGGTTGTTAAGTAGGCATAAATATGACAAGCATCTTCGCTTTAAAAACGAGGCACAGCTTCAATGACGTTTTCCTTCAACAACAAAAACAACACGTGACAATGTCTTACGACACATCGACAGTACGGCTGGAAAATAGTATTGAGGATATTTTTCGCATACTGCATGTCCCATACTAAACGGTACACAGTAAACGGTACACAGTATGCTAGTACACAGGGCGCGGCAGATAGGGCTCTGATTCGGACACAGCCATGGTTTTACAAGCACATATTATAGTTCCACCTCACAACCTGTACTAAGGCTCAGGGCAACACCACGTATGAAAAGTTGGACCTGGAGCCCAAAAAACATGTTTGTGTAAGACACAGGCACCTTGCTGATCGAGGCAGCGCAGTCTGGAACCCAAACATCAGCTCTAGTCTGTGTAAGACACAGGCACCTTGCTGATCTAGGCAGCACAGTCTGGTCTCGCTTATTTGCCGACTTGTTTAGGTTCTGTGCCTGTATTTGTAAAGGATCTTGGAGTAGAAGCATTGATCTCGGGCCCTGCTGTCTCTATCTTAACCTAAACCAATTATGAGACAAAATGTGAAACCCATCTTAGATCAGCTCACAGACTCTTGAGAGACTATCGATACGGGCTCTAATCTAGGATCAGTTTTGGCATTTAATTCATAATGGCTAAGGTTATAACATGGACAGGGGCAAGTCTGATCATAGATCAGTGAATACGGGACCTGATATAACCTATGTCAGACTGGTAAGAGTGTGGGCGTTTTCGTTTTCTTACGCTGTTAACCGTTGAGTATATCAGTTGAAAAAATTCAGTTTTTTGGCTCTAGCTTCTATTTAAGTACAGTGCAAAATTGCAAGACAAATAATTTTTTTTTGCCTTGTAGCGGGAGATCAGTGATCATGGAAATAATTTAATAAGTTCCCCATTGTTTTTCCCCTGAAAACATTTGTAGACACAGCAGCTGAGTGTACCGGAGCTAACGGCTCATTGAAGTGTACAGACGCTAAGCCTGAAAGGGTGTAGGGCTGGGAATTCCCATCATTGAGTGACAGGGCTCAGAAACGCAGTGATGCGGAACGGCTTGCTCGACTCCCGAAACCCAGCTGCGGTCACACACACACACACACACACACACACACACACACACACACACACACACACACACACACACACACACACTTCTGCTGGATTCCCATTTTGCAATTGCAGTTGGAAAAAAATATAATGAACCATTTTCCATTTTTATCACGCAGTCTACTTGGGGGTTATTTGGTTCTTGGGTTCTCTGGGTGAGTCACCGCTTGTTTTGCGGCGTGATCGGGGCAAGTCGCGGAGGCCCGAGAGCCGGCGGGCCACCCCGGTGCCCGTGTTCACAGAGCATCTGAGAGTAGGATTACTGATCTACGATCAGGTTTGCCTTTCGGCTCATAATGGATATTGCCTGGGAGAAAACCTGATCTGAGGTCAGTGCTGCTCAATTGAGCTGCTTTACAAACACAGGAAGGTTTTCTGAGGCCACGTCCTTAATCCTGTTCATTATAAAGTAAAAGGCTAGATCTTCTCCCGTTTTTCCCGGGTTCTGCCGTATTTTAAAGCCGGCGTACCGGCGTACTCCCGTTTTGTTGTTTCTCCCGGGAAACTCCATAATTTCCCCAGCCCTCAAAGTTTAATGAACGGATCACTTGGTCTTGTCTGTTTGTTTTACTTTCGCGATGTTGCCAGATTTGCTTTTTAAACATAATCCACCACTACGCTATCTCTCGCCATCTGTTTCAATACAACCTGGCAACCCAAAAATAGCTCGCTTCATGGTAAAATAAGGTTCTGGCGGCGGTTGTGCGTTTCATGCCGTCCCTTCTTTCTATCTTAACTTCGTCTTAGCTTAGTGTTTGTAACGCATCTCGGTGTAGGAGTGCTGATCCAGGATCAGGTTCCCCTTGTTTGTGTCCTAAACTTAAAACTTAAAAGTAAAACTAAACTGATCCTAGATCAGCTCTGATGCCGTTTAGGAATATGAGCCCTGTGTTTGGGGTCAGACACTTCACGTCCCAGAACTAGGCCTTGAGTGAGTCAGTGTGTCGGTCGGTCAGTGAGTCTGACGGTCAGTGTGTTGGTCAGTCAGTGTGTTAGTCTGTCAGTGAGTCGGTCGGTTAGTGTGTCTATCAGTCTATCAGTAAGTCAGTGAGTCAGTGAGTAAGTAAGTAAGTATTTTATTTATATAGCACCTTTCATACAACAATGCAGCTCAAAGTGCTTTACAACACAAGTCAGTCACCTACCTCATCTGCTCTGCAGGAAGCAGGGGTTTTAGCTCATGACAGTGATTCATTACAGTTTTCTCTCCAGAGCTGATTCATCTCCAGCTTCTCAAAGAACAGACGAATCATGGAGCTGAAGCTCAGAGCCTCACTGGTTCCTGAAATGTCGGTCTTCCGTTGTTTCCTGGTAACCGAAACGCCTTATTCGCCATTTTTGTAACACTTTACCCCTAGGCGCTTTGTTAAAGTCTGTACTCTATAAATGTGTACGCGGGTCGTGTTTGTAAAAGCACACTTCCATGTTTAGGGATGTTACATATAAACACTAGCAGGGAATCCATGTTTAGTGATGTTACACATAAACACTAGCAGGGAATCCATGTTTAGTGGTGTTACACATAAACACTAGCAGGGAATCCATGTTTAGTGGTGTTACACATAAACACTAGCAGGGAATCCATGTTTAGTGGTGTTACACATAAACACTAGCAGGGAATCCATGTTTAGCGATGTTACACATAAACACTAGCAGGGAATCCATGTTTAGCGATGTTACACATAAACACTAGCAGGTAATCCATGTTTAGTGATGTTACACATAAACACTAGCAGGGAATCCATGTTTAGGGATGTTACATATAAACACTAGCAGTGAATCCAGGTCTCACTGCTGCTTATGTAATTCAGCACTATGCAATCAATCAAGTCAATAAAATTGTATTTACGTAGCGCGCTTTACAAAGGATAAATAGCAATACTCTTTACAGTTTACTCCCACAGAGCAAACTTCTTGTTTAATGTTCTCTTGTGTTTATAAGTCACTCTCAGGGTGTGAAATTAACACCGACCACCAGCCAAATGCTGGTGAAATGTTGATTGTGGCTGAGATTTTTACTCTCGCTGCCACAATCAGGTTGTGTTATATTGTCAGAGGTAATATGGCTGGTAAAATGCTGAAAACGGCTGGTGAATCCACAAAGCCACTCTGACCAGTTGGTGAAAAAGTTTATTTCATACCCTACACTTTCAGAAAAAAAGGTACAAACGCTTGCCACTGGGGTGGCACCCTATAGGGACATAGAATTGTACCCCTAGCCAGCAATACATAATTAATTTATACCTTTTTTGCTTGAAAATGTACTTATTAGAACCGAAATATAACATTATTGCACTTTTTGGAAATGTGTTCTTTAAAGAAGAAGCATGCAGCTCCACTGTACTTTTATTTCTGTGTGTGTAGTCACTCTGGTTGAGAGGACCTGCTAAATGCATGTAATGTGTTGTAATGTAATTGTGTCTGTGTGAGCGTGTATTCACCTCTCCCCCCTCTTCTCTCCAGAGCCTGGAGGAGCCCCCCTACCTGAACGTAGGCACGGATGTGAGCGCCAAGTACCGGGGAGCCTTTTGCGAAGCCAAGATCAAAACCACCAAGCGGCTGGTCAAAGCCAAGGTAAGGGGTGGAAAGAGGCGGAGCGACTCTGGAAGCTTAAGGCTTCATTTATCGTTTGTGGCTCTGCATCATGTCAAGCTTCAGCATTAGTATCTGTGCACTTAAATGAGCCTGACAAGCTCGAGTGCACTCAGCTTCTGTGTCTACAAATGCTTTTCTGGGGGGGGCGGTGGGGTACTGTGGAAACTTATTAAATTATTTCTGTGATCATAACTCTAGCTAGATGCACGCCAATCTAGCTGCAAGGCAATCGGCATATTTGTGTTGCATCTTGCTCTGTACTTAAAGGGCAGCTCGAGGGAAACAGTTGAGTTTTTCAACCGTTTTCTTTGAAGCGGTGAGCTCTACATTAATATTCTTCACTTGCCTCCGTATTTACATTTAGCCGTTTAGCAGACTGTTAAGCAGAGAGACTGCGCTATGAGGAGTGTGTGCTTAAAGCCTTCTGCTGCCAAGTCTTTATCTTTGTTTATCTTTTTATTTTGCTTTTAATCTTGCAAAGGACGTTGAGACAAGCTTTTTGATTTGCATGTGAAATAAAGATTATTGTTATTAATATTATTATATGCCATGTAATAATAGATCCCTATGTGTGAGGCTTATTTATTGTGCCCTCAAGCCAAGTACTTAACCTGCACAGTTTTGGTAAAGTCAAGCTAATGTGTGGAGATTAGTAATATAAAGAACTCCATGTGTAGGGACCAGCATACTCCAGTGATCTTGTTTCTCCGGATCACTTAAGACTTAAATATCCTGCTCTGCCCAATATTGCAAAGCTTGAAAGCGGAGGAAGAGCTTTTATCTTCAGGGTGGTTAAGCTTTGGATTGACCTTCTCCAGATCAAGCGGAAAGCACAAACTCTTAAATGTCTTTAAAACGGAACAAAAAAATACATCTCTCAACACCTGACCCATATTATCCGAATCTGTACCCCACCTGAGTCGTGTTGTGACCCCAAAACCACCGCTCTCACCAGGCTGATTGATGCGCTGTGTGGAGACTTGAGATGGCTGTTAACTGACTCGGTAGATAAACGCAAATGAAAGTAGGAAAACGGCAAGCTACGCGACTCCCTCGGGTTTATGAGCCTCCGTTAAGGCGAGTAAACGACGGGCCTAACGCTAAACGTTAAACGAACGAACGAACGAACAAACGCAGCAGCTTCGGCGTCCAGCGACTTTAGAATGAGTTTAAACTCTGTCCATGATCAGAATGAGAAGGCGGTTATTTGTGCAGGATAAATATGTGTGTTCCCTGAGACCTGAGACCTCCCTGTCTGGTTAGCAGGGATTGGTTGATTTGACACTGATTGGTTGCAGGGTTCTGGTTGCCGGCATGTTCAGAGCTTTTGATTACTAACCCGAGGCGACTCCATCAAGCTCCCAGAAGTGGAGAATTAACATTACCATGGTCCCCAAAGGGGCTTTGTGGCTGAATTGTACATGTGCATACCACACTCACACACGCACACACACAAGCACACATTCACTCACTCGCACGCGTGCATGCACACACTCATTCACTCACACACACACACACACACACATTCACTCACTCACACACACACACACACACACACACATTCACTCACTCACACACACACACACACACACACATTCACTCACTCACTCGCACGCATGCATGCACACACTCATTCACTCACTCACACACTCATTCACTCACTCACTCACTCACTCACACACACATTCACTCACTCACACACACATTCACTCACCCACACACACACACACACACATTCACTCACTCACTCACACGCATGCATGCACACACTCATTCACTCACTCACACACATTCACTCACTCACACACACACACACATTCACTCACTCACACACATTCACTCACTCACTCACACACACACATTCACTCACTCGCACTCACTCACACACACTCACTCACACACATTCACTCACTCACTCACACACACATTCCCTCGCACTCACGCACGCACATTCACATTCACATTCACATGCACATGCACACACACACACATCATGCCAGAGTAGCCACAGCCAAGGAGAGGCTATTTAGAGGAATTTGACTTTTTTTACTTTATCAGAGGAAATATACATATGTATTTTTATTTATAATTTTTTTCAGTTAATGAGATTCAGAGGAGACAGAGCAGTCTTACACACACACACACACACACACACACACTCACTCACTCTCTCACACTCACACACACACACTCACACACACAAACACACACACACACACACACACACACACACACACACACACACAGGCAGACTCACACGCAGACGCACCCCCCCAGTGAGAGATCCTCTTCTGGATCTTCCAGACACACTGCCTTTGAGAGCGTCCTCTCTCAGGGACAGTGAGGTTTAGTCCTCCCTCTCTTCAGCAGACACGACACCCGCCGCCATCAAAGACACACTCAACCCCCCCCGCCAACTCCCCAACCCCCCACCCCGCACACACTTCTCATCTCCCCCAATTTCCCATCATGCCTTTTCACTCCCTACAGGGTAAAAAAACAACAAAAAAAACACTCGTAGCTTTTTATTTCCCACGCACCATAAAAACTAGTCGCATTTACGCGGTAAATCCATCGCTATCTGTTTCAGCTGCCGTGAAACGGGAAGGGAATAATTGCGGGATTTCTTGTAAACGCGGCCCGGGTTCCATCAGTGACTGGCGCTGATGCTTTTGTGCGTTTTAATTAAATTTCCGCCGCGTTAATAATCGCCGCAGAGCTGAGACGAAGCTTGAAACGGTTTTGTAAACAGCTTTTAAAGGCGCCTTGAGCGATGCGCGTTTCTGCACGTGGAAAATCGGTTCAGACTCTGAAAAACCTCAGCCGTTATGCTTCCCGGGCCAGACTTGGGTTGCATTCAATGGAGTCTCAACTGTTTAAAAAAAATCTTATTTACATGCAGGATTATAGAAACGGAACTCTCAAATTTAGTAAATTCCAACACGTTGACACGTTGCTGGTGCTCGAGACTCAGGACAGACAGATTGTCATTTATTAGGTAGTGTGGGGCGAGTGTTGCAGCGTAGTTTATTCAGACCGGTAACATTTTAATCTACGTTTGCATGGATGAACTCATCCTCTAAGACTTGATGGGCCATAATGTGTAGCAGAATGGCTGAGGAACTGGATTTGTACTCCTCAAGGTTGCAGGTTTGATTCCCAGGTAGGACACAGCCGTTGTACCCTTAGAGCAAGGTACTTAACCTGAATTGCTTCTGTATTTATATATCAGCTGTATAAACGGGTACTCTGTAAGAAATGAAAGTGTTGTGTAAGTTACTAATGTTTAATGTAACTAACGTGTGACGGTGAGAATTTCCTCGACGCGTGAGACTGCAGAGCTCTGGAAATTCAGTCACAATCTGGTTGTGTGTGAGTGTGTGAGTGTGTGAGTGTGTGTATGTGTGTGTATGTGTGTGTGTGAGTGTGTATGTGTGTGTATGTGTGTGAGTGTGTGAGTGTGCATTATCCAAAATTGAATCACTTAGTTAATTCTGCTTGAAACCTTCAGAAGGTTCTCTGGGGCTGTTCTGTTTTTTCACTTTCTTTGCGCCTAGACCGTGTGTCGACACTAAACGGCCTGTGTTTTAGTAGCATTTATTTATTTTTTTACATGTAAACACAAAGGCGTGAGACGACCCGCTATTGAGTACATGACCTGTCTGGACTTAAATTCATTTTGTGAATTGAAAAGTGCCCATAATTCTCCTTGAGGATTTTTCAGTGAACAAATGTAATTTCAACCATTTCCCAAACTGAACTACAGGCTAACCTGGGTTCGCAGTTATGACCCACAACAGCCAGGCATCGCCGGGACAGCCAAAATGCAAGACGCCAGAGATTACAAAATGGCGGAAAAAGAAAGCGCTTGGAGTCGAGTCTTTATAAAAAGCACCCTTACCACTGTAATGGGTTTGTCTGAGGTGCTTTTATTCTGCTCGCTGTTTGAAGTACATTCAGTGAAGCTTGAAGAGTTGAGGTTGTCGATTTTTTTATTTATTTTTTTATACCCCATTGTCACCTTTCTTTTTTTTTTCTGATACTTTTTTTCCTTTTGACTAAGGATCCATACAGAGATGTGTTTTTGTTATTTTTTGTAATTTTTTTGTTTTTCTCTTTTGAAAAGGAGAGGCTGCCAATTTGGTTTTATGGAATCTGTAAACGGCGTGCTGGAGAAGGTGCAGTGCTTTTAGAGTGGAGCGATGACCTCACTCTACTGCCGGTCCTTTCTTTGTTTTTCTGATCCCACTCACAACAGGCAGTGCTCCTAAATGACATCAACACTGCAACGTATTATTTTGTTTGTGTTCTTGTTGAATCGGGAGCGTTTCAATCAAAGTATTTTGATTTTGAAGTGGTAAAAAACGATTCTTGCAGTATTTGTTTATTTTTTTCTTAAACTATTTTACCTTTGTTGTCCTTGTTCAGGGGTGGGATTTTTTTCCTTTCTAATATTTCCTGAAAATGCTAATATCTCAGATATCTCTTATTTCAGGGGAGGGGGGGATCTAAAAAAAGAGGTTAAATTACATCCCTCTTTTTTGACAATTCTGAGTACCCCTGCCGATGACTGTATAGATGAATGTGTACACATGTCTTATGTCTCTCCGTAGGAACCTAATGTCTTTCCTGTGAGAACATTAGTCTCACGCTCGAAGCTGCTGACCAAACACAAGTCAGCTGGCTGCTGTTTGATGAATCTATGATATCCAGACTGAAGCATTTTGGTGGCACTTTATTTGAACTCCCCTCTATAAACCTTCATAATGCCGCTATAACCATGTTATAACACCTGTCATAACTAACCTTTACAGTGTATTACAGCTAAGAACAAATCTCATAACAGTATTATATAGTGAAAATTATATAGAATGTGATATTTTCAACATTTTGTAGAACTTACTCTATGCATTATGACACCTATGTTGTGGCATTTGTCATTTTGTCATTTTGCTAAATTTTTGAAACCAGTATTTCGAATGTTTTGTACAACTTACTGCACGCATTATAGACCCATTAGCTGCCTGGGTGCTCAGATATCGAATCACATGACCTCACACGCCCATCAGTCGTTCATTCATATTTCCACATTTAGCTCATGCTTTTATCCAGAGTGACTTTAAATGGCTTGCACGTCTTTTCACATGTAACCCATTTATGCAGCTGGATATTTCAGGTCCAGGTTAAGTGCCTTACTCAAGGGTAGAGCGGCAGTGGCCCACCTGGGAATTAAACCTGCAACCTCCCCTACGAGCCCAGTTCCCTAACCATTATGCTACACCGTTAACTCTGCACAGCATTAAGCTACAAAGGAAATTCCCATGGTGAAGATGGTGCCTCTCTGTTTTCTCTCTCTCCCCCTCTCCCCCTCTCTCCCTCTCTCCTGTTGGTTGTAATAGTGGCTAGTGTACATTTCCCTCTCACTATAGCCCTATTGATCCAAAGCAATCTGTCCAATAATCAAAGGCAATTCTGCCCGCTGCTGATTCAACTGTCTGATGTGGAGGGAGGAACACAAATAAAAAAAGAAGTGCTTGAGGAATTATATCTCTGGCGCGCTCTTACCCACAGTGGCAGTTATCTCAGCCTACAATGCGCTACATCCACATTTTTACCATCATCTTTCTCCCGGTTCTACTTGTGATCTTCAGTGTTTGTGTCCGATTATTCAATCCTAACCAGAACTTCCCAAATCGGCGTCGGTGAGCGTGCACGTTCCTGAACCCCCGTTTGGCCGCACGGGTGCTTTCACTGGCTTTGAACTCTGCTTAAAACGTCCGTCCGTCTGTCTGTGAGGAATCGGTTGCGTGCACTTCCTGGATGATTGAGATGGATAGAAATGAGGTGGCAGTGTGGTGTAGTGGTTAGAGCTGGGTTTCACAACGTCAGACACTCCAGGTTCAAATGCCAGCAGGAGGGCTGCCCATCGTACCACTGAGTGAGAATTTCTTCAGTAAATATTCAGGTGTATAAATGGACTGTATTTTTTTTAAAGGGTCTTCTTCCATGCATGTACATGTGATGAAGATGATCTGCGTATAATGCCAGTGATGCATGATGGGTAGTCGCAGGGGGGGTGTTGTGTCTGCATTCTCAATGCTAGCAATAAGTGAAACTGCATTTGTACACATAACATCTTAAAGAGAAGAAGGGAATGTAGTTGATATTTGCGTGTGCTTTCTTTCTCCGGGCTGGTAATTCTAAACCTCTCTTGTAAGGAGGGCGAGCCTCCAGGCCCCGTCCCGTCCCGCCAAGTCGCTCGCTCCGCTTGAGTGCGTCAGGCTCGAAGGGCCCCTTCGCCGAGGACACGGACGCGAGATGGCGAGGCTGAGAATTTCCCAGAGGGCCTTGCGTTGGCCTTCCCTCTGCTTTTTTGACTCTCTCCACTCATCTTCTCCACAGGTGACCTTTAAGCAAGATTCGTCCACGGGGGAGGTGCACGACGAACACATCAGGGGGCCTTTAAAGGTAAGGGTTGGGGGTGGATCTCTTCCTCACACTAAGACATCACTTTAACCAGGCCTGCCTGTGGATCTGAACAACCTGGGTTTCTCCCCACCGGGGAATCAATTAACATAAATGTGTATCAACTTACCTGGGGGTAGTTCACAAAGCGGGATTACTGAGTTGGCTGTAAAACCTGGAATAGCTCTTTTTACTTCAGTCCATGTTCTAAATTTGGAGGGTTCTGGGTTTTACTTGGTGCAGTTATCCAGCTAACTCAGGTATCCTGCTTTGGGAAATACTCCCCAGGTCAAATTACATTTCAGTACGTGTAATACGTGTGCGCTTTGGCGGACTGCAGTACAGTTGAGGGGGCATAGGTGGCGCCGCTGAGCGGAGGCAATAGCTCTCCCCTCCCATCACCACAGTGCTTGGGTTTCTCTGGTGGAGAAAGGAGGAGGGTGAGGGAAAGGGGGCGGAGTCCCATCTGACCCTTCCTTTGTCCTGGCCTATCCGGTTACACCCCCTGGTCACATGACAGGTGCTTTACTTTTGATTACAAAGTTTCAAAGGTGGGTGTCCAACTAAGTGCATTCTACATAGACCTCCCTGCTCTCTCCCTCAACCGCCCCCCCCTGCTAAGTCACTCATTGAAATGTAACCCCCCCACCCCCCCTTTCTTGGAAAGAGGGAAAGCTTTCATGCGGATTTCGTAGCTAACTAGCACAGCCTGTTCCAGACTCCAGGTTCTGTTTGAACACAGTCCATCATGCTCGGTGCAGTCTGTCCCCTGCCGGTCGTGTCCTCTTTAGGAGGCGATGCCTGCCTCCCCTGGTCCCACTAATTCAGCCGGACTCCACTCATCAATTCTGGACCATAAGTCCTGCTTCCTGTGTGGAATTAATTCAGTCCCGAAGCTCGGGGGTGCAGGGGCTTACACCCAGAAATTACATGTGTGTGTAAAGGCGCTCTTCGCTGTGTGTGAGGTCACTTGCTGTGTGTGAGGGCGCTCTTCTTGTCTGTGTGTTAGGTCAAATCTCCTGTGTGTTTGTAAGGGTGCTCTTCCTGTCAGTGTGTAAGGGTGCTCTTCCTGTGTGTGAGGTCACTTCCTGTGTGTGAGGGCGCTCTTCTTCTCTGTGTGAGCTCACTTCCTGTGTGTGAGGGCGCTCTTCCTGTTTGTGTGTGAGGCCATTTTCTCTGTGTAAGGCCGCTCTTCTTGTCTGTGCATGAGGGCACTGTTCCTGTGTGTGAGGGCGCTGTTCCTGTGTGTGAGATCATTTCCTGTGTGTAAGGGCGCTCTTTCTGTCTGTGTGTAAGGGTGTTGTGCTGTTCCTGTGTGTGAGGTCACTTCCTGTGTGTGAGGGCTGCTGTTCCTGTCTGTCTTTCAGGTTGGTGCTACTGTAGAAGTCAGAAAACAGGATGGAACGTACCAGGAAGCTACAATCAACAAATTAACAGATGCCAGCCTGTACACTGTTGGTAAGCAGGAACACACACACACACACACACACACACACACACACACACACATTTGTACACAAGTCTGTCATTCACAAGTAGAATGTGTATATGAGTGTATCACGTATACATACAAGCGATATATGGAAAGTTGACTTTGAGTGGAGCTGAGCCTGTCTGTCCTTTTCCTGTGAGTTGGGTTGCAGTCTGTCTTTTCCTGTGAGTTGGGTTGCAGTCTGTCTCTTCCTGTGTTGTGTTGGGTTGCAGTCTGTCTCTTCCTGTGTTGGGTTGGGTTGCAGTCTGTCTCTTCCTGTGTTGGGTTGGGTTGCAGTCTGTCTCTTCCTGTGTTGGGTTGGGTTGCAGTCTGTCTCTTCCTGTGTTGGGTTGGGTTGCAGTCTGTCTCTTCCTGTGTTGGGTTGGGTTGCAGTCTGTCTCTTCCTGTGTTGGGTTGGGTTGCATTCGCTGTACTCGGTACTCTGTGCTTGTGATGCTGATCCAGCGTTTGGAAGGGATGGATTTAGTGCGAGGCATAAAAGCACAGGGCCGTTTTAATGCGTTCGTTTTTTGAAGGCAAGGAGGCAAAAGTGTGTGTGTGTGTGTGTGCGCAGGAAGGCTGGTGACAGCGTGACCCACATGCCTCTCTTTCTCTCTCTCTCCCCCTCTCTCCCTCCCTTTCTTTCTTTCTCTCCCTCCCTCACTCTCGTCCCCTCTCTCCCTCCCTCCCTTTCTTTCTCTCCCTCCCACTCTCTCCCCCTCTCTCTCTCCCTCTCTCTCTCTCCCTCCCTCACTCTCGTCCCCTCTCTCCCTCCCTCCCTCTCTCTCCCTCCCTCGCTCTCCCCCTCTCTCTCTCCCTCCCACTCTCTCCCCCTCTCTCTCTCCCTCCCTCGCTCTCCCTCCCTCACTCTCGCCCTCTCTCTCTCCCTCCCTCACTCTCGTCCCCTCTCTCCCTCCCTCCCTTTCTTTCTCGCTCTCCCTCCCACTCTCTCCCCCTCTCTCTCTCCCTCCCTCGCTCTCCCTCCCTCACTCTCGCCCCCTCTCTCTCCCTCCCTCGCTCTCCCTCCCTCACTCTCGCCCCCTCTCTCCCTCCCTCGCTCTCCCTCCCACTCTCTCCCCCTCTCTCCCTCCCTCCCTCGCTCTCCCTCCCTCCACTCTCGCCCCCTCTCTCCCTCCCTCCCTTTCTTTCTCTCTCTCCCTCCCACTCTCTCCCCTCTCTCTCTCCCTCCCTCGCTCTCCCTCCTCACTCTCGCCCTCTCTCTCTCTCCCCTCCCTCCCCACTCTCGCCCCCTCTCTCTCTCCCCTCCCTCTCTCTCTCCCCCTCTCTCTCGCTCTCCCTCCCTCTCTCTCCCTCCCTCTCTCTCTCCCTCCCTCTCTCTCCCTCCCTCTCTCTCCCCCTCTCTCTCTCCCTCCCTCTCTCTCCCTCCCTCTCTCTCCCCCTCTCTCTCTCCCTCCCTCGCTCTCCCTCCCTCACTCTCGCCCTCTCTCTCTCCCTCCCTCTCTCTCCCTCCCACTCTCTCTCCCTCCCTCGCTCTCCCTCCCTCGCTCTCCCTCCCCCTCTCTCTCCCCCACTCTCTCTCCCTCCCTCTCTCTCTCCCTCCCTCTCTCTCCCTCCCTCACTCTCTCCCCCTCTCTCTCTCCCTCCCTCTCTCTCTCCCTCCCTCTCTCTCCCTCCCTCACTCTCGCCCCCTCTCTCTCTCCCTCCCTCTCTCTCTCCCTCCCTCGCTCTCCCTCCCTCACTCTCGCCCCCTCTCTCTCTCCCTCCCTCACACTCTCCCTCCCTCGCTCTCCCTCCCTCCCTCTCTCTCTCCCCCTCTCTCCCCCCCTCTTTCTCCCTCCCTCTCTCTCCCCCCCTCTCTCTCTCCCTCCCTCTCTCCCTCCCTCACTCTCGCCCTCTCTCCTGCAGTGTTTGATGATGGGGATGAGAAGACTCTGAGACGTTCGTCTCTGTGTCTGAAAGGGGCTCGGCACTTTGCAGAAAGCGAGGTGAGTTACCCCCGGTTACCCTCTTCAAAAGCCAAAAGAGTATTCTCACCGCACTGCTACTCAGAATAATCTAACATCATTTCTCTAATGAAATAAAGAATGAATAACATTTATTTATTTTATTTTTTTTTTAAACTTAATTTTTATTTAATTTTACATACAAAACCAATACAGTACAACAAAATGAACATTTCCATGAATAGCTTACTGGCTTCGCACAAGTAACAACATTTATTTTCTTAATGAGCATTTTTCACAAGAAGAACCCTTCACTGCCTTGATACTTTTTGCAACAAAAAGTAACTTTTTTTTTTTTTAAATTAAAAAAAAAGGTAAAATTAATAAATTATATATTTATGCAAGTTAGCAGTGGGGTTTACGCAAGGAGGTCACATAGTCAGTGCAAAGTGCTGATATCAGAATGCTTCTTAAAGGGTTTGGTTTTACAAAGCGGTCTCACAGGCATGTTTGTTTACTTATTCATTCCCAGTGTGTCATTACCGGCGACCAAAAGTGTACCGTCGAACGCGTGGAACTTTCCACTGTATGCCGGTGACAGCAGCAAGAGTGCAGCCCAGGGCAAGGCTCATTGTAATCGTGTGTGTGTGTGTGTTGCGTGTATGTGTGTGTGTGCGCATCCGTGTCTGTTTCAGACACTAGACCAGCTCCCCCTCACCAACCCGGAGCACTTTGGCACACCAGTCATCGGCAAGAAGGGCAACCGAGGGAGACGGTCCAATCCGATGTGAGTACCAGCTGCAGGAGCCCCGCCCCCCTCCCCTCCCCTCCTCGCTCGCCTCTCGCTCGCTCGCTAGCCGGCCTGGGCGATTAGCATGCGAATAGAGAGCAAGCGTTCCCCACTCAGGGGTCCCGGTCCGGGCTTTTCATCGCCATGGCGCTGTGGAGATGCGGGGGCTGGCTGGAGGAGGTGACGGGTGGGTGGTTTTTGGCGGGCGGGCAGGCGGGCGGGTGGGGGCTGTCGTTGGCGGGGTGCAAAGCTTGTCTCCGTTCTCAGGGAAGCAAAAACACAGCTGGTGAAAGCCGGCCCTGGAGCACGGCCTTGTTAAGAGCACGCCCCCCCCCCCCTCCCTCCTCTGGTACAGCGCCCTACAGCACAATAGTGACATTCACTCCAAACCAGCTGGCCCCAGTCCACCCCCCCACCCCGGCCCAGAGCCAGACTCCGCTCCGCCCAACACGCCCCGTCTCACGCGGTTAGGAGAGAGAAAAACCATGCGTCCGATGGAGCCCGTGGCGGTAAACAGACCTGCCAATCCTGAACATGGAGCGTCATAGAGCCACAAACGCTGAACACGGAGCGTCATAGAGCTCTTCTGCGATTCAGAGGGGAAAACCTCAGAATTCTTGGAGTAATTATCCGTTTCGGATCAAAGCGAGGTATTCCCAGAGGATTTAGGAGGCTTACTCTCTCTGTTTTGGTGACTGCATAGACGTGTTAATATCCTCAAGATCTCCTGAATCCTTCTAAGCTTTTTCCGCTGACGTCGCTCGTCAGTTTTAAAATCATCTGGCTGCTCCACGGGCTCATTGCTCCCAGAGTATCTGGAAGTGCTGTTGGAAAACTCTGGGCCTTCCTTCCATCATTTTCTTTCGTCATTGATAGGAGCTGGTGTTCCTGGCCTCTCTTCACGTCTAATTCTATTTTTTATTTATCGGGTCCGATGCTGTTAAAAATTCAGTTGGCATCCCGTGTACACAGCGGTTTTATAAGGTCGTAGCTTGGAGTATTTTAAAGACTCCTTCTGCAGGTGTTACGTGTTGTAATAACTGAATTTATTTGGAACGGAACGCCATTGGCCAGCGGGCTTGCAAAACTTCCCTGTGTTTTTTTTTTTTTTGTTTTGTTTCGTTATTAGTTATAGAATTTTATTTTGACGGACTCGCGGACAATTTTAGCAGATTAAAGTTGAGGCGAGAGGAAGTGGTTTGAGTCGGAGAAGCCGAGTTTGCAGGGCTCAGTGGCCGTGCTTCATGAAACGCGGAGACCAAAATAAACCTCCATCAAAATTTAACCTCAGGCATACTGCTACACTTTGAGTGAACTCAGATACTGTTTGTGTGTGCGTGCGTGCGTGCGTGCGCATGTATGTGCGAGAGAAAAGGAAAGCCGTCTCACCATTGAAGAAATGTGCTATGTGAGTGAGCGACAGACAGACAGACACAGGATATGTCTGTTTGAAGGAAAGCTGAACTGGGCTGTGTGTTCACAGGTGGGAGATAGAGACTGAGGGAGGTAGTTGAGTGAGAGACAGACAGATGGAGGGAGGGAGGGAGAGGAGGAGAGGGGAGTGACTGAGTGACTGATAAATCGATGGATAGATTAGTGCTTGTTTCTTATGCTTTTTTATTATCTGTGCTCCTCATTAATTCTGAGACGGATGTTTGAATTGTGTGATAGTTGTTGTTTGGTTTGTCTACCTGCCCCCCCCACCCTCCTCCAGGGAGCATTGTTAATGCCTTCTGTGTATTTTAATGTTTTAGCATCACAAGTCAGCTTTGGTGTGAAATCACTAAATTTAGCCGTGTAATTATTTTGACTGTTATTGTTGTTATTTGTGACCTTTGCTTTGCCAACACTATGTATAGTCATGCCACCTTGAAGAAAGAAAGAAAGAAAGAAGAAAGAAAGAAAGAAAGAAAGAGGAGAGAGAGAGAAAGAGAGAGAGAGAGAGAGAGCATGTCTTGCAGCGGCTAATTTAAGCTCTTTGTGCCACACTTTATGAAAGTCTATAATTTATGAATCGCTGTGTTGGTAGAGCTGGAAGGATATAAATGGCTGACAGGACTGTATCAGAGGTCGACTGTCTCCCGTCCCATCCCTAATGAATGTTTGCACTGCCTAATTAAAGGCAGTGTTACCTGAGAGTGAGACGTTGTGGCTCGGAAAAGGGGGCGGGGGAGGGGGGGGGGGGTGCGTAAGTCAGGGTGTCCGCGTGACTCTGTCTATTGAGTGGTGTGTTATTTACTGTGCTGTGGCAAAGGGAAGATGTGATTATGGTTAAAGGTCAAAAGTGACAAGACTTTGTGTAGAAGCACTTTTCTCAACTGCCTCATTTGTCACCCTCTCCAGTCCGGGAGCACGCATCATGCATCCGCCAAGAGAACTTCTGCTATCATCAAGTCTTTATTTCATAATAATAGCAATAATAATGTCATTTCCGGGTTGCCTGTTTTTATCAGTTTGGCTCTCTGGTGAGGAGACGCCTGATGAAATGGCGGGGTCAGTGGCTAAAATTATTCCCAAAAGTCGGTCAAAGCACTGAAATGTTGATTTATCATTTAACACGTCACACTGGTGTCGCTAGCATAGCAAACGTGCTTTTGCAAAAGTGCATTGCTGAAATAAATGCACTTGTACGGCTTTACAATTAAGCAGACCTGGGACTAATCCATATTTTACATACTTTAACTCTTTAGAGGCTAGTTAAATTTGGACACTCCTGCATGTAGATTTACTGAGAATTTTCACCAAAATGTGCGACCGTTCTAAACAAGAATGTTGTTCTCATTGTTGGTGAAAATAAAATATAAAATATAAATATTTATAAATCAATAATCTGCAGGATTTTACTGGTGTGTAAAGGGGGTTGTTAAATTGTTCCAGATAAAATGTATTGATCCAGTTTTAGAAGTAATAAACATAATTATTCATAAACATAAATAACATAAAACATAAATAACCCTCGCTCCAGGGTTTACTAATGCAAATGTCAGAGCACAGAGCACAAAGTTTGCACTTGTTTGGTTACAGAGTGGAACTGTAACTGTACCCCTCAAACAAAGCTGTCCTAAGCTCAGCCAGTGATGGGGTCTCTGGTGTCTCAGGGGTATCAACACTGTCTGTGTTCAACACTGATTAAAGAGGCAGTGACCTGACAGCCGCTGCACGGCGGTAGTTTAGTTTGTGTACCGTAATAAACCTCATTTCTACCGCGGAAATCTCAATCAAGTCTCTGTCAGGATTGTGACTGGGGGGTTCGGCACTCATTCTCTGTCAGCTCTCCTCAGTGTATTGTCAAAGGTAGCAATTTATGTGTCGTGAGAGTCGCTAGGGCATTGTGGGACACGGAGTTCTTTCGGATGGAATTAATTGTGTTCATTCCTACAACTAATCAGTTATTTGAGTAACAAGCTATTGAGTATTGCGTCCGCCCTGGAACAGGAAATGAGAGGAAGTGCTTGCTCCAGATTTATTGTCACACTCACTCGTTTAAGTGACTGTCTCAAACATGTCAATTAAATCAGAAGGAGTAAGACGAGTGTTTGATTTAACATGAGATGTGGAAATAAGGTGTTTTATCGGCCCCCTGCCGCCTCGAGGATGCTTTGCAATTACACCGAGATACGGTTCATAAATTTAACAAAAGCAAATGATAAAATGATGTGAAATCGCCCGTTCTCTAGTGTGCGAGGGAAACCTTGATTGCATGAATAATTAAGGATTTATGGATTATAACAAAGTGCATATGTCACTGGGATTAATAACATCAGTTATGCAGGTTTTATGACCCATCCATACCGGGCAATTTTATACACTGGAATTTAATTCCTTAGGAAGAGAAGCACTGGAGGGGGGGGTTTACTGTAGGTAATGTCAAACATAACTCAGCCTTCGTTGCCTTGCCTGGGAGGGCCGTTATAGGGCCTCAGCCGAGCCCGTGTACATTTACACAAGCTACATATTCCTGGGAACAAGGGTGTTGCTGCCCTGCACTATTCAACCATATGAAAGAATAATTCTGTTCTGAATTTTAGGAAAAAATTGTTTTAAAATTGTCAGTAGTCTGCAGGAATCTTTGTGGCGTCTAAAGGTTTAAAGCAGTGATCCCCAACCCCTGTTTCTGGAGATCTACCGTCCTGTAGGTTTCACTCCAACCCTAACAAAGCACGCCTCACTCAACAGCTAGAGATCTCATTGAGATGTTAATTAGTCAAATCAGGCATGCCAAATTAGGGTTGAAGTGTGAACCTACAGGATGGTAGATCTGTAGGAACAGGATTGGAGACCACTGCGGTAAAGTGTTTGGCCTGGGTGTTTCTAGTATGTTCCACGCATGTTCTCCAGAACCGTTTCCGCCTTGTGTTGCGAGACGTATTTCACTCATCCAGCTTTGTGGTTACATTGCACACATCCCTGTGTGAAAAGTCAACTCTTCCCTCTGGTCCCACAGCCGAGAAGAGGAGTCGTCTTCATCCTCCAGCGAGGAAGAGGAGGGAGACCAGAGGCCGAACGATGAGCTGCTGGGCAAGGTGGTGTGTGTGGACAGCGTCTCCATCTCTGTCGGCGACAAGAAGAACACCCCCTGGTACCCAGCAATGGTACGCCGAGCGCCGGAAGCAAAGATTTTTTAGACTCGCACATTCTTAGCTTTGCGTCCCTAGATCACAAATATGTGATTAGAGTGTTCTTAACTGAACATTCTAATGCTGATGTGATGTAACAATCACTACTGGTAACTGAAAGTTCTAGAACATTGACTTTGAAAAAACATAAAAAATAATCATACGCTTCAATGGGTTAAACACTGAACATTCTGTCACCATTACCAATTGAAGCCATGCCATTGCAACTTACAGCATATAATAAATATTCCAGAATACAGACCTGGGAACTCCTTTTCTCAGCTGGAACCTCTTGCGCTTAGGAGGACAAAAGGAACGTAGGCGTTCCAGTGAGCAGAAGGAGGTTCCGGTGATGTGTGACCGCACAGATCGTCCGTTGCCACAGTAACGCTCTTGGTGTAGATTCAGCGGGTTGAGTGACTGGTGATTGGGTAGAATCTGTGGTGGAATCGTGCTTAAGGCACAACATTAACCACTATTGCCTGACTGCCACATTGCTGTGTTATATTACAATACATTACAATATGTTATCTTAATTCAACAGACATTCTTTTCCAGTGTGACGAACGAATGCAAAAGAAAATAAACATACAAAGGCGTGTGTGTGTGTCCATTTCCGGAAAACTCTCTATGAATGTGTAAATTAAGTTATTATAGGTTAGCTTTGCCAAACCGAGAGCGGTGCTCGCCTGTCTGGCCAACGTATGAGCACTGAGAGACGTTCCCATGACGTAGCGATGTAGCGACGTAGCGGAAGGCTTGACAGAGCTGCTGTATCACTGTCCTGTTTAATTACCCCTCTCTGGCCTGTTAATTATCCCACCCCGAGCTTGTTGTCTTTGGCTCATCCCCCCCCTTCCTCCAGACTGAAAAATGAACAATTTAGCAGATAATTGGCCACCACGTCACCTTTAGCTGGGATTGCGGGGCGCAGCCGATGGTGGAACGTACGTACCCCTCTGTTTCCACGGCAACAGTGAAATCACTAATTGTGATGCCATTAGTCGGGGTCAAATTAAAAATTTGGGACAAAAATAACAAGTTAATTCACTTTTCCCATTCACACGCGTGTGTGAATACAGACCGGTTCACCTCGCCGATGTGATGGAAACAATGTAGCAACAACGTGGGAAACGATACAATGCGTGCACTGCAGCCGAACGAACCAGCCGCCAGATTTCATTCTGTCCGCCATTTAAATGACTTTAAAGCTTAAAGACTGGAGAAATTTTCTAAATGCTTTTCCCCTTCTTGCGTTCAGTCGTCTCCGTGCCGCGTGCCACGGGGAGTCGAGAACGCGTTCTTTAATCTGCTCTCTAGACCACGCAGCTTAAACATTTTAAACAAGCTAATTTAGCCTCAAGCTACTTTAGCCCCAAGCTACTTTAGCCACAAGCTACTTCAACCACAAGTTCCGTGACCCGGCCGTTGGAGAGACTGCTGCCAAAGTGGGCTGAAGATGACTGTTTAGCGGTTGATGAAGACCACCTGAGCAGTGGGTCACAGTTAGACTGTGACTGTAACTCGTGTGTTTCAGCACTGGGTGTGTTTTTCAGATGTTGCCGGTTTTGTGCTCACAGGCCAAAGATCCTCATATTTTACTTTCAACTTTTTTTCAGCCAAGTTTTTGGTGTGTTTGGCAACTCTTTCACATGACCCTGCTGATCTGTATTCCCTCCATCTCTCCCTCACTCTCCCTCTCTCCCTCTCTCCCTCTCTCCCTCTCTCTCTCCCTCTCTCTCCCTCTCTCTCTCCCCCTCTCCCTCCCTCACTCTCCCTCTCTCTCTCTCTCCCTCTCACCCGCCCTCTTTCTCTCTCTCTCTCTTTCTCCCTTTCTTTCTCTCTCTCCCTCTCTTTTTCTCTGTCGCTCAAGGTTATCTCTCCGGACTGCAGGGAGGAGGCTCAGATGAAGAAGGACAGCGTCCTCGTGCGCTCCTTCCAGGACGGGAAAATGTGAGTTTTCTGTGGCGACGTCGAACCCGCCGGGCCCAAACTTTAAACGCCAGCGGGACGGCGCTAAACCCTCCCTGAGTATTCCGCAAAAACTGGAATGCCTCGCTCGGCCCAGCGGCGCGGTGCGGACCTTAGTTTCGCCTGAACAATGCTCAGTGAAACGCAGCGCGGCGTGGCTCGGACGCAGCGAGGATGATGGAGTTCCGTGGATACATGGGGGGTGGGCTTCCGGGCTTCCGAGCTTCAGCATCGCTTAATCAGGTTCAGTAGTTCTTCTTTTGGGGGGTGGGGTGGTGTCATTCTCAACTGTATACCACCCACACTGAGTGAATAAGAATACTAATAATACTACTTCTAATAATAATAATGAAGTACATTTCATGTATTGTTTGTTTAAAGGGATTTCCATATAAAATAAAAAACATAAAAAACCATAAGAAACACAATAAGAACAAAGTAGCAACAGACAAAAGCAAAGCTAAGTATTAAAATAATAAGCGGACCACCGAGGCCCGTGTTTGGAGAGGAAGAACATGACCTAAAATATCCCCCAAATAAATGTATCTAACAACAGTGAAAGTGGTGAAGGCATAGGTTACGCTGCCGGCCACTCCGAGGTGAAAACTTTACAAAGTAATATGAGCAAACTGTCTTACCTATGAAACGCATTCATGCAAAGATGTCATTTGAATACACCCATTCAACACATCACTTGAAAAATGTGGATGTTTTTCCTCCACCATTTTCAATTGAAGTATGGGGAGCGAGAAAAGATGGTCTCCGATTGTTCCCGCGCCGTCGTGAGGGAGCGATTCTTGGCTCGCGGGCGATTGCTTTGTAACAGATGCCTCAGATTTAATAGAAACGGAGGACATTACCTATCGGACCTGAAACCTGTTTCTATGCGACGTCTCCTGTGGATGAGAGCCAGCTGTCTTGTAGTGCTCCCCCTACTGGTGGAGAGAGAGCACAGCAGGGAGAGAGACGGAGAAACCTCAGCTATAAATGTAAGGTGAGACTAATTGGCCTAATAATTCATGTTAATTGGAGACAAAATTCCCACAGCTGCTGACGGAAATTCCCCAGCTTGTGAAATGGGGGGGTCAAAACCCCCACCCCCCCACTCCACCCCATCTTCCTTACCTTTTTAGCTCCACCTATTACGCATTTGCCCTCTCCATCATCGTCGCCACGCTAATCAATTTTACTAACTAATTTAATGAGATTATTTGTAATTATAACGGCGGGCGGTTTTAATGTCAGGTTAAATAAGTAGATAATTCTGCGGCCCTGAGTTTTACTGGTTTTTCGTTGATGAGGCTTCACCCCTCAGTGTGTATGTTTCACCAGCGCAAACGCTCGGACGTTGGGGAGCCCGCGGAGGGTCGCGTGGATTTGTCTGTATGTGTCGTTCTCCACGCCAGGGACTCGAGAAACAGAGTGTGAGAAAGGAATGTAGATATGAATTAAACGCTGCGCAGGAATTCATTACTCGTTTAACCCTTCCCCCCCCTAATGAAGATGTCAGGGCAAATAAGGAAACGGTGTGCAACATTCCATTTTAATCATAGAGAGGGTCTACCCCAGCCTGCAGAAAGCTATGTGGGGGGAGGGGTAGGGAGAATGAGAGAGGGGATAGGGAGCGAGCGAACGGGAGAACTCCACCATTGCACGGTGGACATCTGTGGCCCCTTGTGAAGCTGTTCACCAAGCGGGCAATCGACCCCGCTGTACGACTGACGATGTGCGTTTTCACTTGCAGCTACACGGTGCTGCGGAAGGACGTCCGGGAAATGGACGCAGACATCTCCCTGAAACAAGACGCAGGGCTAAAACCAGGTAAGAGGGAGAGGTGGGCGGGCTGGGAAATTGTGGGTTGTCATTGGGGGGAGGTAATTTTTGTCATTGGTAATTTTGTGCAGAGACTCAGACTCAGCCCCTCTTCTTAACTACAGGAAGTTCAAGATGAGGTTCCGGAACTGTAGAATGTCCGTTGCCACAGTAACAAACTTGATCACAGTGCAGATTTGTAAATCTGAATGTTTCGGCTTCAGCGGTATTATGGATCGACATGGATTGTGGTTTACGCGGTTGATGCCCGAGGCTGTTTGTAGTCAGTGTGGGTTACAGTCGAGGTGGTTCTATCGTTGAGCGTATCCAGTGCCGTGGTCCTCACCGGTGGGTACTTCCTGTCTCTGGTGGGTACTTCCTGTCTCTGGTGGGTACTTTCTGTCTCTGGTGGGTACTTCTTGTTGCTGGGGGGTACTTCCTGTTTCCGGTGGGTACTTCCTGTTTTTGGTGGGTACTTCCTGTTTCCGGTGGGTACTTCCTGTTTCCGGTGGGTACTTCCTGTCCTTGGTGGGTACTTCCTGTTTTTGGTGGGTACTTCCTGTCTCTGGTGGGTACTTTCGGTTCTCGGTCGGCACTTCCTGTCCTCGTGGGTACTTCCTGTCTCCGGTGGGTACTTCCTGTCTCCGGTGGCTATCAGTCTGGGCCATGGCACTCGTCCCAAAGACATAAACTGGGGGGGAGGGGCTCATTACGCTCTCTCCGAACTGTACAAGCGAACTTCCTCTTCTCCAGGAAAATGACAGGAGTAACCTTGAGGTAAGACAACTGGAGCGACGCCAGACAGACGGGGATATTTATTTATTTGCATTAATTCTTCGCCGAGCTCTGCGATCGTGGCCGCTTAATTTCAGCTGAGCTCGGAGAGCCAAGGACGAGGACAGGATGAAAAACGTGCGCCTGACGCCCGCTTTGTAATTACAGCTGAGGGCACCTCTCATTCCACATTCTTCACTCATCCAACTTAACTTCTTCTGCCCGTCAAAGAAAATGAGAAGCAATCGGAGGCCTGCTGAATCCCAGACATTTTTTTTTAACCTGTTTTGAGAAGGTTATTAAAATATGGGCGTGGATTAAACTACAATTCCAGCCACGTAGCGCCGTGTTCGGAAGCTGCATTAAGAGAAATGGCTTGCACCAGAGTGAATAAAAATATGCCTGTGAATACTGCTGAAGAATATGCGCTTGGCAGGGAGTAATATAATAAATCCTTTTTGTTCAGAACTTTCAGTAATATGCAACTTTATTGTGTAATAAATATTTTTTCGGTCTGTGAAGATAGGAAGAGAAACAGTGATGCGAGTTCGTTTTGTAGGCTACGCATCACCAAACGCAGCTAATTAGCTAATTAGCACCACCTCGCGCTTCTTTAGCAGGTGAACTCAACTCATTCCCATTGATGCAGGGTACTCAGTCCACACCACAGGTGTGCGGTATTTAAAATAAAAACTCTCCAAAAAGGATAGAACCTACAGGTGGGAAATTAGAGGCCCGTGAGCTGGTGGGAAAAGCACACCTTTTGGTGGGACTGGAGGGTCAGGTGGGTGGATATAGATAGTTGAACATCAGAGGTGCTCTGTTTTCTCTGCAATCCATTCTGTTTCAATAACTAAAATTGTGTTTCTGTTGTTGTTTTTTTTAATATAGATAAATGTAGTTTTAGGCAATCATTTTTCAAAAATATAGTTTTTTCTTTATTAAGTGCATTTTTCTCTCTCGATGGCTGTTTTAGGCATTGCAGCATAAGGTTCTGGGGTTATTTTGTGTCAGAATCAGTGTTGTAATTGGCAGCCTGTTGGGTTCTCTGAATCATTCCCCTTATTCTGATTGGTTGAGTCAATGTGGCGACCATTTGCATCAGCACACAATTGGCCGTGTGAATCTTTCTGTACATGCCGACCGCCAGCTGTTATTATGTCTGTGTTGCCATTTTAACCTGTGTGTGTGTGTGTGTGTGTGTGTGTGTGTGTGTGTGTATGTGCGCAGAACATGCAAAAACATGCAAACACACCGGCTCGCGGGGCCTGGAGTTGCCTACCCCTGCTCTAGAATGTGAACCTCCATTGGCTCAATGGCCTGTCCTCATCTTTATGTCCCTGGATCTGATTTATTTTCCAAATAGTCAGAAGTCTTAGTGATTTTGCTCTGATGTTTGCAGAGGTGCTCACAGGTATATTAATCCCTGAGGGAAATCCTGACTTGCGCTCTTACGTTCCTACGTGACCGCCTCCCCTCTCCTCCTCTCTCCTCTCCTCTCTTCTCCCTCTCCTCTCCTCTCCCCTCCCCTACTCTCCCCTTTCCTGACAGCTATTGCGAGCGCCATGGACTTCTTGCAGAGAGGGGCGGTGCCAAGCGTCTGGAGAACAGAGCTGAAAGAGGACACCTCCAGCAGTGAGGAAGATGATGATGGCGAGGACCAGGAGGAGGATGGCAGCAGTGAGGAAGAGGAGGAGGTAATGTGATTCTGGGTAGCCGAGCATACAATAAAGGTGCACATACAGGGGGTTTTCCATTAAATTGAGTGTATTCATTATTAATAATAATAATAATAATAATAAAAAACTAAAATAATAATAATAAAAAAACTAAAATAATAATAAAACGAATAATAATAATAATTAAACAAAAGAAATGTTATTGTAAGAATTGTTAACACTACTCAATTTAACATTGTAAAAACAGTAATAAGGTAATAATTATAACATTTTCTTTATATATAACAATTATAACAACAGTAATAACAATTGTAATAAACTGTTTATAGCATTTTATAGCAGTGTTCAAAGCACTACAAAGAAATACAAATGAACCTCTTATATACAGAGAAGAAAAAAACGGTTTTAAACACAGGATGGAAAAGAGCAAGTAAAATTAATAGTTTTGGTTGCGGAGAATTAAAGGTGTTTCTGAAAATTAGCACTTTGTAGGATGTCAGTAAGTGACGAGCATCTTACCTGCCTGCTCTCACTACAACTTTTGAGTTTGAGTCAGGGCAATTGGAAGTCCTATATCAGCACATTAATATTAATACTGCTTGAGTAATATTTGGTTTTGAGGAACGTATTTAATTTCGGGGGGAAAAGGAGCCGGAGTATAATCTGTAGCTCTCCTGAGACAGGAGAATAATTACGTGGTAAAAACCCTTCCTCCCCATAATTAAATCACTTACTTTTCTCCCTCCAATAATTTAGCGGCTGTTATTAAACCGTTCCCCTGTGACAGAAGGGTCAGGCTGGTGACCGCCCCACATACTGCACCCCCGTCCCGGATGATTCTCTCTCATAATTCATTACTGTAAATAAATCGCCAGGAAATATTTGACCAGCGGGAAAGTTCAGAATCGTCTTTCTGCTCGAAGGAGCTTTCATTCATTTTCTTCAGGGGCTAAAAAAATCTTTTGAGGTTTCGTGAGCGTAGAATTCCCCATCTGGTTGTAGGCGGGCGGGGAGGGGGGGGTGGGGGGGTGGGGCGGGCGTACTTGAGATTTCTTGGCTTGGGAACAAGTGTTCTTTTGGCAGCTGGGTTCAATACTTGCCAGATCTGACCAGATGAATGTGTAAAATGTTTCGGCGATGGTGCCGTGGGCAGACCATGTAATACGAATCTGTGCAGTCGGATATTTATAAAGTTATTTATGTTTTTGACATGCACCAGTGTGACCCTTGGGCTCTGATGTTAACACCCTTAACAGGCTTTTAGAATGATGACTGTGCATTTTCCTCCCTGGAGCAAGAGCATATCTTATTGGCTGACACGTCTGACCCATCCGATTGGCTGCTTACTCTTGTATTTGATCTACCCACATTGATTTCCCAGCTTGTCATCGCAAAGGAGAATTGATTCCACAGTTGATCTAACCGGTTAAATAAAACCAACGTGAAAATAAATGCTGGAACTGTGCAGTATTAATAACACTCTTGTGGTTTGCTTGAGGGATGATTCGATATTTGCTTTGGCTGCAGGAGAAGCACAGCTCCGTGGTGTAGCGAGCGAGCGAGCACGGCCGCTTCGAAAAGAGAGGCAGTGCTCCTACTGCTGTCAACAGGAAATAGAGACAGAGCTGCACTTCCTGACCCAATGCAGTAAATACGAAGAAATTAGAGAACATTATTTTATAAAATTTAAAACCACACAACCAAACTTCCAAAACTTACCTGAAACCCTACTATTACTAATCCTTATTGGAGAGGAAATATGCTGTGCAAATTTGGCAGCACAATATGTGGCTGCTTGTCATAACCAGAGAGACAGGACAGCAGTCACCCCTGAACCCCCCAATAAATGTATATGTGTGTATGTACTGTGTATATATATATATAATGTGCATGTATATCTATGTATGTGTGTATGTATGAGTGTGTATGTGCACATTAGTAATATTGCTACATAATAGTAGTGGTATACACATACGTCTGTTATATGGAAATCTTATATTTATTGTTGTTGCTACTTGTATTATTATTGGTAGTGTTACTACATTGTTAATACTAATGGTAGTAGTATACATTTATGTATATGTTATATTTTAATATTTAAATGTATTGTTGTTGTCGTGGTTACTTTTGAATATTATGCTTTGGCAATATATATGCAAAATATGTCATGCGAGAGAGAGAGAGAGAGAGAGAGAGAGAGAGAGAATGTCTTGCAGCGGCTAATTTAAGCTCTTTGTGCCACACTTTATGAAAGTCTATAATTTATGAATCGCTGTGTTGGTAGTGCTGGAAGGATATAAATGGCTGACAGGACTGTATCAGAGGTCGACTGTCTCCCGTCCCATCCCTAATGAATGTTTGCGCTGCCTAATTAAAGGCAGTGTTACCTGAGAGTGAGACGTGGGAGAGAGAGCTTGTATTATTGTTTATGTACATTGTAATGTGTGTGCTTGTTTTTAAAAAGCTTTGAAAATAGCTTTTTTTTTTTGTACTTCCTGTTCAGGAGGAAGTGGAGCCTTTTCCAGAGGAGCGGGAGAACTTCCTTCAGCAACTGTACAAGTTTATGGAGGACAGAGGTACAGAAAGACGGTCTTGTTGGCTCCAGCCTGCAGGCCTGACTTTTTTAATTAGGGTAGTGCCTGCAGTCTTGGGTCATTGTGGCCAGCACATTACATTATATTACATTATATTACATTAGCTGTCTCTCGTTTTTGTGTTTGTTCATTTTAATGTGTTTTGTTGTATCAATGTGTTTGTTTTATTTCAGGGCACTCCTGCTGCTTTTTAAAATAATATTACCAAATTATCCAGTCGGGTTCATTTTGCTTATGTTCATCACTTTGATTCACTTAATAAGTTTGATCAATTCAATGATTGTATTGAATGTATTTATTTGATATGTTTGTTTGTGTGTTGTGGGTCTGCCCCACTGTCTATGTTTTTTTTGACATTTTTTGCTGGTGGCTAGTTCCCCCACAGGAAAATAAATGTTATTCTATTCTATTCTATTCTATTCTATTCTATTACATTACAGGTATTAAGCAGATGCTCTTATCCAGAGTGACTTACACAACATTATTATAATTTTTTTTTTTTTTTTACATAGTATTAATTTATATGGCTTGATATTTCACTGAAGCAATTCAGGTACTTTGCTCAAGTGGACAACAGCAGTGTCCTATGTGGGAATTGCAACCTTTTCAAGTTCTCTGAACATTGTACTACACTGCAGAACACATTTAAAATGTGGACCGGAATATCGATAAAGATGTTGATAATCGAGTAAATGAGTCGGATTTAAATGTTGTAGGTTTTAGAGTTTGTACAGCACCCATAGTTTGGATCGCCTGTTTGGATCGCTTTTATTCATTGGGTGAGATGATGGTGGGCTTTGTCGTCTTGTGTGTTAGTATTAATTAATACACAATACTAATTGCCGACTATATTCTATGTTCATTACTAGCGATAGCTCCTACGTTGTGAGAAAGTGCTTTGTCGGATTTGCTTTGCAGTTGCGTCAATGACCTTCAATATGCACTTCCTGTACTTATTGTACGTCGCTTTGGATAAAAGCCTCTGCCAAGTATCTGTAATGTAATGTAATTAATGCAGACACAGTCAGGCGGCCGTGCGATGCTGGGTTTTACGTCTCTGCTGCGGAGAATGTGCATTCTGTCAACAACGCAGCTTCATGGACCAGAGAAGTGAATCTGAAATGGAGAGTTTCACACAAGCGGGGGCCATCATCTGTGGCTCTGGTGTTAACTCCTGTTCCCCCCCCATTCCCAGGCACTGCCATTAATAAGAGACCGGTGTTGGGCTACAGGAACCTCAACCTCTTCAAGCTTTACAGACTGGTGTACAAGCTGGGAGGGTTCGATAACGTGAGTGACCCTACACTGTCTCACCGTCTGTCTGCACTGTCTCACCGTCTGTCTGCCCTGTCTCACCGTCTGTCTGCGCTGTCTCACCGTCTGTCTGCGCTGTCTCACCGTCTGTCTGCCCTGTCTCACCGTCTGTCTGCCCTGTCTCACCGTCTGTCTGCGCTGTCTCACCGTCTGTCTGCGCTGTCTCACCGTCTGTCTGCCCTGTCTCACCGTCTGCGCTGTCTCACCGTCTGTCTGCGCTGTCTCACCGTCTGTCTGCGGCGCTCGCTTTTACAAAACTATGACGTGGCAGGATTAATGTTGTGATTTTGAGATGTGGGATGTGCTGTGCTGGAGGGGTGGGGGTGTTCTCAGAACATGAGGGGCACCCCAAAAATTCTGAGAGTGTCTGGTTTTGGCAGCTTTTCACTCACTGTAGCTCTGTTTCTCTCTTTCTTTCTCTTTCTCTTTTTTTCTCTCTCTCTCTCTCAGATTGACAGCGGTTCCGTGTGGAAGCAGGTGTATCAGGACCTGGGGATCCCCGTGCTCAACTCTGCAGCCGGATACAATGTCAAATGTGCCTACAGAAAGTACGTCTCTCTCTCTTTCTCTCTCTCTTTCTCTCTCTCTCCCTCTCTCTCTTGCTCCCTCGCTCCCTCACTCCCTCGCTGGGTCTCTCCACTTTTCCTCTCTGTTGTGTTGAGGGCCTGACCCCTCCTCCTCCCCGGTCACGCTCCGTTGGCCGGATCCGGCAGAACTCTGGCGCATTTCCAAGTGCTGTCGCTGTCTGGGCCTCTCTCCCGAGGTCCGCCTCCACACGAGGAGGGAGGGGCCTGACCTCCTCCCGTTATGGAGCAGGCTTGCGCGGTCCTCCTGAGTGACAGTTCGGGACCAGCCCACTCCATCGTGGTGACCCGGGGCCCCACCGGAGAGGAGAGGGGGGGGCAGGGGCCCGCTTGTGTTAACGAAAGAGGGCGCCACGCTTCTTTAGTTCTCCGTGCCAAGCTCTAATGAAACCTAAATTAGCCGTTAGCGGCGCAGCGGCGAGCGGGGATTTGAGCGTAATGACCCAGCTGCTGTGGTCCTCCTCACATTACAGGGCGGCGCCTCTGTTTTCTTCACCCTCTGTCCCACAAAAATAGAACCATTTGTTTTGGAGGGGCGGTCATGTGACTTGGCAGGGAGCAGGGCTCTTGTTTTCCTGCCAGCAGCGGAGTGGGTTAACGGGAATGCTCTCCGTCGCAGATATCTTTACGGCTTCGAGGAATACTGCAGCTGCGGCGGAATACGCTTCCGGATGGATCTCCCCCACAAGCAGGCGGAGAAGCAGGGCCCCAAGCAGGAGAAGAAGGTGGAGGCAGAGCCCGGGGCCCACAGGGCCCACAGGGCCCCCGGACCTCGAACCCGGGTCGAGCCAAGCCCACGCGCCACAGAGAGCAAACCCCAAGATGCTCCGCCCAACATCGGCAAGGCAAGCATCTCTCTCTCTCTCTCTCTCTCTCTCTCTTTCTCCCTCCCTCCCTCGCTTTCACTTTTCGTTTGTCTTTTGCTGACGCTTTCACTCCCTCTTGCTTTCTCTTCATCTAATTTTCTCTCATGCTCTCCATCTTTCTTTCTCTCACTTGCTTTTTTTCTCCCCCCGTCACATACTTTTTTTTTTTTTTTGCTTGCTCTTGACTCTACTGAGCAGTTGTATCATGGGAAAGAGATCTGCAGTAAACAGGAAGTGATGTAACAAAAACTGTGCTCCTCCCCACACAGGAGGAGAGGACTTCCGACCCCAGTGGTCCCGGAAACGGCAAACCCGAGGCGGTCACGCCAAAGAAAGAGGACGTCGAAGACGAGGAAGAGGACGGTTGCAAACATGAGGAGGAGGAGGAAGACGGAGACGGGCCTCCGGGCTCTTGGGCCGATGACGTAAAGCATGACGGATACGACAGCCGAGAGGACAAGGAGAAATCTGGGTAGGTGGCGATCTCTGGAGCTTCTCTTACCGCCAAGTAGGCGCCGCTTCTGGGCCCAAATCCTGTGGGCCGCGCAAAGCTGACGTGCGTTCAACAAGGCGAACGTTAGGCTAACGCTAGCTAATAATCGTAAGCATATTTCACTCTTTTTCGGTGCAGCAAGAACGATAGCATTTGCTAACGCTAGTCAAGGGTCAAGGGGAAATGGCCCAGCGAAAGTGTAACAAAAGAGTGCAAATTCCCGGAGAGAGTAAAGTTGATTGACAGTTATTTGGCAGTTATTTTTTACTAAATATTAAAAATATAAATCTCTACATCCAAATCATGGTAAGAATGTCTCCTTCTGGTAGTTGCTTCCATCTTGACTGAATCAACGTCGTCTGCAAAAAGAAGAGACAAAACCTTCAATCTGAAATCTGAAAATTTCAGCCACAACTGTGAGAGGGGAATGCGGTTCCCCGCGAACGCTCTCCTTGTTGAACGCGCGCCTGTCGTCTTCATAACAGGGTACGAGCTAACGAGCTAACGCTGGGCTGCGGAGAAAGAGCTGACCTCAGGAACGTGCTTTTCATTTGCATGACGGAGAACGTGTCGACAGGTTGCCTTGGTGACCGTGCAGAGGAAAGCATGCCCCGCCCTCTTTGTGTCACACGCTTGCTGGACCTTCACGTCTCTAACTGAGCTGAAGTCGTGAGAACTCTGAAAAGTGAACTTCATTTTTGTTTATTTCTGTCCACCAGCTTTTATTCTCGCCCCCCCACCCCACCCCCCTCTCCTGTAGTTTTGCTTTTTTGAGGCAGAGCTTTTAATCAATGGGGCATCGTTCACGCGGCGCTTGAGCCAGGTTCTGACCCTTCTCTCTCGCTCACAGAGAAAACAGTTTGGCTCGCTCTCTCGCTCTCTCGCTCTCTCGCTCTCTCTCTCTCTCTCTCGCGCTCTCTCTCTCTCTCTCTCTCTCTCTCTCTCTCTCTCTCTCTCGCTCTCTCTCTCGCGCGCTCTCTCTCTCGCTCTCTCGCTCTCTCTCTCTCTCTCTCTCTCTCTCTCTCTCTCTCGCTCTCACTCTCACACAGGCCGTTTTGGGGGCTGTTTAAATGGGGGGGCGCCTGTTTGATGTACACGGCTGTGCCCCCGTGCCAAAGCCAGCAGGGCTGGAGTGAACCGCAACCCCTCCACGCACTTTCCTTTCAGGTGGACCGCGACTCGTAAAAACCGACAAAACGCTTACAAATATCGCCCATCTCGCGTGCGAACGCTTAACCATTAAGCTCCGATTACGGATTGCTGGCTGCGCCCTCCCCTCCCCTCCCTCCCCCCCTCAACTTTTATGTTCCGTTAAATCTGCATTGGACATGACTTCATTAAATGTGACACGTAGCAGTAGATCTGATAAATAGCTGTTCCCTGTACGTGTCTGACATTACCTTTGAATGCTTTTGTGTAGTTGCAGTGTTCCTATGATAGGTTAGTGCTTGTGTCTGTATAATAGAGCCTGTACATCTCTGGACGTTAGTTAAGTGACTGTTTGCTAGCGTGGATAGTGGCAGGCATGTGTTGGATGCGAGTGAATATTGGGTCTGAGTGACAGGGTGTCAGTTTGTGATTCCTCTTGTGGAGTCACTCATTTCCCCTCTGAAGAGCTCGTTTTATGGAATGTTTTTTTTAGTCTTTTCCAAAATTCCAAGTCAGTGTTCTAGAACTCCATTGTTTTCAGTCACCAGCAGGGATTGTTACATCAGCATTAGAATGTTCAGTTAAGAACATTCTAATCACGTATTTGGGATCTTACACGTTTTAAAGGCTTAAGACGGGATGTGAGTCCACTGTTTTTTACCTGTCCCGCTCACAGCTGATGAGAAAGCGCAAACCTGCGTTTACATCACACCCAAACTTACCGCGGGGGGGCTTGCATACTATTTTATCCTTTTTGACACCAGTAAAATTCCTGCAGGTTGTGGCAAAAAATATCTCTCAGGGAGATTTCGAGAACGCTTTCAAAGTTGTTGAAAAGCGCTTGAAATACGGGAGTAGTGGAGTGGGTTGAAAGCTGTACGTTGAGCGAGCGCCCTGTTGTGTGTTTTACGTTTTAACATCCTCAGAAGAGTGCCCCAGGTGCTCTGAGGCTAGACGAAGCCTTGGCTCGCGTTTAGCGCTCAGCATATGACGCTGCTCTACTTTTTAACTTTACCCCTTTTTTAAACACGCACTTCCACACTGCCTCCTCGGGCAACCAGAAATCCACAGCTGAACTGTGATTCGACTTCAAACCCCCACAAGCAGTTACTGCTTCCACTTACTGTCACGCTTCGAAGAACCCCCCCCCCCACAATTAGCCTGTGGCTTGTTGTTTAGAACTGTTCTTCCACTGTACCTCGGTATCCCAAATACACTGTGGTCGAGTTGAACGGATTCGTTTATGTCTTTATTTTGTAGTTTTATGTTTTTTTGTCTATGATTGGACACACACATCTCTGGCTTGAAGCTTGCGGGGGTACTGTGCTTGAAAGCTTTAGTTTTGTGATTGGCCTGGGACAGTCAGATATCACGTTTAGCCGGGGGGCTAGCCTTGCTTTCCTACAGCTTCTTTGTGAAGTCAGGCCAGCAGTGTGAGGGCCTCTGTGTGGAATCAGGCCAGCAGTGTGAGGGCCTCTGTGTGGAATCAGGCCGGCAGTGTGAGGGCCTCTGTGTGGAATCAGGCCGGCAGTGTGAGGGCCTCTGTGTGGAATCAGGCCGGCAGTGTGAGGGCCTCTGTGTGGAATCAGGCCGGCAGTATGAGGACCTCTGTGTGACATCAGGCCAGCAGTTTGAGGGCCTCTGTGTGACATCAGGCCAGCAGTTTGAGGGCCTCTGTGTGGAATCAGGCCTGCAGTGTGAGGGCCTCTGTGTGACATCAGGCTGGCAGTGTGAGGGCCTCTGTGTGGAATCAGGCCTGCCGTGTGAGGGCCTCTGTGTGGAATCAGGCCAGCAGTGTGAGGGCCTCTGTGTGGAATCAGGCCAGCAGTATGAGGGCCTCTGTGTGGAATCAGGCCAGCAGTGTGAGGGCCTCTGTGTAGAATCAGGCCAGCAGTATGAGGGCCTCTGTGTGGAATCAGGCCAGCAGTGTGTGGGCCTCTGTGTGGCATCAGGCCAGCAGTATGAGGACCTCTGTGTGGAATCAGGCCAGCAGTATGAGGACCTCTGTGTGACATCAGGCCAGCAGTTTGAGGGCCTCTGTGTGGAATCAGGCCAGCAGTGTGAGGGCCTCTGTGTGGAATCAGGCCAGCAGTGTGAGGGCCTCTGTGTGGAATCAGGCCAGCAGTGTGAGGACCTCTGTGTGGCATCAGGCCAGCAGTGTGAGGGCCTCTGTGTGGCATCAGGCCAGCAGTGTTAGATTTCTGTTTGGTTCAAAGCTGTGTGCATGCAGGTAGCGCTTCACTTTCTCACACATGAAACGGCAAATTCAGCAGGAGTATTTGGATGAGGAAGAGGAGGGTGAGGGGGGTGGGGAAGGACGGCCGGCTGATGACCCCATGTGGCCTCACCACCAAGACCAGGGCAGGACCAGGGCAAGACCAGGGCTATACCGGGGCAAGACCAGGGCTATACCAGGGCCATACGACGGCCAGACCATGGCCATAGCTGGGCCAGACCAGGGCTATACCAGGGCCAGTTCAGGGCGATACAAGTGCCAGACTAGGGCAAGGGGATAGCTGGGGTTTTTATTTTTGCGGGGGACCCAGAGCGAGGGACGTGCTGAACTGTCTTTCTTGCAGGAATGACAGCAGTCAGGAGGGGGAAGGGGAGGAGTTTGAGTGTTACCCCCCTGGGATGAAGGTGCAAGTGAGGTATGGGCGAGGCCGCACTCAGAAGACGTACGAAGCCACTGTGAAAGAGTCAGACCTGGAGGGGGGCGAAGTACTGTACCTGGTGCATTACTGTGGCTGGAACATCAGGTAAGGCCAGGAGCCGGGCCCTGTCCCTCCATCCTCACATCAGAGGTGCGGATTACCTTCAAATGGGTACTCCCTGTCTGTGCCAAACCAAAACTTTACATCCTCTCCTCATAGAGAAAAAAGAAAAAAATTTGGTGATTTTTTACATTATAATTTTTATTTTTTAAATTAATGACGTCGCTATCGCCATCTAGTGGTAAGAAAATGAAATTGGCGTCGTTCAAAATTTTTATCGTTTTTAGATCGGAATTATTATATTTTTTTTCCCGCAAAAGGTTTTCTAGTTGTTGTGGAAGCCACCTGCCCACTGCGTCAGCCCCGGTTTGGTTAACGGCGAGGCCGCCTCTCCCTACTCCCCCCCACCACGAGTCTCTGTTGACAGATGGGCTTGGTTTTTTCACAGTGTCTTACAGACGATAAACCGGCAATGCTTTATCAGGTCTGATAGACCTCTCATCTCAAGTTTTGGAACAAAACTTTTACTGACCGGATAAATATGAATGTAATTGTGTCTCCTGACTAATTGACTACCGACAAACACAGGGAAGAGGTAGTTTGGCTGTTAGGGTGTTTAGTTTGCTATATGTAATCTCAATCTCTGATTTAGAGGACCTTAGAAAATGAGCAGATTGCGTTCCATGTTTTTTTAATTACCTGTTCTTCTCTATGCTGTGATGTTGTTGATTTTTATTTATTTTTTTATTTTTATTTTTGATTCGGGTTTCTGTTTGCTCATTTATTTATTTCATCATTTATTTTTTTCCCCCCATGATTCCCCATTACATGCTCCAGTGGCTCCTGCTGTGAAATATGAAAAACACTTCCTGTTTGTACGTGCTCACCGAGAATGCGTTTTATATTTCCCATGATGCTTTTCATCGCTGCTGGATGCGTGTAAAAGGGGGGGGGGGGGGGTGCATTCGCCTGTGTCCGTGTGTCGCTCTGCATGCGTGCTCGCATGTCCCGCCTCTTACGTGTTCCGTGTGTTCTGGAACTTACCCATGATCCTCCTCCTCCTTCCAACGCGACAGGTACGACGAGTGGATCAAAGCGGACAAGATCATACGGCCGGCCAACAAGAACGCGCAGAAAGTCAAACACCGCAAGAAAATAAAGGTGGGCAGCGCTTGACGTTAAGATCTTTGAACACTTGTCCATCGGACGAGCGGGACTACATTTAAAATTTTTCACAACATGAGTTGATGTAATGTTGTTTCTGTGCAGAACAAAGCGGAGCGAGAGAAAGATCTCCTGGAGAGGCTAGGGGTGGGCGGGGATCTCTCCCCCGCGAGGAGGAACCACCTCCTGCTCAGCCGCCCCCTCCCCGGCGGGCCCCACCACGCCTTCTCCAGGCTGGACGGCCGAGGGCCCGACTCCTCCGGCAAGTTCCTGGAGGCGGCGTCTGTCCTGAACGGCCTTCGAGGTGAGGGCCACGTTGCTTCGCGCCGTGAAACGGAACTCGACTCGAGGGATCGCGGTTTTCTCGTTCGGTGGCATTCGCTCTTGTCCTCGGGAGAGCCGCAGGGTGGCGGGGTATTTGATTTCATCTTAAAATTAACAAAAAAAAAATTCAGGAGGACTTAACAGAATGAAGTGAGCAGACTGTGTAAATGAAGCGCTTTAATTGATCTAATAAATGCTGAGTAACAGCCCCGTGGCTCTCTGAGGGCAAGGCTGAGTACTGCTGCCTGTAATTTGTTCTTCTACACAGCGGAACCATGTTTTCAGAAATACACAAAATAAGGTGGAAAAACCCTGATTGCTGAAATACCTTCTTCCGCCTTTTTTAGCTGCTTTAGCTTCAATCTTTTTTTCTTTTCATCTTTTTTTTCAGGCTCTGATAGCTCATCAGATGAGGATAGCGACAGAGAGGAAGAGGATGAGGATGGTGACAATGAGGAAGACGAGCGAGGGCCAGGTGGGCTGGGCAGCCCTGTAGAGGACCCTTGTGCCACGGAGCGCAGGGAGGGCGGACCACCACCAGAGGGCGCCAGAGCTGCAGCGGCAGGGGAGGGAGCCCATAACGCAGACGGCCAGGACTGCGCCAAGCACAGGACTCAACAGGACACCGAGAGCGAGAGAGAGAGGGCCAGGAGGAGGAGAGCAGAGGGCACGTCCAAAACCAGAGCCAGAAGCAGAGACTGGCTGCCGAGCGGCTCCCCCAAGAGGCCGGAGGACCGAAGCGCAGGCTCCCGAGAAGAGGCCAGGCTGATGTCCAGCAGCAGCAGCTCGGAGGAGGAGGAAGAAGGGGGAGGGACCTGTCGGGAGCCACATCCAGAGGAGGGGCCAAGGCAGCGTGGCAGGTCCAAAGCCACGCCCACTAGGAAGTACAACGGGTTGAAGGAGAAGACAAAGGGCGGGCGGCCCTCTGCATTCTGGGAGATTCCAGAAAAGAGGCCGAAGTTGGCGGTGGGGTCAGAGGAGAGGGTCCCTGGACGAACGAAGGGACAGAAAGACGTCTGGTCCAGCATACAGGCCCAGTGGCCAAAAAAGACCCTGAAGGAGCTGTTCTCTGACTCCGACACAGAGGCCGCAAATTCACCCCCGCCCCCTCCTGCCCCGCCCTCCGAGGACCCCCGTGGAGACCCCGCCATCGCGGCGGTTGTGGCGGACGAAGACAGAGAGGCGTCCGAGGGGAAGGCCGAGCCGGAGAAGACTCGGGAGTTTCTCAGCAGCGGCAGCAACTCGGTGCTAAACACCCCTCCCACCACCCCCGATTCGCCTTCGCAGGCCCCTACTGTGGGGGAGGCGGAGTCGACCCCGCCCCAGCCGGCCGCCTCGGCCCCGCCCGTCTCCCCGCTGCCCCCCTCAGCCCGGGCGGAGAGCGTGGGCGGGCGCAGCGAGACGGACAGCAGCACGGTGGAGGTGGAGAGTTTGGGAGGGGAGCCGCAGGAGCTCCAGCCCCCCGAGGACAGGCCCGGCTCGCCCCCATTGGCCTTCGACGGCGGCTTCTCGTCCAATAGCAACAGCAACTGCAGCCTGGCGCTCAGCGGCTGTAGCCAGCAGGAGAGTGAGCTGAGGGACAAAGGTGAGCTGTGAGGGGCGAGACGTGGAGACGGTCACCAAGCGCAATTGAGCCTTTTTGCCAACTTGCACACTGCTGGTGACCTATGACCTCTAACCTCTAAACGCTTGTCAAGCACTTTATGTTAGAGGACAGGCAAGGTCAGAATTCATAGGTCATGACTAGGGCCACCAGTTAGGTTCCAGCATGTGAGCTGCAGGGATTTAAACTTGTATTTCAATGGTTATCCTCCAGGGGTCGCCATAGGCACTCCAGCGGCACAGCCAACTGGCTAATCTTACAATAGAGTTTCTCATTGAGAATTTTGTTCAACTTGCATTTTAACAATCAATTATGCAAAGAAGATAATAGACCATTTAAAAACTAAGAAACATCACAGAAGAGACTGTTCAACAACTGTCTATGATAAAATATAATTTGTCCATGACATCCACCAATTTTATTTAATGTATTGTTTTTTATTAATATACCTCAGCGGTAAAATATTTTCTTATTACTAATACGGTGTATTTTTAAATTTAACTTTTCAAGTATACAACTGCTCTCATTTTTAATATGAGAATTTATTTCCCACTGCCTCTAAAAAAATGCTGCAGCACGTCCACGGCAGTAAGTAATCAAACTGAATTTAACACGCGACTGTCGCTTGTAAACATCGCCATCATGCGCTTAATTAGTGGCAATTTATCAACATAGATGATTGAGGTGGTGCAAGTTGGATAATTGATTGAGAAGATGCATGAAAAATGAGGCTATTGCGACCTCTAGCTGGTGGAGGACTGAAGTACCAGGAGGGAAGACAAACTGGTGGCCTTAAGCACGAGTCACGAAGTTAGTGGAATGTTTTGCAGCAGATGGGCAGGAATCTTATTACTCAGAGTCTTATTCACGCAGCTGTTACATCAAGATATGAATCAGCAAAGCAAATGAGGCAGCATTTACACAATTATGGGAATCACTGATGTTGAAAAATAGAGCCGTTTTTCAGCTCTCCTTCAAGCGCCTCGGTTTAAAAGTGCAAGTTCGTTCTCACGAGTGTCGTTGAGGTTGGCATCTGGTCCCGTCTCGTGCTGTTTTCTAAACCCCCCCCCCCATTTTCGTCCCGCAGCAGTGGTGAGCCAGAAACGGCAGAGAGATCCGCAGCAGGTCGGCAACATCGCCAAGAAACAAAAACGGAGACACAAAAACGGGGCGACGCATCCAAAAAAGAGCCGGAAAACAGGTAACCCAGCAATAAGGCCCGCTGCAAACATAGCCGGAAAACAGGTAACCCAGCAATAAGGCCCGCTGCAAACATAGCCTGAAAACAGGTAACCCAGCAATAAGGCCCGCTGCAAACATAGCCTGAAAACAGGTAACCCAGCAATAAGGCCCGCTGCAAACATAGCCTGAAAACAGGTAACCCAGCAATAAGGCCCGCTGCAAACATAGCCTGAAAACAGGTAACCCAGCAATAAGGCCCGCTGCAAACATAGCCTGAAAACGGGTAACCCAGCAATAAGGCCCGCTGCAAACATAGCCTGAAAACAGGTAACCCAGCAATAAGGCCCGCTGCAAACATAGCCTGAAAACGGGTAACCCAGCAATAAGGCCCGCTGCAAACATAGCCTGAAAATGGGTAACCCAGCACATATAGACACTCCCCAATAGAACCTGGACACGTAGCCCAGCGCACAGGGGAGGCGTGGGGGATTTTGGGCCCCATCACCCCAGGTCACCCCATTTCTGCACAGTTACAGCACAATGTTTTGAGGGTACCAGTCAGTCAGGGCCCCTGGAATCATCCAAACTCCACCAGTGGTGTCACTGCCAGCACACCGGGGGAGGCAGTGTAGTGTATTACTGGGCTCGTAACACAAAGGTTGAAGGTTCGATTCCCAGGTAGGTAGATCCCCTGCCGTTTGACCCTTGAGCTAAAGCTGCTTCAGTAAAATATCTGGCTGTAAAAATAAAATGGATACTATGTAAAATAAAATAAAAAATAAAAAAGTTGTGTAAGATAATCTGCTAAGTGCCTGTAATGTAATGCAATGCACCGCTTGATGAAGAGCAGATGACATCGACGGCGTTTCTTCTCAGTTTCGCCCGTCTTTCATAATTATCCCCGTCGCATGGAGACTAGGCTCCAAACACAAGCTTGTTTTCATCTGGACATGTTCTGCAGCCAAAGCAGCGCCTCGGAGACAGCGTTGCGTTTGAAAGCCGGCTCGCTGCCGCTCCACACGCCCTTATTTATTTATATATTTCCTGCTGATGCTGTATTATTCAGTATTCTGATGCTGTGAGTCGTGTTTCAGATCTTTGTAATGTTGCTCAGCGGCCCGCCAGCTCGTCAGGAGAGAGAGCGGTGCTCGTGTCGGACGGCGAGTCAAAGATTTCTTGCTCCCGCTAATTTCCGTTGTGTTTGGGATGTACTTGGCTGACGTTAAGTCGTGTCTGCGGGAGAGTTTAATGGCAGGCGGCGGAGCTGCGGAGATTCACACTTATTATTCTCACTCTCTTTCTCCTGTTTTTCTCCCTCGCTCCTTCTACCCTTTCTTTTCTTCTTATATCCCTCCATCTCTTCTTCCTTCCTTTTTTTCCTCTTCCTCTCTCCCTTCTTGTTCTCTCTTTTCCCCTCTCTCCCCATGTCTCCCTCTCTCTTGTTTCCCCTTTCCTCTCTCTCTCTCTCTCCCCATGTCTCCCTCTCTCTTGTTTTCCCTCTCCGCTCTCTCTCTCTCTCTCTCTCTCTCTCTCCCTACACAGCACACAGCAGTGACAGTGAGGACCAGGTCATCAGCGTGAGCGCCAGTAAATCCCCCTCCTCCAAGACCAACATGGCTGCCCTCAAGCCCGCAGGAAGGTCGCCCCCTTCTGGTCACCACAAGTACCACAAGTCAGGCGACCCGGAGCACCACCCCCAGCACAGAGAGGACCACGCCCGCTCTCCCAGGGTCTACAAGTGGAGCTTTCAGATGTGTGAGTTTGAGTCTCGGAGCCACACGCATGACACCCAGCTGAATTTGGGGTCCCCATGCTTTCTGGCAAAGAGGCACGTCACACCCTCCTACCTATGCTACAATCAAGACCCAGAAACACGATGGCTTGCTGGGAACAGACTTTGCACCTCATAAGGGGAGATACATATTTTTCTAATCATGAACATGTTGGTGTTGGAGTGGCTTGTCCATCATATTTTGTGTAGGTACACAGCCAGAGACTGCCCAGTAAGGCGCTTTCAGGGGGCAAGTGAAACCCTAAATAAACATGTTATATTTTATATACTTACTGATTTACTGAGTAGCTCTCATAATCCATAATCCACGGTGACTGATGTATGGTTATAATCTCAGCAGTACAAGGCAGATCTCAATACCCAAAAAATGCTAACGTGCCCTTCTGCTAGTTCAACACAGCTGAATTTCTTTACTGTTTTGTGGCTATTTCTTGATATGCTGTCAGTGTATTAGACTTATGTGTACCTTTATTGAGTTAATTTTGTTCAACAGCAAATTTTATATATTTTTCTACAATGGTCATTTTAAAAAATGTAATGTTAAATGTAAATCTTAAAATTTGCCTACAGTGCTTGTGCAAATGCAAAGACAGGAGATAAAAACAGAAAGCTTTATTATTAGTAGTAATTAGTGATTAATGTTTTATCAGTAATTAGTGATTAATGCGTTATTAGTAATTAGCACATAATTAGTGATGAACACATTATTAGTAATTGATGGGTTATCAATAATTAGTAATGAACACATTCAGTAATTGGTGATTAACGCATTATCAGTAAATGGTGATTAGCGCATAATTATTGATTAACGCATTCGTTGTTAGTAATTAGTATTTAACGCGTTACTACGAATTGATGATTAACGCGTTACTACTAATTAGTGATTAACACGTTATTACTAATTGGTGATTAACGTGTTATTACTAGATGGTGATTAAGGCGTTATTACTAATTGGTGATTAACACGTTATTACTAGATGGTGATTAAGGCGTTATTACTAGATGGTGATTAAGGCGTTATTACTAATTGGTGATTAAGGCGTTATTACTAGATGGTGATTAAGGCGTTATTACTAGATGGTGATTAAGGCGTTATTACTAATTGGTGATTACGGCATTATTACTAGATGGTGATTAAGGCGTTATTACTAATTGGTGATTAAGGCGTTATTACTAGATGGTGATTAAGGCGTTATTACTAATTGGTGATTAAGGCGTTATTACTAATTGGTGATTAAGGCGTTATTACTAATTGGTGATTAAGGCGTTATTACTAGATGGTGATTAAGGCGTTATTACTAATTGGTGATTAACACGTTATTACTAGATGGTGATTAAGGCGTTATTACTAGATGGTGATTAAGGCGTTATTACTAGATGGTGATTAAGGCGTTATTACTAGATGGTGATTAAGGCGTTATTACTAGATGGTGATTAAGGCGTTATTACTAATTGGTGATTAAGGCGTTATTACTAGATGGTGATTAAGGCGTTATTACTAGATGGTGATTAAGGCGTTATTACTAGATGGTGATTAAGGCGTTATTACTAGATGGTGATTAAGGCGTTATTACTAGATGGTGATTAAGGCGTTATTACTAGATGGTGATTAAGGCGTTATTACTAGATGGTGATTAAGGCGTTATTACTAGATGGTGATTAAGGCGTTATTACTAGATGGTGATTAAGGCGTTATTACTAGATGGTGATTAAGGCGTTATTACTAGATGGTGATTAAGGCGTTATTACTAGATGGTGATTAAGGCGTTATTACTAGATGGTGATTAAGGCGTTATTACTAGATGGTGATTAAGGCGTTATTACTAGATGGTGATTAAGGCGTTATTACTAGATGGTGATTAAGGCGTTATTACTAGATGGTGATTAATGTGTTATTACTAGATGGTGATTAAGGCGTTATTACTAGATGGTTATTAATGTGTTATTACTAGATGGTGATTAAGGCGTTATTACTAGATGGTTATTAATGTGTTATTACTAGATGGTGATTAAGGCGTTATTACTAGATGGTGATTAAGGCGTTATTACTAGATGGTGATTAATGTGTTATTACTAGATGGTGATTAAGGCGTTATTACTAGATGGTGATTAAGGCGTTATTACTAGATGGTGATTAAGGCGTTATTACTAGATGGTGATTAATGTGTTATTACTAGATGGTGATTAAGGCGTTATTACTAGATGGTGATTAATGTGTTATTACTAGATGGTGATTAAGGCGTTATTACTAGATGGTTATTAATGTGTTATTACTAGATGGTGATTAAGGCGTTATTACTAGATGGTTATTAATGTGTTATTACTAGATGGTGATTAAGGCGTTATTACTAGATGGTTATTAATGTGTTATTACTAGATGGTGATTAACGTGAGCTGTGTTGTGTTTTTATTGCGCTGCCTCCAGCGGACCTGGAGAAGATGAGCAGCTTGGAGAGGATCTCGTTTCTGCAGGAGAAACTGCAGGACGTTCGGAATCACTACCTCTCCCTGAAGTCTGAGGTGGCCTCCATCGACCGGCGGAGAAAACGCATGAAGAAAAAGGAACGAGAAAGTAAGTCTATTTTTTTATTTTATTTTTTTTAAATAAACACATTTTTGTAAGTCAATACTACCTTTTCTGTCTGATTCAAAAATCATGCTGGTACAAAAAAGGTATTTGTTGGCGTGATCCCAATCTTCATGAATAATCTTTGAACATCTCCAAATGTATTCAAAAAATAAAATAAAATCAATCGCTTGAAAATTCTTCAAACTAAATTCTGACACATTGCTGGAGTTTTTTGCTGAGAGATTTTAGGTATTATTTGTCTAAAGCTAAAATGTCTATGTTAATATCGACTAGATTATACCCTTTGAAACTGATCCTGCATTGGACTGGAGTCCATTATATTCCTAATATTTGGGGTTTGGATTGCATTTGTAAGAGCTAATCCTGTGGCATTATTCAATATCTGGCAGTGAGGTTTTCATAGCGGCATAACACTACATTATGTATAATGGTTTTTATTTCTATTTGGATTTGGCCGGAGACTTTAAGACCTTTTGATTTGGTGGTGTAGTGAGGAACCCAAGCTTTTCTTAAGAATGAAATCATATTTTTACTAGCATGAAAGGGGTTGTGATTTACTGTAGTACAAAAAAAAATTGAAATATTTGAAATTTAAAAACCACTCAAACAGTTATCGGCTGACGAGGCGGTGTGAAAACATTTTCAGCAGAAATTTCGTTCAGTGTGAATCGCTGTGTTTCAATGTCTGTTGACAGCAGCCGTTGTCTCACGTTGATTGAACGTGTTGATCTCGAGTGCAGATATAAATGCAAGATCGGCTCATCCAACTTGTAACTTGCCGTTATTGAAATTGTAATTTAATTCAGCTGAATGATATGCGATATTGTTTTTTTCTGTGTTTTACAATGACTGTTATATTCAAAAAAAAATTTTTTAAACGAGAGCGGACAGTTGCCCCTCCTGTATTTTATAACAGTCACAGGAAGTATAGGAAGTGCCATAGCAGGGGAATCGAACCCCAGTCCACATAGGGGGGCGGGATTTGTGTATGATTATAGATTTGGCCGCACAGTGGAGTACAACAGACCTTATCTCAGCAGATTTATTTTGTCATTCTTGCCTCAGCTGCTGTGGTAGTTGTTTGACGCGTCCCGGGTTTTGGAGGGGAAACGGGAGCAGCAGAGAGAGCTCTGTGGCGGTTTGTCTCACGCTATTTTGCGTCCCGGGTTTTGGTGGGAAAACGGGAGCAGCAGAGAGAGCTTTGTGGCGGTTTGTCTCACGCTACCTTGCGTCCCGGGTTTTGGAGGGGAAACGGGAGCAGCAGAGAGAGCTCTGTGGCGGTTTGTCTCACGCTACCTTTCCTTCCGCAGGTGTGGCAGCGGCTTCCTCTTCATCCTCCTCCTCTTCGTCTTCCTCTCCGTCCTCCAGCTCGCTGACGGCGGCCGTCATGTTGACTCTGGCCGACCCCGTATCGGGGTCCACGCAGAACTCTGGCGTGTCGGTGGAGTGCAGGTGACAGGACACCAGGGGTACCCCCAGCCCCCCCCCCCCCAAATGACTGATCACACAGACTACTGAGGCACAAAACGAACTCAACGGAACATGGAGCGCCATTTCCTACTGACGGTTGTTCTCTTGGCAAGCTAACTCTGCACTTAAGTACACTTTTATGAAGGAGGAGAGGAGAGGAGAGGAGAGGCAGGGAGGTGCGGTGGGGGGGGGGGGGGGGCTGGGGCTACGGCAACAAACAAACAAACAATCAAACAAACAAAAAAAAAACAGTCTTGGTATTTTGTTGGTGTTAAGATTTTTTTTTTTTAAGGTTGTTTTCTTCAAGCAATAATTGTTTTCAATTGCTTTTGTGTGTGTGCGTGTACATGCATGTTTGTATGTGTGTGCACGTGCGTGTGTGTGTGTGTGTGTGTGTGTGTACATGCATGTTTGTATGTGTGTGTGTGTACATGGTTTTGTGTGTGTGTGTGTGTGTGTGTACATGCATTTTTGTATGTGTGTGCGTGCGCGTGTGTGTGTGTGTGTGTGTGTGTACATGCATGTTTGTATGTGTGTGTGTGTACATGGTTTTGTGTGTGTGTGTGTGTGTACATGCATGTTTGTATGTGTGTGTGTGTACATGGTTTTGTGTGTGTGTGTGTGTGTGTACATGCATTTTTGTATGTGTGTGCGTGTGTGTGTGTGTGTGTGTGTGTGTGTGCGGAGGAGGAGGAGGAGGAGGAGGGGGGGGTAAAGGTGTATTTGAATGTTCTTTTACAGAAGAGCTTATAGACCAGATGTTTCTGTTTGCTGGGCCATCAACAGTAACCAGAATTTTCAAGGAGATAAAATTGACATTATTTTCTAATATGGTCTCTCTGATCTCTCTCTCCCTCCTTTTCTTTCTCTTTCTCTCCCTCCCTCCCTTTCTCCCTCTCTCATTCTCTCTCTCTCTCTCGCCCTCTCTCTCGCCCTCTCTTCCATGTCCTCCTTCCCTTCACACTTCACACTCATAGAGGCTAAAATGGTTTGTTAGAAACTCTCCCCATGCAGTACAGATGGTCTTTGTGTCTCTAAGATCCAAGCACGCTAGCAGGAGGGAATGTCGGCGTGCTCCTAATTGCTGGAAGACCCCGGTGCAGCAGCGCTCTATTGTACAGAGCCCTGAATGAGCTGGAATTCAGGCGAGGTCGTGCCTTGTCACCGTTCTCCAGGGGTGCAGAAGACCCATCTGCCCGTATCTGAGAATGTTGAGTTTAATTATGTCTCTTCCCAGATTAGAAGTTTTCTTCCTGTTTAGAAATGACTAAAAAGGCCAGAATGATTCTGGGAGGTGGAAGAACACAGTTAGGCTTAACCTGTGTAAGGGAAGGCCAGGTGTGTTTTTATTACTCAATGAGTGAGATACCAGGGGGGACAGGACTTTGGGCATGGCAGTGCTGTGCGCGGATGTTTTAAGTGCAATGCTGAAGACCACAGCTTTTAATCATGTTGTAGCTGACCCCAGACTTAACATCTGTTGAATTTATGTTTGTTTCTCATTGTCATCCAGTCCAGTTTAATTTATACCTGGTCCAAGGTATAAATGTGTGTTACCTGTTAAACGTACTTACCTTCAGCTCAGGTACAACACACACCTGAGTGTAACGGAAAGTGCGCCTGTACCGCTAATAAATCAACATAAACTGGAATTTATAGAGCACACCACAGGCGTTGGATACATAAGTATTAATTTAATTTCCATGGTAACAGGAAAAGATACAACAGGTGGAAGGAAGGGGTGAACATAACCTGCCAGTCAAACGACTTTTATTATTATTATTATTATTATTATTATTGGTGCTATACTGCTGTATTATACAGGACAGAGTTACAGTTACTGATTTTCTGATTTCCAGGATCAGTCATAGCTTTCAGAATAACGGGACAAAAGCTAAAATCTGAAGGTTATGGCTGCGGTGCTATGGGTTGGGTAGTACTGGGTTAGATCAGTGGAGTTGGAAGGGGGGGGACGGACGCGGGGTATTGTCATTTATTCTAAGAAGGAAGATTATTGTGTTTTCAAACTTCAGCACGACGTGCTTGTAAAAAATTTTTAACAAAAACAAAAAAAAATACCTGGGCCGTGTCCGAATCAGTGCACTTCCCTACTATTGAGTATGCCAGTTGAGCATAGTATTTTTTTAATTTTTTAAGAGAATTCTGAAAATTGTGTGTTCTTAATATCCCCGGATTGTATACGTATTTCCGGGTTTTTGCTGATAATAGTATTGAGGATATTTTTTTGCATACTGCATGTCACTAAACAGTATGCAGCAAGTAGTGTACAGCATGCTAGTACACAGGACGCAGTAGATAGGGTTCTGATTCGGACACTGCTCTGTTCTTAGCGACATTCCAGAACATGTTTGCAGCTTAGTGCTCATCGTCACCGTAAAGAGAACGTGTGTTCCATCATAGTTAGAATAGTGGCGCCACCTTCTGGCCATTAATTAGTACTGCAGAGGAAGGGGTCTCCTAAAATACTCCTCTCGCTCTGTTTCTCTTCTGCTATGTTGAAGTCCATTTCTCACCTTCTGAATTGCTCTCTCTCGCTCACTCTCTCTCTCTCTCTCTCTCTCTTTCTCTCTCTCTCTGTTTTTTAATCATAATTCAAACCCTCTTATTTATTTATTTATTATTTTAAACTCCCCCCCCAAGGCACAGTTATACTGGAATGAATCTCACCTCTGGAATGACCCCCCCCCCCTTTTTTTCTTTAACAAAATAAAGTTCTAAATTGAGTATATTCACCTGCCAGTTAAAACAGTGACATAATGCTAAAGGCTCATTCAGGAAATGAAGAGAAGCAGTGTTGTTGTTCAGTTGTCACCAGTCCTCCAGTCCTTTTCTTCTTCTACCCTTTCAGCTCTGTCCCACGGAAGGTATGTTCTTTCACACTTGTGTAAATTGTATGCCTTTGTAATGCATTTGTATATTGAGAAGTGTGTTTCGAGTCAAGCTATTTAATATCTTGCACTGTTAATACTATGTACTTTTCTGTATAGACTGTAACTGTTTTAAGTGTAGTTTTCTGTGTACGCCCTCAGAGGGTAAAAGCATGTCTCTCTTTATTGTTTCCTTTATTTGTGTTCTGTTCTTTTGTGGTGTGCGAGTTTCATCCTGTGTCAATTTGTTTTTCATATTTTTGTAGAAATGTCTTTGTGTTTTTGTTTTCTCATTAGCTTGTGCTGGTATGAGAAGATTTGTTGTTTTTTTGTTGTTGTTTTTTAAAGGTGGGTTAAAAAAAAAAAAAAAAAAGTATTTTGCAACTTGTATATGAGCTGTAAAGTTTTATTAATCTTTACATAAAATGTCCAGGGACAGAGAGAGAGAGGCACAAAGCTCATAGGAAAGCTCTAAAGTATTTATTAGATTCTGCTCATGGATCTTGTGTAATTTATTGTACAAATGTAAGCAAAAACAGACGCCTCTGTTGAAAATAAATGCCATAGTTTGAAGTCCTTGGTCTGTGTTTGTTTGCATAGACATGGTCCAACATACATGGAATGCGTTGGAGGAATGTATTTGCTTGTGGTCTCTTCTCTTCCAGCAATAACTTATTGGAATGAACACACACAAACACACACACACGCACACACACACAATCATCTGAATTCTTTAGCGGCTGTCCCAACCTGCAAAAGATCACCGCCATGATGCCAATAACTGAACATGGATTAATTAATGTACTCATTATACACAATTTGCATTTGCATATAAGCTACACTGCATATTTAATTTATATTGGCCTTCAGAAAGTAGATCTGTCACACGTATAACCCGTGGATGTGCGATATAAAACTGCATAGAGACCTAATTGTATTGCCGTTCTAACAATGTCCAGCGAACATCAATGAGCTACTCTGAACAAGTCAGGCTTGGATTCCAGATTCCTACAACCAACATTTAAACATTTTAAAGTTGAACAGAGCAAGGGCTACGGTAAGTTTAGTTCAGAAAGTGCTTGTGATACGAAGAAGCAACAGCATTGTCCAAAACTATTCAAATGCTTTTTCTAACCAGCCAGATTATTAAATGCAGTTGGGCTACGCAGTATAGGACTAAGATTGGATGTTTGTATAACTTGGACATAAAATATCACTACTATTATTTATAATTAGCAAATTAAGGCATCGCTATTACATTTCACTTTATCACTTATGATCCATCATCAGTTTAGAACAGGTCATTATTAAACACAAAACTGAAAAACAGAATTATGCTTCATGTCCATCATAATCAATTGGGAAACGCAAAAAGTTACGTCATAAGTATAAGTAATAAATCGGATTTTAAATGTTTCCATTGGATTGTTTAGCATAGAAACCAATGTTGCCAGCTTTGGCTTTTGAAATACTGATGTATGTTATGTATTGCCCACCTGAAATAGTGTAAAATAAAGAATTAAATAAATAAAGTAAAAACAAGCCTTTTCAGTTACACGGCTATACTTGTATTTCCTTCGTGACAAATTTTGTTGAAAGAAGCCGGATGACAGGACTTTTTATTTTTTACCAGACGCTGTTGAGGTATTTAGATGCATTTTTTCTGTGCGTTGCCGTGGTTGCCTGATGGGAACCAAAGATTTAACTTGTTTGTCAGCCGGAACGAATAATTTGACGGACTGCAAGCTTGTGATCAAAACGTGTTTGGAAAAACAAGCGACTCCATGGTTTAAACTGTTATTTCGATGTTAATATAAAAAATATTTAGTTTATGCCCGTACAGTTGTATTATGTGTATGATTTAGAGTATATGACAACTTAAAATAAGCTGACAAGAGGCACCCCTGATAAAATTTGTCAACCGGGATCACGGAGAAGAGTTTTCATCTATTTGGCGATTAGTTTGGTTCACTAAACTGTAGCTGGCTAGTTGGCTAGCGAGCGTGAATAACCATGAAAAACAAATCTACAGGAAATAGGTAAGCAGTTTTTATTGAACAAAAACGGACTTTGGTTGGCTTACAACCGCTTACTGTTCACATATGAGGTAAACGTTATTAGTGAATACAATTACATTTAAACCTAGGTTACAGCTGCATTTGGGGGAATTTCATAATTATATTTATATGAATGTTTGGCTATTGATATTATTCAGAAATGTAGCCTGTTAACGTTAACGCTGGAGTTCTTTTGCACGCACTTGTGCAGTAAGCCATTTTACATCTGATGTTGGCTAGCTAGCGTGTCACGATTGTTGCTGTCGTTCCGTTGTTTTTGATACTGGTTTATTAGATAAGACATCCCGCTACCTGTTAGAAGTGATGTTGTAGTTATCTGATTGGATCTGTTTTTTGTTGTTGTAAAATGACATGCTATTATGCATATTGGTTTTTCAGCGAACCCCCTGAGGCACCCTCTGAGCAGACAGACGGCTATGTGGTGGGACAGATATCTGGCAGTTTGTTCCCAAAGAAATCCAAATCCGGCTCCAGTCACTTGGCTGCTTTATTCAAAACTGAATCCTCAGCTTCCAGTGTACTGTTTGTACCTGCACCAAAGGTGAGTTCAACAGGTGAAAATTACCACAGGACTGTATTCAGTTAAAGTTTGGCACCGTAGTTTCTACCAAAGTTGCCTTTGCTTGTAAGGATCATAACCTTGCGATGTGGTGAGCCTGACCAGGCTGCTCATAACCTTACAGCACTATGAGCCTGACCAGGCTGCTCATAACCTTACATTACAATGAGCCTGACCAGGCTGCTCATAACCTTACATTACAATGAGCCTGACCGGACTGCACATAACCTTACAGCACTATGAGCCTGACCAGGCTGCTCATAACCTTACACTACTATGAGCCTGACCAGGCTGCTCATAACCTTACTGTGCTATGAACCTGACCAGGCTGCTCATAACCTTACAGCAATATGAACCTGACCAGGCTGCTCATAACCTTACAGTACTATGAGCCTGACCAGGCTGCTCATAACCTTACAGCACTATGAGCCTGACCAGGCTGCTCATAACCTTACTGTACTATGAACCTGACCAGGCTGCTCATAACCTTACAGTACTATGAGCCTGACCAGTCTGCTCATAACCTTACAGTACTATGAGCCTGACCAGGCTGCTCATAACCTTACACTACTATGAGCCTGACCAGGCTGCTCATAACCTTACTGTGCTATGAACCTGACCAGGCTGCTCATAACCTTACAGCAATATGAACCTGACCAGGCTGCTCATAACCTTACAGTACTATGAGCCTGACCAGGCTGCTCATAACCTTACAGCACTATGAGCCTGACCAGGCTGCTCATAACCTTACTGTACTATGAACCTGACCAGGCTGCTCATAACCTTACAGTACTATGAGCCTGACCAGTCTGCTCATAACCTTACAGTACTATGAGCCTGACCAGGCTGCTCATAACCTTACAGCACTATGAGCCTGACCAGGCTGCTCATAACCTTACACTACTATGAGCCTGACCAGGCTGCTCATAACCTTACTGTGCTATGAACCTGACCAGGCTGCTCATAACCTTACAGTACTATGAGCCTGACCAGTCTGCTCATAACCTTACAGCACTATGAGCCTGACCAGGCTGCTCATAACCTTACAGCACTATGAGCCTGACCAGGCTGCTCATAACCTTACAGCGCTATGAGCCTGGTTGACACTGATGTGTGAAGTCCACTCAAATCTCAAGCATGTGCTTTGCTAATAATCTAACAGTAAGTTGCCTCTTCAGGCTAATCATGCTGTTGTGTATGTGGGGATACAGTTCAAGGTGGTGGTCCAAAGCAACTCGACCATTGACCTATAACATCAGGCTAAAACTTGGCAGAACCAATCAGACTGCAGGAATTATTCTCACAAACTAACTTTCTTTTCCCAAGTGTCTTTGGTCGAGACTACTAACAAATTAACAACCCCAGTGGTCAATTTTGAATTAAAACTTTTCTTCGTATTCACACTGAAAGACACTGCGCATTAAAATGTGATGTCTTGGTTTTTCCAGCCGGTTGCAAAAGCCACAGAGAAGAACTCGGAGGAGGCTGGATCCGCGAGCCCGATCGTACCGACGCCAAAGAAGGCGACAAAAAAGGAAAAAACCGCCGCAGAGAAAATGCTGGAGAACAGGTGTTTACTTTTTCATGATTGTTATTATGAATAATGTTTTACTCCGATGCCGTTGTTTAAATGGAGATCATTGGTTTTTAATCTGCTCGTTTAGGGAAAGCGCTTTGCAAAATGCCGACGAGGAGGACGATGGTGTGAGGAAGGTTTCTAAGAAAAGCAAACGCAAGGCTGTGGAAATGCTACGTGGTGGCTTGGAGGAGGAGGAGGAGGGGAAGCCGGCCCGGAAGAAGGTCTTCAACATGGCGGAAGAGAGGATAAAGAACAAGAGGACAGTGTTTGTGGGGAACCTCCCGGTCAGCTGCACCAGGAAGGTAGGGGGCGCTGTCGCATGTTTGTGCGCTCATATTCTTGCAGTGCAAGCCTCAGAACAGCAAAACAGTAGAGTACAACCACAGGAGTCTGGCAGTCAGGGACGGGTCTAGAAATTATTTGTGCAGGGGAAGAAATATGAGAAAGGTACCCCCCTGCGCACGCACACATACACACCCCACCTCTAGGGGCGCCCTGGACCTGCTAGTGCCCTGGAAAGCTTTCCCTGTTATTCCCTTTTTAGCTCCGCCCCTGCTGGCATTAAGCCCACACTGGCTTCAGTACTTTATTTGTGTGTTTCCTCAGGGTTTTGGGCAACTGAATGAGGACTCTTGTGTGATTGTGGTGCTGGTGGATGAGGATTGTGTGTGTGTGTGTGTGTTTACTCAGGGTTTTAAGCAGTGTTATGGGGACGGTAGTGTGGTTGTGATGTGTGTGTGTGTGTGTTTTCTCATGTTTACCCTTTACTTCCAGGCCTTGCAGCTTCTCTTCAAAGAACTAGGCCCCATTGAGTCCATACGGTTTCGCTCTGTGGTAAGTGCTCGAGCTCTGAAAATAAATGATACCAAGATGTGAATTAAAGGAAAACATTTAGTCATATTCATGGCGACCGTTTTTGTGAGCTCTTTGTGTTCCGGGGCGTGTATAATTGCTCTTGTTGTCCTGCAGACACGGGAAGATGCCTCCGTGTCCCTGAAAGTGGCAGCGATACAGTAAGTGATCCCAAGCCCTCCGATTCAGTCCATGCAGGCTTTTAAAAAAAAATCTTTCTTTATAGATGACAGAATATGAGCAAATCTTTGCGTTTGAATTTTAAGCTTTTAGCAGATGCTCTCATCAAGAGCGTTTTGCACGGATTATATTTTTACACACAATCCATTTATACAGCTGGATAATTACACAAAATCCCTTTATACAGCTGGATAATTACACACAATCCATTTATACAGCTGGATAATTACACACAATCCATTTATACAGCTGGATATTTACTGAAGCAGTTCAGGTTAAAGTCTTTGCCCAGGGGTGCAACAGGAGGGAGCCCCCAGCTGGGACCGCAACCTTTGAGTTGCCTAACCACTGTACTACACTACTACACTGTCACCTGCATAATTAGAGTCCATCGTGCATTATGATAAAGGGTGTCAGGAGGAGTGTAATGTACGGTGGTAATGCATTATGATAAAGGGTGTCAGGAGGAGTGTAATGTACGGTGGTAATGCATTATGATAAAGGGTGTCAGGAGGAGCGTAATGTACGGTGGTAATGCATTATGATAAAGGGTGTCAGGAGGAGTGTAATGTACGGTGGTAATGCATTATAATAAAGGGTGTCAGGAGGAGCGTAATGTACGGTGGTAATGCATTATGATAAAGGGTGTCAGGAGGAGCGTAATGTACGGTGGTAATGCGTTATTAGAAAGGGTGTCAGGAGGAGTGTAATGTACGGTGGTAATGCATTATGATAAAGGGTGTCAGGAGGAGCGTAATGTACAGTGGTAATGCATTATGATAAAGGGTGTCAGGAGGAGCGTAATGTACGGTGGTAATGCATTATGATAAAGGGTGTCAGGAGGAGCGTAATGTACGGTGGTAATGCATTATGATAAAGGGTGTCAGGAGGAGTGTAATGTACGGTGGTAATGCATTATGATAAAGGGTGTCAGGAGGAGCGTAATGTACGGTGGTAATGCATTATGATAAAGGGTGTCAGGAGGAGCGTAATGTACGGTGGTAATGCATTATGATAAAGGGTGTCAGGAGGAGTGTAATGTACGGTGGTAATGCATTATGATAAAGGGTGTCAGGAGGAGTATAATGTACGGTGGTAATGCATTATTAGAAAGGGTGTCAGGAGGAGTGTAATGTACGGTGGTAATGCATTATGATAAAGGGTGTCAGGAGGAGTGTAATGTACGGTGGTAATGCATTATGATAAAGGGTGTCAGGAGGAGTGTAATGTACGGTGGTAATGCATTATGATAAAGGGTGTCAGGAGGAGCGTAATGTACGGTGGTAATGCATTATGATAAAGGGTGTCAGGAGGAGTGTAATGTACGGTGGTAATGCATTATGATAAAGGGTGTCAGGAGGAGCGTAATGTACGGTGGTAATGCATTATGATAAAGGGTGTCAGGAGGAGCGTAATGTACGGTGGTAATGCGTTATTAGAAAGGGTGTCAGGAGGAGTGTAATGTACGGTGGTAATGCATTATGATAAAGGGTGTCAGGAGGAGCGTAATGTACAGTGGTAATGCATTATGATAAAGGGTGTCAGGAGGAGCGTAATGTACAGTGGTAATGCATTATGATAAAGGGTGTCAGGAGGAGCGTAATGTACGGTGGTAATGCATTATGATAAAGGGTGTCAGGAGGAGTGTAATGTACGGTGGTAATGCATTATGATAAAGGGTGTCAGGAGGAGCGTAATGTACGGTGGTAATGCATTATGATAAAGGGTGTCAGGAGGAGCGTAATGTACGGTGGTAATGCATTATGATAAAGGGTGTCAGGAGGAGTGTAATGTACGGTGGTAATGCATTATGATAAAGGGTGTCAGGAGGAGTGTAATGTACGGTGGTAATGCATTATTAGAAAGGGTGTCAGGAGGAGTGTAATGTACGGTGGTAATGCATTATGATAAAGGGTGTCAGGAGGAGTGTAATGTACGGTGGTAATGCATTATGATAAAGGTTGTCAGGAGGAGTGTAATGTACGGTGGTAATGCATTATGATAAAGGGTGTCAGGAGGAGCGTAATGTACGGTGGTAATGCATTATGATAAAGGGTGTCAGGAGGAGTGTAATGTACGGTGGTAATGCATTATGATAAAGGGTGTCAGGAGGAGCGTAATGTACGGTGGTAATGCATTATGATAAAGGGTGTCAGGAGGAGCGTAATGTACGGTGGTAATGCGTTATTAGAAAGGGTGTCAGGAGGAGTGTAATGTAAGGTGGTAATGCATTATGATAAAGGGTGTCAGGAGGAGCGTAATGTACAGTGGTAATGCATTATGATAAAGGGTGTCAGGAGGAGCGTAATGTACGGTGGTAATGCATTATGATAAAGGGTGTCAGGAGGAGCGTAATGTACAGTGGTAATGCATTATGATAAAGGGTGTCAGGAGGAGCGTAATGTACGGTGGTAATGCATTATGATAAAGGGTGTCAGGAGGAGTGTAATGTACGGTGGTAATGCGTTATTAGAAAGGGTGTCAGGAGGAGTGTAATGTGCGGTGGTAATGCATTATGATAAAGGGTGTCAGGAGGAGCGTAATGTACGGTGGTAATGCATTTCTGCTTGTTAATAAATGTAATTGTGTTTCTTGCAGGCGAAAGGTCCATCCCAAAAGACACAATATTAATGCCTATGTAGTTTTCAAAACTGAGGATGGGGCACAAATGGCATTACAGAGGTGCAGTATTTTAGCCTAATCGTTCAACACAATTCATTCATTACTAATGGAAGCACCCAAAAGACTCATTTAGCTCACAACATTTCTGCTGATTACTCTTATTCTCTTAAATACTTTTTTTAAAGTTTAAACATACTGTACTTCATATTTGAAGTTTTAATTCAGTTGTACAATGTCTGTTAACTGTGTATAAGTTTGCCATTGCTATTTTATTGTTCTGTTTTTTAATGATTTTTAAAATAATCACAATCACAACTTTTTTCTATGAATTTATGTTGGTTTATTGTTTTTTAAATTTTTTTAAAATAAATGTCTAAATTGATTTGGGCACCTACAAGAAAAGCATTGAATAAATAGATATTATTATTATTATAATGATAATAATAATATCATACACACATCAACCCTTCTAGACCAGCTTAAAAACACAAATTTATAATAGTAATGATCATTACCAGAACAATTTCTTAATTATAATACTTGAGCTTCCTGCATCTCTTGGAACTATACTTCCTCCCTCTAGAGAATTACTGCACTTTGACCCCTGACCTTTGCTCTTGTGTTTTCACTAAGTGGCTCTGCATCAGAGCATATGCTAATCGGCTGCCCTAGTGTGAATTATTAGCTCATAACAGCGCCATGTTTTTATTCTCCTGCAGGAACGGTTTGGAGATTGAGAAAGGCTTTCACATCCGAGTCGACAGAACGTCCAAATCTGCCTCCGTAAGTCCCGCCGCCCACAAGGCCATTATCCTTCTCATCCACCTGAAAACGACCGTTATCGCTCATGTAGCCTTGTGCTTAATGAACTGGAGCAATGGCAATTTAATCTGAAACTTGAACCGTTGTGATTTTCAGCATGATCACAAGAGGTCTATATTTGTTGGCAATCTACCATATGGTAAGTTATTCATTCCCTTCTCAATTTTCTCTTTTTTAATGTTTTTTTTCTCTCTTAATTGGGAGAAAAGAAAACCGAGGGAGCTGTTTAGTCTTTGCCTCATTTTCAGATTGTCCATGATATCATCCTTTTATGAATATAATAAAAGCCCCAAAGGACGTTTTTATTTTTTTAGCACTGCCCTCCTGTGGCGGACAAAGGTATTACTCCCCCCGCCTTCTCGTTTGACAGATATGAACGAGCTTCCCCTGAGGGAACACTTTGAGGAGTGCGGAAACGTGGAGGCTGTGCGTCTGGTCAGGGACAGGAGCTCCGGGATGGGAAAGGGATTCGGCTACGTCCTGTTTGAGGTGAGAGCACTCAGCCACCTGGGCGGGGTTGAGTACTGCGGTCATAGGTGGTTGAGTACTGCGGTCATCTGGGGTTGAGTACTGCGGTCATCATGGTTTGAGTACTGCGGTCATCTCTGTACTAAATTGGATTAATCATTAGAATGATCACCTGCCATTAGATGGCCACCAGCATTCATTAGTTAATCATTGCAGCTAATCAATCAATAAATCAATCTTTATTTAAACAGCACATTTAGTAAAAGGCCTCCAATGCATTTTACAAGCAAAATAAAATAATAAAATAAATATAATGAATAAAACATAATTAAATAAGATGTGGTAAAAGCATAAGAAGGCATGCTACTGTTCATGTATATAGTTAAAGTGACCGGTGTTGAACAGGACTCCTCTGTTCTAGAGCATCGATGCTGTGCAACTTGCCCTGAAGCTCGACAACTCTCAGCTGGAGGGCAGGAAGATTCGGGTAAAGCGCTCCGTCAAGAAGGAGAAAATGAAAAACGCGGCCCCAGGCAAGGGCCCCAGAACCGGAGCAGCCAAGGGCCCCAGAGCCGGATCAGCCAAGGGCCCCAGAGCCGGAGCTGCTAAAGGTCCCGGGAAAGGAGAAGTGAGAGCAAAGGACTCTGGGAAAGCTGCGGGGCCACAGAAGGGGACACAGAAGGGGCCTAAAAGAGGGGGGTTCAAAGGACGGCCGGGTAAGGGACCCCAAAGCAAGCCCTACGCAGGCCCCGCTCAGCGCAGGTTTGGCAAGCCCGGCGGAGGGGGCTCGTTTAAGGGGGAAATGGTCACGCCAGGAGGGGAGAAAGCCAAACAAGGGAAAGGACTAAAGAAGAAGAAATTGAAAGCAAGGAAGCGAGATCAGGCTGTCCACATTTGAAGGGTGTGTGTCTCGTAGGCTGTCCACATTTGAAGGGTGTGTGTCTCGTAGAGGATCATTTGAAGGGTGTGTGTCTTGTGCTTTCTGTAATTCTTTTCAAGAAAAAAATAAAAAATGTCCCAGTTGTAATTGTAACCCTGTGTAATTCAATTCCCCCATGTAGCAACCGCTAGAGAATCGCTGCGACACAACCCCATCAGCTGGTAGTAGGAAAGAGGGCACTACGTCCTCTTCAGGGCGTGACTCCTCAAGCTCCTGACCGTGATTCCAATTCGCCCAGGGCCATCTTATCTGCGCCGATTCTCGCCGAGTCTCTCCCCCCAACACTGGAGCGGCCACCAATTGCCACTCCCTCAAGGCACCGGCCATACTCGGATCCGGCCGGACTGGGGATTGAACCCCCGATCCTCGGGTCGCAACTGCACAGACTGAAAGTCTGCGCTTTTATCGCTACACCACTGCGATGGCCTCACTTTCTGTAATTTCTAATATTAACGATTAACTCTTTTGTCGTTTTGACGGAAGTACTTTTAACGGAGCTAGAAATTAAATATTTTTTTTATGGAAGTATGCATGAAGTTTGATGTGTGAATTTTTATTAATGGTTATATTTTGTTACTAAAAGAATATCAGAAAATGTGTCGAATTAAAACATCTGCGATATTGTATTACACCTCTTTGTGAAAATGGTTCCTGTAATGGATTTCCATGGCACAAACCTTTCTTAAAAATCCTATTTATGTTTGTCAGCTACTCAATAGCTTTAAAATGCGTGGTAATGACTTGTGTTTATCAGTCACATTACAATCCACTGAGTTGGATCATATTCAGATTATTTTATCTCTACTTAGATTGCATTACATTCACTTACCAAAAGGCTCAGAAGGCCCATATGTAATCAACAATTCTTTCTTGAATATTAAGAATCAATAGGGATTCATTTATCATGCATTTTGGATGCAGTCAAACAGCCATCGGTCACTCCTAACAGGAGTTGCGCAGTGACTAATCACTCCAGCCCGGACAATCACATTCGGATCTCCGGTCCGCTGGTCTCATTAGCGCAACCTTTCAAAAACGTCTGTCCTAACCATACCTGCTCACCCTCGGGGCAGTCCAGATAAAACCGAGAACCATCAATTAGGCTTCCTCTGACTGCCAAAAAATGACGTTGCATTTATGCAAGCAATGCGTGTGCGTGTTTATTCAAATTTGAATAGCACTGTCAGTGCTAACGAATATTTATCAGTGTAATGTTCAATAAAGTGGTAGCTATTCATATTTCTCCTGAAGATGTGTATAATGGAAAGGTTAGCTAGCTACTTAGCTTACTGGAGGTTCATTTGTTGTGTGTCTGATTGATAACATTTTACACAACTAAGCTGCAGAATTCTGCTTTGTTTAGAAAGTAAATAAAATTATATTTAACCCTCATAATATCTTGACATTTTATGATGCCCTTTATGATTGGGGTGAAATTGACCCCAAAAGTGTTGAAACTTTTAGGTTTCACCTTTAGTGTTTCCCCCAATCGACTAGCCCTTTGTCCTTAAATATTAAATACAAAATCTGTGATGAACCATCTCATTTTAGAGCCCAAGGAAAGTGAACGTTTGAGAAGTTTTAAACCGGAAGGCCTATGGGAAAGTGCCACCCACAAAAAAATCTGATTAAATATAATAGGCACATTTTCTTACATTTTATACAGCCACCCCCGCAAATGACCCCACACAACACCTTTGTATGCAATGTTGGTACATGATGTTTGAAAACATAGCATTATGTTTATTGCATGTTTCCTATTAAATCCTAACAAATTAAGATGTACCTGTCTAACGTTACTGACAGTATGTCCATCAATCAGTCAAGGTCAAATAGAGAATTCAGGTGGACGAAGCATTCAGTTAATAGTTAATGTCCTGATTTGATTATTTGTATTATTGTAGAGGAGCTGTCTTAGCGCAGAGAATTTATCTTTTCATGAAAGTGCGAGTTAATATTGTAAATAATATATAATTCATATTTCAGTTTGATAACGACATGTTGACCGTCAGACATCCAACGAATTCCCTTTCCCCTAGACGTTTACACAACACGTTATGCAGTTCAACCGTGAGCAGGCAGGAGTTTGTTCAAGTGCCGGAGGACCTCAAGCATGTCTTATACTAATTCCTGCTGGGGGGGAAATATTTTTACTTTATTAAGATATAATACATGATATGAATACGTTGTAAATGCGCTGTACTTTTAATAACAGCTATATACACATTTATTTTTGTAACATTATTATTTAGTAGTAAATTAAAGTATTTTTTTTCATCAGGCGATTTTGGAAGACAGCCTAACTGTCATCCCAATGAGGAAGTTAGCGATCATCGGGTCTTTTACCCCGTGGCAGGTTCTGGCTGTAGTGGGGGTCATGCGCTCCTACTAATTAAACCCCTAAATTCTCATTTTCCGGTAACCGAGACAACGAAAGGCTACTTGTCGCACACTGGAGGGATGATGGGTGGTAAAACAAGTACGATTGCTGCGGGGGTTTGCGGGGCCCTCGTCGTCGGTTACTGCATCTACTTCGACCGAAAAAGGCGGAGTGACCCCAACTTCAAGAACAGATTGCGAGAACGTGAGTGTTGCTGTGTGGGACAGGCGATGGGGTATCTTCCCAATGGCCCAGCTAATTAAACATATCATGTTCTACGAGGTATGGGAATCTGTATGGTGATCGTTTGTGGCAGGCCCGGTGAATATCGAGTGTTTTAATAGTGTTATCGGTTAGCTAGCCAGAAAATGTGAGCTTCTGTCACCATGAGCAGCAAGTTCTGAACGGGTAGCTGCTGTCGCTTGGTCGGTGGCTATCTAGTTGGCTAACTAGCTTCAAACGAGTGTTTATACAATCAAACAAGTAAACAAACGGTGGTAATGGGGGTTTATATGGATTTGGAAGAATTTAATTGAAATGCCTTTACAGGAAGGAGAACGCAGAAGCTAGTGAATGAGAAGGCTGGCCTTTCAAAGGTAAGAAAGCCGTGTAGGACAAAAATGCACTAAATTTTTTTTGTATATTCATATTTCTCAATTTAGAGCTTTGGAACCTGAAGTTAGGCTAATGTTGAAGTGGAGTGAGGTCTGGACTCTGGTTAGATGAGGTTTAAAATGATAGAATCCATTAAATATGTGTCCAATTCAGAGGATTTACCTGGCTAATCATCATACGGTCTTTGTGATGTCTCTGGTGTGCTATTCAAAGATGTCACAGTACCGTTACGAGAGCATGTGAAATTTGACTGGTCTATAGTTGTGCAGGGCACCAGCCACATTACCTTTTACAATACAACACAACCTGGTTTATTACCTGCCGAAGTGTCTTCTAGTTTGAAAAAATCAGCCACATTGTAAATTTGGCTGGTGGCACATGTTAAATTCACACCCTGGTTGGGTTTTGGCTATGAATGTTGTGTAATGGCAGGTTGAGAGCTATGTATTTGAACAGTGTGTGTGTTTATTGACATTTTGTTCCAGCTTCCTGACTTAAAGGACCCCGAGGCGGTGCAGAAGTTCTTTCTGGAGGAGATTCAGCTTGGAGAGGAACTCCTGGCCCAGGGTAAACGCCCCTTCACCTCGACCCTAACCCTAACGCCCCTTCACCTCACCTATAGTTACTATATTACTGGCCCAGGGTAAACGACCCTTCACCTCGACCCTAACCCTAACGCCCCTTCACCTCACCTATAGTTACTATATTACTGGCCCAGGGTAAACGACCCTTCACCTCAACCCTAACCCTGACGCCCCTTCACCTCACCTATAGTTACTATATTACTGGCCCAGGGTAAACACCCCTTCACCTCACCTATAGTTACTATATTATAAGGTGTATGCTTTAGTGGATAAGATATAGTATATTTTTTAAAGAAAATTTAGAAAAATGTGTGGTTTTGAATGTGTTTGTATGAGAATGTGCGTGAAACTATCCCAAACAAATTCCTGGAAAAGTGATGATGCGAACTAATTAATTGTTAGTTAACTAATTAATTAATTCATTATGATCCTTCTGCCCAAAGGGGGAGCTGTGGGGAAGTTGGGGTGTTTTTGTGCTGGAATCCACTGCTCTTTCACACTGCAGACCATAGACTGCAGAAAAACATGGACAAAGTGACTGTGACGTCACCCATCGACTTTCCATGGGCTTGTGAAAAGTGTTTTGAAACAGCCAAAGTGCTGCCAAGTTGTACAAACATTGGAGCAAATGACTGCGCAGTCGGGAGCAGGGGGGGGCCCTTATATGGTCATTAAGTCCGGGCCGAGTCTGGTTCAACCACTAAGCGCATGAGATGCTAGTGATGCGCACTGACCAGGAAGTGCCGCAAACTGTCATGGACTGGTCCACAAAATGTTAAAACGGCATTCAATTTGGGGAGACATTAGACGAAGAAAAAGCATTTGTCAAGCAAGAATTTAATTGAGAAATGGGCCTAGGAGACCAATACTGGAGCCAACCGCACTGGTGCCAGGAAGTGAACTTCAACAGTGAAGCCTAGTTTTGGCCCCTTGTTCCAGACATGAGAATAGCCAGGAAGTTCGTTTCTTACAAGCAGCACAAATTCACGGTATGGAGACTTTTTTCTCAGCAGGGCGCAGTCAACCTGATGTCAAACTGCACTCAAAGCAAGCCTTTCGCCAACCATAATCGCCACTTTGATAAACATCCGCCTGTTAGCATTGGTGTCGATTTTTTCTCCACAGTAATTCCCATGTTTGAATAGCCGCTAGTGTTCTCTCTGCTCCTGACACCTGACCCCTGACCCCAACCCCTTTCCCGCCTTCCTTCAGGAGACTACGAGAAGGGCGTGGATCACCTGACCAACGCCATCGCCGTGTGCGGGCAGCCACAGCAGCTGCTCCAGGTCCTCCAGCAGACCTTACCTCCGCCCGTCTTCCAGATGCTTCTCACTAAACTACCAACCATCAGCCAGGTGAGGGCGCCAGAGAGCAAGGGGGTTAAATGCTGTTACTGGGCGCATTCTTTGAAAACCCCCCATTTGCTGTCTTTAGCTTCTGGGACAAGGAAGAATGCCAGAGAAATCCAAGAGTCTAGCAAGGCTCAGGGTGTTGCCTCTGTACCTCTCAGTTATTTCGGCTCTTGGACATTCATATTTTTATCAGACGCTCTTATCCTGAGCGACTAAAAAAAAGTTGTATGTACTTTTTTTTTTTTTTTATGGTTAACAGATCTAGGTCAAATATTTATTTTAATTACTTGAATTTTTTAGACACCAGTAACATTTTTGCAGAGTATGGATGGCTTTAGAACAACTGTTTTCAGCAATATTAATAAAAAAAAATAAAAAAATGAAATAAAATGATGAATACACTTTATTTAAAACAGATGTGCTTGAGTGTTTTGTTTTCATAAATTACCGGCATATAAAAAGTTAAGTATTTCAAAATGTATATTTGACCCAGGTCTGTCTGACGGTGAACTGTTTTTAATAGTGCTAAAATATCTGATGAAGTATCAGTCTCATGTGCTTTTGAGATGATGTTGGAGGAGGCGACTGCACAGCTTCTTTAGACTCGCCTCATACTCGCCTCACACTCGCCTCGTACTCGCCTCGTACTCGCCTCGCACTCGCCTCACACTCGCCTCGCACTCGCCTCGCACTCCTCACACTCGCCTCACACTCGCCTCACACTCGCCTCCATACTCTTAATAATGATGGTTTCATCTCCTTACTGTTTTAAGCAGAAACATTCCAACTCGATCCGGCTTCAGAAAATGAATTAAGTGTCCTGAGGCCTCCTGACCCAAGATGGCGCTGCACTGACAGAGGGTGTTTTGTACTGTTTGTGTTGCCCTGGAAACTCACGTTGGTTACCAACAAGCTTCTTAACTGTAGTTAACTAGTTAAGAAACGGAGAAGGACGTAACCGAGTATCTGTTGAGCATGAAGAAGTATGAAGAACCTGCAGCCAGTTCTACTTGTAGCCGGCCTGAGAGGGCAACATGTGAACTTCTCCTCAAGGTTGTGGCCCCGCCCGCTTGGAAATCATCAAGTGTGATTGGTTCCCTTCAGCTCAGTGGGCCAATCATATCTTGCGGCTGCGGTTTGAAACTTGCGGGTGGGCTGACCCACTCTCCCGCTATGTAATAATCCCTCCCCTTTTTCTTCCACAGCGCATCGTCACTGCGCAGAGCTTGGCTGAAGATGATATTGAGTGACAGGATGGCCTAACCTCAGAGTACACCCCTCCAGGACACCCCCTTTTTGTTTGTGTCCCGTCCACATGAGTCACTGAGTCACTCTTCTGACTCCCGCCATATTTAAATTATTTTCTTTATGAATTGAGTCCTGCCCAAGTCAAGTATGTAAAAATGAAAGAAGAACAACAAAAAAATTTATATTAAACTGATGATGCACACACTACATGTCCCCACGTGACTCTAAAACTCTCCCTGGACTTAAATTAAACATAAATTTAAGACCACAAAGAAATGACTGTCCCTCAAAGCCCCACCCCCAATAATCCTTTCTGATTCATATCGTAATGGCATGAAGGAGCTGCTAGCCGTTAAAGATATGCAAATAGAATATTGCATGTCATTCAAGGTTGTTTTCCATCTGTTGTTCAAACCTGGAGGGAAGTTTACACACATTCTGTCTTTTTCAAGGAAAACTCAATTATGGACATGGAACAAGGCAAAGTTGCACATTAATATTCCTGACTATCTCAACTACTGTAACTGCTATTGTGTGGGGGGTGGGGGGTGGGGGGTGGGGGGGGTTCAACAATAATACGATACAGGAAAAAAAGTGGAAAAACTTTTGCGGAAGCCACCTTAATTAAGGAAAGGCCGTTGTATTTTTTTTGTCTGTTTTTCCCCCCTGATAGGGAAGCTTGTTTTTATGTATTTAACTTTTCTTAGGTCAAATCCTGATAAGTGATTGTTTTGTCTCTTTATTTGAAAAGTCATTACAATAAAAAGTGGTTTCAATCGGTGAATTGGAAGTTTTGTGTCGGTGTCCTGCTGCTTTGATTCTGTCCCGATGTTAACGGGAAATTACACCCTAATTCGATGTTATTGTGTTTTATTGATCCCTCGCTCCACTGCTGGAAGATTAAGAAAATGGCCCCATTGTAAATTGTGGTTGTCTACATATCGTATTTGCTTTGCCCTGCATCCAAAATGCATCTCTCAGGCCTGTCTCATTACGAGTGACTCGATAAGTTTGTTACAGGACTGGACAGGGATATCTCTTGAAGATTGGCATGCTGTGATTTGGTGAGGTTTTTTTTTTCAAGCCATATTATCAGTGGGTTTATATTATCAGGTCAATTTACCATCATAATTAGTTTTAAGGTGAAATTCCATTTTAAATTACCTTAATGTTGAATGTGCAGTGGTTTGGAACGGCAGCCTGTGAATAAACCTTTATTCCAGGGTTCCTCATTAGATTATTGAAAAAATAAACGATTCAGAAATAATCTAAAAGTTGTGTAACTATATAAAAAAATGTTACCAGCACACCGCTAGTTTGATTGTAAAAAATCTGATGGAAAAAGTTTGAACCTTGAAATATACGGTGGTGTTCTCTCGCGGGAAATTAACAGCAAATAATGGAACGGATGTACCACATGTAGCCACCAGGGGGCAGTAGCGATTCATTATAATGACAAATTATTTATTCTTGTAACTGGATAGGCTACTAGACGTTACAGAAGTATTTTCCAATAAAAAATAAATACGTAAGACATAAATTCCCTATGCAGAGGTGAAAACAAAATTGTCTAGACTACAGAGGCAAACAGCCAAGTAAAATATAGTAAAACATTTTTATTAATGGCAAAAACATATGTGTATGGATCCAGTGGGGATTTTTTTTAGTGGCAAGTCCAAGTTTTGTTTAAATATTTCTGAATTGGCGAAATTTGAAGAATAACAGGACTAGACAGAAAAGACAAAAAAAAAAAAAAAAAAACGGCTTGTCTTTCCCTCTGCCGGTACTTTATCACACATTCTTTTATACGAGCTCTTCGGACGTTTTTGGCCGACAAGGTGAGTGTCACACAATGTTAGTAAAGATATATCTGGATATCTGTCTTCCTCTGTGCGTTCTTGCGCTGACCTATGAGCAGACGGGTGGGCGTGTTGATATATTGATTCGCCAGCGGGACTGTGGCCCGGTCGTGTGTAAATGCCAGACTAGCGTGACGCCATTACCGATTTAATAAATTAAACTGGAGCAATGGCCCTCCAAATGCCCCCCTTTAGGAGTCTATGCTGGAACCGAACTGTATCAACAGATTTACAAACGCCGGGGCTGGTCGGCGCTCCAAGGTTTGGCTCAGAAATGTTCGGTGCGAAAGCCATATAGGGTGCCAGAACTCACTTTTCAAATGGCTGTTTGAGGAAGTTTGTCCGTTTGAACCACAGAACTGATAGGGTTTTGTGGTTTGAACAAATCGCAGGCAAAGGCACAGCCCATATACGTTCTAAACAGTAAAGGAGTACACGAAAATCAGGTAGGCAAAAAAGAGACACAACGAAATACAGTTGCTACCTCAGTTGTTTATGTTTGAAGTGTAAGGTGCATTGCTCTGTCGTTGGTGTAATTTAGGTTTAGAAAAAATCTTTATTTCCCAAGTTACCCCTTATGAGGGCCCCTTGGGAAAGAAAAGTTTGCACTGGCCATTCAGTGTACTGCAGCCTTTAAGTGGGAAGAATTTGGTCCCTCGTGTGTTGAAGTTTTTACCAGCGTTTGTTTAATCCTCCTGGGAATATGGTGTTGAGTTTTCTAATCCAATGTCTTTCTGTCCTACGTCTGTCCTCCTGTGTCCAGTTAATGTTAGAATGTAGGCCTGATATTTCTACTGCTTCAAGTCCATGGTGTAGGAAATGAGCCACTATGTGTGTGTCTGTTTTTCTATGATTTTTTATGTTATATATGTGTTCTGCCAATCTGGTTTTAATTGTATTCCCCCTACATATTTTATGTCACAGTGTGTGCACTTTATGACATATATGCAGTTATATGTGTTAGCTGTGAGTGTTTGTTTAATAAGGTATGTTGTGTTTGTAGTGTTGTTTTTCACTGTAGTGGCCTGTTTGTAAAATATCGGGCCTTGTGTGGGTAAAAACATTATTATTTTTTTAAATGTTGATGAAGTTTACTACTTACCAGATGATTTTTAAGGTTTTTGTTTCTTTTGTAGGCCGAAATTATTTTGTATTCTTGGAGCAGGTCTGTTTTTTGCAGAATCCTGGCCAGGTTCTGTTTGCTATTTGGTTGAATGTCGAGTAGGTGGTGATAAGTGGAATGATTTTTCTAGTGTCCTGTTGTTTTGTAGCCAAGAAGGTTTTCTGAATCTGTCTGAGGAACGATCTGGAATACCCCCTTGGTTTTAATGCATTGAAGAGGGTGTTGGTAGCCTCCTCAAAGTCTGTAGTTTGTGTGCAGATTCTGTTGAACCTTAGTAATTGGGATTTAATCAAACCTTTGAATGTATGTTTCGGGTGGAGACTGTCCTTGTGTAAGAGTGCATGTGTGTCTGTCTTTAAAAAAGACTTTAGTGTCTAATGTGTGTGTTTGGGGAAATGAGGGCCCCTTGTATGTGGTAGTGTCCAAAAAGTCTATGTGCATAGTGTGTGGTGTGTTTAATTGTGATAGAATTTAGGTGATGTAATTTAGGTGAATTTCAGAAGCCATCAGTCGATGTTGTGTAAAGACATTAGAGAAGAGTTGGCTCCTCTACTTCTCACCTGCCAACAGATGAAACCCTGGAGGGACATTTGTGTTGCTACACGGCGCAGATGAACCGTAGATTGTTCCGCGACAAACCCTCGTACTTTGATTGGCTGTGAATTCCACAATTCTCACTGGAGCATTTTGGGGGGGAATTCACAGTCTGTAAAAGCAAACGGGCCTTGAGAATGGTTCAAGATTTATTTGTGACTTCACACTAAAAACACGGACATGAGCAGAACACACTCACCCACCTGCACGACTGCCTGATGCCTGTCCTCTTGTTTAAATAGATTGTTCACTTTCTGACCTTTCGTGATATTGTCTCAGTTTCTCGGCATGTTTGTAATCGAGGCAGTTTTTGTGTGTGATGAAGGATATGATAAATTCTTAACAAACGTTTCTGATGATCACCAGCTTTACAATCGTACTGGGAATTGTAGTGTAAAGCAAGAAAATACTCTTTAAAAAGCAGCTTGTGCTGCGTGTTATGTTTCCCGAGGCTGTAGGCCTACATATATGAACACAAACATAATATAGCGTTTATTCAAAATGATAAAAATATCAGTTCTCATATGCTGCCGGGAGGCTACTTAAGTCGTATGCACATAGGAAATGGTTCCAAACAAAATGAGCATTAAATGTAATTTTTGTGAAGAATAAACGCGTAATGCAAACGCAGCCTCTGTATGCATATCTGTCTGGGCCAACTCCAAACTGTCCCTTGGCACAGCCACACTTGGGTGCATTAAGCCTGCCTAAACTTCAGCCCGTTTTGCGCTGGGTTACACATCTAGATAAACTAACACATTTATTTTTACACACAATCCATGTATTTGGCTGAAGCGTTTCAGGTGAACTTCCCTTGCCTGTGGTACAACGACAGCACCACTGGTTGGGAATCAAACCTGCAACCGAGTCAGCATGACTCTGCAGCCATTTTTCTGTAGACCTCGTAAACAATTTGTGTGGTGGGCACTATCCAATCACTGACTTGAGCTAAATTATCCGTGTAACTGAAAAGCCAACCAGGAACGATGAAAGCCAATCAGGACTGGAGTTTGAGGCCACTGGTTTATGCTAAAAGATGGTGTCATGCAGAGGCCTTTTAAACTGCCGGCACACTGACCAACATTCCAACATTGGCAGTTGCATTTAGAATGTTGGGGAAAATAACTGTCATATGAAGACAAAAAAAACCAACAGGCACCGCACACCGAACCGACTTTGGCATTTGTTGATGTTTGTTGGGGCAGGGTGCAAGTGGCTTTAGAGTGCTGTGGGCCTTTTAGTGTGCTAAGGCAGGGTTTCAGCAGGTAAGGGTGTGGCGTGTGTGTTTAGGCGACGTGTGAATTACCCACGAGGCCCTGCTGTTTCTCTCATTAAGGCCTCACTGGTGCACAGCTGACTGGAAAAAGGCCCGTAGGACGAGAGATTCTGAGTCTGACCTCCTCTCATCGCCACCAGACATTACAGAGAGTTCCTGGAATTTGTGTCAAAGAAAGAAAAAAACCCACAGACATCCGACATATCCCCCTGGCTTTCAAACTCCACTAAAAGACGATCAGAAGGGTTGGGAGGCTCAGTGGAACAGAGATATGTTTATTTGAGGGTGTGGCCTAATCCTTTTGGCCTTGTTTTTAAAAAAAAAATTATTCTCCAAGACAGCCTTTCCACTCTCATATTTTTTATTTTTTATTTTTGCAGAGCAGTGACGTAGTGGCATCTCTTCTCCACTAGGGGAAATACACGTAAACAAAACGACACCCCAAAAAAATAATTTGAAGTTGGAAAGATTTGGCTGGTCGAGTTTCTATGACGAGTCTCAACGCTGTCACCAAACCTCTCGATCTCCACACGCTGGTCCCGCAGGAAGGCTCTTCCCCTGCACATATTTACAGCCCAACAGTTGAATGCTCTTTTAGTAGCCAGTCTCTGCCCCCCTTAGGGCCACTTGAATCTGTCTCTCCCCAACAATGATATTTTTCCTGAGGCGCAACACTTAGCTTCTCGTACATCAGGCTGTCATGTCAGAACTGTACATTGGGGACTGATCTGTAGCCGTTTAGCGGTGGCGCTCAGAGTTCCCAGAAGGCCGTTGGAGAGAGCTGCGTGCGTCTGGGGTCATTAGTGTGGCCCACGGCCATCTTGAGAGGACTGCACGGCTGACTAGGCTTTTAAGCTGCGATTCGTAGGGCTGCTGACTCAGCATGGTGACTTATGTCTGCGGCCCGCTGTAATTATCTCAGCCGTAACATCCTTTACAGTACTGAGCTGCGTCGCCATGGTCACGAGTCATTAAGGACGCCATGGCAACGGCATAATTAGCCTCCCAGCAGCTCGGAAGCAGAGGAGTTTGTTGTTGAGACAGATTTCTGCCATTCTCACTCTCTCTTCTGTCGTTCTCTCTCTCTCTCTCTCTCGCATACAAACAGACATGTTCAAAGTTAGGAAAGATGTGTCTGTGTGTTTTTGTGTGTGTGGGGGGCATCTATCAGTATAAGAATATGCAGGGCTGCAACAAGGCCATTCATGGAGTTTGGTATCAACCCCCCTCCCCAAACCCACCCCCCGGAAGACGGTTTAGTATTTATATCCCCCTCTGCACCCCTCGTCCTCCGTGCAGCTGTTATTTCATGAGCTTTGGCAGACTCTGTCTGGCGCTGGGGTCCGCCAGGAGACAGGAACTGAAAGATATATTTTATATATTTTTCGACCTCCCTACAATAGGAATAAAATATGGGAAAAAAATTGTTACAAAGCTGAACCGGGGCCCAGAAATGTGTCAAATTTAATAAAAGCGTGAGTATAGACAGACGGACGAATGGACAGACCCGGGTATTTTCCCTGAACTCTGGGGTTTCCCATTCCGGAGCTGTTTTTTTGGGACGACAAATTATTTTCCAGGAAGGGGAAGGGAGGGGGTTCCTGGCGGGAGCCCGGGGCGGGGGGGGGGGGGGGGGTTGGCTGGGCTGTGCTGCGCTATGTCCGGGGTTGGCTGGGTCAGGGTCATGATGATTAAACATCCAGCTCCCCCCCCAACACACCACACCCCACCCCAGCCCAGCTGCCGTTCACCAAAACACAGAGCTGCCTTTTCAGGGTCCCAGACGAGGTCATTGGAGGTGATGCCGGCCTGTAACAGCACGAGCCACGAGGCGCATCATCAACCCCCTAGCCACGCCCACATCACAGGACTAACGAGATTAAAAAAAGAAACGCTGAGATTGCTGCGCTTGAGGGATGTGCGAATTAACAATTCAAGGTGTCGGTACCTAGGGGACACTTTTAGCCGAAGTGAAGTACAGAAAGATCATTTAACCAGGCTAGAATACCGCTTGCTCGAGCTTATTCATCACACATCTTTTGCTGCTAAATGTGAAGAAATAGTTAATCTTACTGAACCCGCACATATCAAACTAGCCTGTTCATGGCAGCTAATCCTAATGTAGAATTCACATTTTAAAGCGAAATTTACATAACAAATGAGAGACTTTCTATCATTAGTACATTTTTTTGATTCTTCAGAAGTAAAATATGCTTTAAATAATATATTTTACATCTGATATTCTAATGATTCTTTTCCTTATCATTTATATATCTATATATTTTGCAGGTTGCTCCAATGTCCAGAGAATGGTTAGGACATAGGACAGGCTGTTACTGATGGTGCATTAGTCCTGTTAAAATGTTCAATATTTCTTCAGTTTAAAAAAAAAAAAAAAAAAAAAAAAAGTATTTTGCATTCTAACCGTGAGACCTTGCTTTCCGGAAGGTTAGGAAGGTTTCGTTGTTTTGACGGTCTTGCCTGCTGATCCATGGAGTTGTGAACGGTTACAGATAATTAGCAGTGCTAGCACATGGGTGGTACATGCCATGGGCATGTATTGAGGCCTTGAGGACTGGCCTGTCGGCAGCATTCTGAACCGGGTATCCAGATCTCACAGGGCAGCACTGTCGTATAATGGTTAGGAAGCTGGGCTTCAATTCCCAGGAAGGGCACTGCTGTTGTACCCCTGTGCATTGTACTTATTGCTTCAGTAACCCATATTGCTTTAGTATATATCCAGCTGTATAAATGAATAGTATGTAAAAATGTAAACTAAGTCTCTCTGGATAAGAACGTTTGCTATGTGCTAATGTGTGTTATAGTGGTTCTCTAACATTCTCAGCCCACGACCCACATAATGAGGAAATCATCGTCATTTTGGCTTTTTAACATGCAGTGAAAGTTCTTGTCCGGTTCTGTGTACTGTCAGTGCCATAATTCGCCAACTAATAAAGTTGGTTCAAAACCCCAGATGATAAAACCGCAATGTTCATTGAAAAATAGATTTTTTAAATGTTTAAAAAAAAATAATTTATTATTTTTTTTCAGTTTTGTGAAATACATCTTCTGCATTCCAGAACCAAATCCCCTCCCATGAAGCACCAGTGGGTCCCGACCTGCCTTTTCGGAAACCGGTGCAGTAATCCAGCCAGGATAGAACAAGGTCCTGGCTCCACTACCCTAAAGAGCAGGTACTGTCTGAGACATACAAGTTTTTTCCTTTTCTTAAGTTTGTTAAAGGAATAAAGACTAGGTCACCAGAACGGTGTTCTCTGTTAAAAGTAGTTTGTTTTTTCTTGCTGTGTGATAGAAATAAAATCCATGGGTAACAGTGTAGACCCATCCATTTTGCAAGTATCTAGAACAGGGGCTACTGTGCTAAAAATAGCACTTAAGTAGCACTTACTCATTATGATCATTATCTTGAGATGGCTCATAACATTGGGAGCTATATTACACTCCTCAGTACTCGAGAGGACCGCTCCAGAGTACTGAGAATTTCAAGAGCATTGCTGCTGCTTAAACAACTGCTCCAAGCTTCCAGTTTTACATCGAGCTGGTGTTCTTTTGAGATATATTAGATCAATATTATTGACAGTTTAGTGTGCAAAGAGATATGCACATCGTATAGCTTTCTGTCGTCTGAAATATTGCAGGCAATATTGTTCCTAATGGGGAAATGGTTTGAAATGAACTGATCCATACCTGGAAGTGTTTTTAATGTCTCTTCGTGCAATGAGGTCGTCTTTCACAATTCACAGTCAGACAGTCAGCGGTGGGCGGCCAGGCAGTCATAATACTTGGTCTCCTCTAGGGGGCAGTAGTACGACATCTGTGTTCCTTGCCAGCAGAATTCAGTAGACTGGTGCTCATCTTCAAAACTGTGTGAGCGAGAGGTTCTATCAATCTATGCATCAGTCATTTAAGATTATTTTAAATATAACAATTATAATGGAGTTTATACTTATTGAGACCAAGGGCGTTAATTCCCAAAGCTGCTAATGCAATGTGCTATAATTTTAGGATAATAATAATAATAATAACTAATTTTCGTATAGTAGGCTATCTGATTGACACCCAAATTACTTTACATGGGATAAACAGTTTGGGGCCAAAATATGTGGTCATTGCATTCAATTTATAAAATGATGGTGTGCAATCGCTGGAGGCTACTTTACTAATGATTTGCCCCGTCAACATAAGCAGATATAAAACTTTAAAAATAGCGTTTTGACCACATGGCCTGCAAAATGAATAAATAATATTATGAATAACGAGTGCGTTTGAGTGCACAGTATACAATTACGCAATAGCATTGTGCTCAGAAGGTTGGTTTACGTGTTTGGGAACAATGTGGTAGTTGTAGGCCAACCATAAATATTTTTGGAATGGAATAACCTAACAGTGCACCTAACGCTGCCAATTGCTGGAGTTAGTTTTGTGGCAGAACGTAGGCCTACATCCATAGATGGAAAAGATATGCACAAGACTCTTGTGGCCGAACGGGAATGTGAGCGTCAGGATTCCCAATGAGATTATCATATTTCACCCGAGCGACGAATGAAACCCCGGGTAAACGTCTCGTCAGAAAGCCCGTGGGGCTGATCTGGCGCGGTGCTTTCAACAGGGGTAGCTGTTGCTCCGGGAAACGCGGCGCTTCGCGCGCTCCGTTTTTCAGAATCCCCTCCGAACAACGGGGCGATTCAGGCCTCGCCATTTACAGTAGGAACATGAGGGCGAATTCAAAAAGAACGAGAGAAGCATGGACGCAGAAGTGTTTTGGAAGCTGACGGAGCAGGCCCGGAATCTTCTTTTAGAGGAGGCTGTAAATTATCGGTCCTTTTCCATTAGCGGGTCCCGTGTGAGCCATGTTTGTTGTCACTGCTGCCTGACGGGAATATCCTATCTAGCCTACTGCACGGATTTGACGCCATGGATACCAACAATGAACAACAGCGCCGCGAGGAAGAATAAAACAAAACAAACCCGCGGCTCTGGGATTTTGCGGCAGTCAAATCCCTTTAATGCCACTTAGGCTATAGCCTAGGCCTACGTTTGAGCTGTTAGTGAAAACATAATGTCTCATAATGTGTGTTAATGTCTATTGTTTGGAATTAAATGTACACGTTCTCCAACAAGATATGCTGGTGTGGTTGAATTTTTTTTTAAACAAAGACCTGAAATACCCCCGGCTCCACATCACGAGTCCGTCGGGCACGTCTGGTGTTCATCATTGATGTCTGACTGTTAAGATGTGTGCCATAAGCAGAGAGATTCAATCTCAGCCCTGGAGTGGGTGCAGCTCCTGTAGATGTTTGGATTTATAGTCGAAAAGCAGGAGATTGCAGAAACCATAGAAACCCTTTGAAGAAATTAAACATAATTTCTCAGCCACTCGCACACCCGCTTCCTCACGCTAGAGATAAACCGATGTCGGCTACGGGCACGACGTCACATTGGCTGAACGGCTTCACGCCAAATAAGATTTCTGATGTGGAGATTACAGATCGGTGCGATTCGGTTCGGAACATTTTGAAAATGGCTGCCATCAAGTCAGGCACGAAAGCAAACGGGGACAGAGACAGAGACTAAACGAACAGGAACCGGCCCCAGTGCCGCACATTAGCGTCGATTATTATTCCAGTCATCCCTGGATTGGCTGCCTCGCTGCCAGGGACAGATTGAGCTGCCAGGGGGGCACAGAGGGTTCTCTCTCCTGCCACCTCCTGCCAGCAGAAATTCTCCTAGCACTGTCAGTGTTGGGGGGGGACAAGAGACATAAACGCACACACAAACCAGTCAAAGCAGAACTAATAACAATGATAATAATTGCAGCTGAACAGAAATACTCAGACAGCCCCCAGTCCAGTGTCATTCAAACCGGAAAGGAGGGGGGGGGGGATAAATCTCATGGATGTTCTAAAAATAAATGCTGCCTTGTAGGCCTACGTTTTCACATGCTAACCATCTCACCCCCCCCTCTTCCCCGATATCTACTAGGACACAAAAATAACTCCCCACCCCTCACAAACTGAAAGCAGTCCCTTGAATCTGGAACAGGCAGTAAATCCTGGTGGTAGAGTAAATCTGTGCTGTGATTTATCTCTGCGTTTTGCTCTTGGCCCCTGTGATGTCACCATGGCTTCCTGTTTGTTCATACCCTTTGTTAACGCTCCCTGTAGGTGGCCTTACCTGGTCTGGGAGTTGCAGTCTTGTTTGTTTAAAAAGAAGGGGGAAAAAACCTTTGAAAAGAAGCACGTGATCACGCCTGGGCCGTTTCTCCTCAATTCTTATTTTGCCAGTTTTTGTTTTCGTCCAGTTCTGTACACGTGCATCAAAATACCGTAAACAGTGAAAGAAAAAAGAAAAGAAAAAAACTTAAGTAGTTTGCAATGACTAGAAAGGCGGTCAAACGTTATTTCAACATAGAGGCTTTTAAAAAAAATTATACATTTTGAAATAAATTTTTTTAAATTAGCTTTTTAGGACAGAAGTGATGATGAAATATCTTCTTTATTTTTGCCAAGCAATCAAAATTATTTAATTTACCCATGAAGGATTAAAAAAAAAAAAAAAAAAAAAGTGACGCATACCAATGAAGTTGCTGGGAAATCTGGACGTGGCATTTGGGTGCAGGGGGTTAAAACGGCGGTCTGTTTTTAAGAAGTGCCCTTTCTGTCCGCGGGGCAGAGGGAGGGGTGATTTCTTTTTGAAAGCGTGCGACAGGGCCGGATGGCTTTGCATACCGTAGGCCTCCCGCAGCCAGTCGCAGCAAATCCCTGCCTGGGGAGACATGTCAGCGGAGATTACTGGGGAGGGTTCAGGCCTCTCCGTGGTTCCTCTATGGGAGGGGGTGGGGGGGGAGGTCTCTGTCACATGCCCAAATAGGAGAGGAGGTGTGGGAGGAGCAAGAGGAAAGGGGAAGCTGCCATTTCTATCTGTTCCAGACCTGTAGTTATTTCCATTCTGTGTGACATTGCGTGAGGCCACTGTAAATAGCACACTACCAGCAGCGAGGGGGGGCTGGAGGGGGGGGTTTGTCTGCCTGCCTGCTTGTATTTGCAAGGTAGCATGTTTGTGCGATTCAAAGATAAACCCCTCTCCCCTCCTTCTGCATGAAAACAAAATGGACGCCGATTACATAGAGACGGCCGCATTGAGGCGGTGTGTTCAGACACGACACTGTCGTGTCCCGTCTAGATCGGCCTTCCTAACCACTCATCTCTGATTATCAGATCAAGGATATTTATTTTGTGTGTGTGTGGTCTGTTTCAATTAGTTAAATTGTTTGTAGTCTGTGCGTAATTGCAAATCCTTCCCTTCCTTTCCCCCTGCACTACTGAGCAAAGTAAAGCATCATTTTTCTACATAGTAGTCTTTTTTTACTTTTTTTGAAAAAAGTAAAAAAAAAGAAAGGGAAAGAGTTTGGAAAGGCATAAGAAAGTTGTGTGACGGGAGGGAGGTGTTTCACGGTTTTATCCAAAGGACTCCTGCTTTCATTTTGGCTGCGGTTGGCTGTGGAGGCGGCCGGACCTGACTAACCGGAGAGGCGTAGCCCGCTGAAAGGCTGATTGTAAACAGATGAATGCAGGCGCTTGTCATCTGGGCCTCGCTCGCTGCACTGGCCCAGTTTAACCAGGGGGCATTGTGGGAAAAGCGGAGCTTTTCTGGCACAAGCGGCTGTTTGTGATGAAAATACTGTACAGGATGCTCTCCTGGCAGTGAGAGGAGAGAAGATTAATGACAGAGGCATGTACAGTTGCACACACACACACACACGCACACACAGAGAGGGAGAGCGAGAGCGAGAGCAAGTTCTCATGGAAAATACAGAAATAGAAGGGGACAATATAGTTATAAAGTGGAGGAAATAACTTCTTAAATTTTTTTTCTGCTGGTGAAATTTATACAAATGCACCCCCCCCTGCTTATTTTTAGAGCGAGGGTGTTCATGCACATGCATGGAGAGAATATCTGTGGGACTGCACAGTGCTCCTGAAGGCTTTTACCAACACACCCCCAAAGCTCTCCGCATTAGCTGAAAACACTCGGCGGAATTGGAAATAGCGAGGCTCGGTTTGGGAATGTTTTACATTTCTGGCATAGCGAGAGAGAAGCGTAGCGGCGGCGACGCTCCCGGCATTCCGAAGCTGTGGATAAATAACTGCTCCGAACACTTTGAAGCTTTTGTGTTGGGTGGTGGAAGTCCATGAATATTACGGCGAAATCCCAAGACGGGGGCAGCAGTGTGTTTTCAGGGGAAGTAGCGGGGGGGTGGTGGTGGGAGGGAATCGTTAGAAGCATTATCGGTTTAGCGTTCAACTGCACGCCCTGTGGAATGTAAACTGATGAAGGAACCCATCCTCCTCCTCCTCATGGCTGTCATCCTCCTCTCAATTTCCTGTTTACATGGCCAGAGGCGAAGCGACCCCCCCCCCATGATGCAATCCAGCCTCTCACACCCCCACACACCATCCCATGTCCCATACCAGCTCCACACGCACACAAGAAATATTTGCAAACATTCTGTTTTTCCTTTTCTTTGAATCTCTTGTTTTTTATTATTGTTTTCTTTCAATTTTCCGTCGAGCGGTTCGGCGACCGAGTGGGTCCCAGAGAAACGCCTACAACAGAAGCGAAAAAACATCTGCGGGGAGTGAGCGAGCGAGCGAACGAACGAACGAACAAACAACCGTTTCTCTCCCCCTCACCTACCACTTGGGACTGTATTTTTTTCAAATAAAGAACCAGGAAGGTAATAAAAAATAGCTTTGCCATTTAAAAAAAATAAAATAAACATCTGGCTGGATTACTCCCTCAAGCATCTCTGCTTTTTTGGGGAAACCCATACCTGAGTTGAGGCATGACTGGGGGGGGAGGGGGTCTTGTTTTATGTTAGCTTCCGTGATCAGGATCTGGGGAGTCTGTTGAGGACATGGATCAGTCCTGCTTCACAGATGTTTCAGATGGTGCTAAACGACCTTGTCTCAGGGCCGGGAAATTCCTTCTTAATACAAGGAAACTTTTCCAAAGACCCACAAGGACAGGCCTTAGTGTTATCTCAGTTTACCTTTCTTGTAAAGGTCATAACCTTACAGTACTATCAGCCTGACCAGACTGCTCATAACCTTACCGTACTATGAGACTGACCAGGCTGCTCATAACCTTACAGTACTATGAACCTGACCAGGCTCCTCATAACCTTACCGTACTATGAGCCTGACCAGACTGCTCATAACCTTACCGTACTATCAGCCTGACCAGACTGCTCATAACCTTACCGTACTATGAGCCTGACCAGGCTGCTCATAACCTTACAGCACTATGAGCCAGACCAGGCTGCTCATAACCTTACAGTACTATGAACCTGACCAGGCTCCTCATAACCTTACCGTACTATGAGCCTGACCAGACTGCTCATAACCTTACCGTACTATCAGCCTGACCAGACTGCTCATAACCTTACCGTACTATGAGCCTGACCAGGCTGCTCATAACCTTACAGCACTATGAGCCAGACCAGGCTCCTCATAACCTTACAGCACTATGAGCCTGACCAGACTGCTCATAACCTTACCGTACTATGAGACTGACCAGGCTGCTCATAACCTTACAGTACTATGAACCTGACCAGGCTCCTCATAACCTTACCGTACTATGAGCCTGACCAGACTGCTCATAACCTTACCGTACTATCAGCCTGACCAGACTGCTCATAACCTTACCGTACTATGAGCCTGACCAGGCTGCTCATAACCTTACAGCACTATGAGCCAGACCAGGCTGCTTATAACCTTACAGTACTATGAACCTGACCAGGCTCCTCATAACCTTACAGCACTATGAGCCTGACCAGGCTGCTCATAACCTTACAGCACTATGAGCCAGACCAGGCTGCTCATAACCTTACAGTACTATGAACCTGACCAGGCTCCTCATAACCTTACAGCACTATGAGCCTGACCAGGCTGCTCATAACCTTACAGCACTATGAGCCAGACCAGGCTGCTCATAACCTTACAGTACTATGAACCTGACCAGGCTCCTCATAACCTTACCGTACTATGAGCCTGACCAGGCTGCTCATAACCTTACAGCACTATGAGCCAGACCAGGCTGCTCATAACCTTACAGTACTATGAACCTGACCAGGCTCCTCATAACCTTACAGCACTATGAGCCTGACCAGGCTGCTCATAACCTTACAGTACTATGAGCCTGACCAGGCTGCTCATAACCTTACAGCACTATGAGCCTGACCAGGCTGCTCATAACCTTACAGTACTATGAGCCTGACCAGGCTGCTCATAACTGACCAGGCTGCTCATAACCTTACAGCACTATGAGCCTGACTGGGCTGCTCATAACCTTACAGCACTATGAGCCTGACCAGGCTCCTCATAACCTTACAGCACTATGAGCCTGACCAGGCTCCTCATAACCTTACAGTACTATGAGCCTGACCAGGCTGCTCATAACCTTACAGTACTATGAGCCTGACCAGGCTGCTCATAACCTTACAGCACTATGAGCCTGACCAGGCTGCTCATAACCTTACAGCACTATGAGCCTGACCAGGCTGCTCATAACCTTACAGTACTATGAGCCTGACCAGGCTCCTCATAACCTTACAGTACTATGAGCCTGACCAGGCTCCTCATAACCTTACAGTACTATGAGCCTGACCAGGCTGCTCATAACCTTACAGCACTATGAGCCTGACCAGGCTGCTCATAACCTTACAGTACTATGAGCCTGACCAGGCTGCTCATAACCTTACAGTACTATGAGCCTGACCAGGCTGCTCATAACCTTACAGCACTATGAGCCTGACGAGGCTGCTCATAACCTTACAGCACTATGAGCCATACCAGGCAGCTCATAATCTTACAGTACTATGAGCCTGACCAGGCTGCTCATAACCTTACAGCACTATGAGCCTGACCAGGCTCCTCATAACCTTACAGCACTATGAGCCTGACCAGGCTCCTCATAACCTTACAGCACTATGAGCCTGACCAGGCTCCTCATAACCTTACAGTACTATGAGCCTGACCAGGCTGCTCATAACCTTACAGTACTATGAGCCTGACCAGGCTGCTCATAACCTTACAGCACTATGAGCCTGACCAGGCTGCTCATAACCTTACAGCACTATGAGCCTGACCAGGCTGCTCATAACCTTACAGCACTATGAGCCTGACCAGGCTGCTCATAACCTTACAGTACTATGAGCCTGACCAGGCTCCTCATAACCTTACAGTACTATGAGCCTGACCAGGCTCCTCATAACCTTACAGTACTATGAGCCTGACCAGGCTGCTCATAACCTTACAGCACTATGAGCCTGACCAGGCTGCTCATAACCTTACAGTACTATGAGCCTGACCAGGCTGCTCATAACCTTACAGCACTATGAGCCTGACGAGGCTGCTCATAACCTTACAGCACTATGAGCCAGACCAGGCAGCTCATAACCTTACAGTACGAGAGAGAAGAAGAGTAAGAGTGTGTGTCTCTGCCCCTGCCCCTGCCCCTGCCCCTGCCCCTGCCCCTGCCCCTGCCCCTGCCCCTGCCCCTGCCCCTGCCTCTCGGGTTGACCGTATCTATCTAGGTGAGATTATTGCGAGGATCTGAGTGTCGTGTCATCAGCCTGGTTCGAGGATCCGAGCTGACGTTGGACTTGAACGACCCCGCTTATCTTAATTACCCCAGAGCCTGTCCCAGAATACACCTCTGCACGTGCGGACACCGGGGCATGAAGTCGGGCCGCTGGGTGACGCTGAGAAGCTTCTTAGGGCTGGGGGCTGGGGGGCAGGGGTTAAATTAGACTCCCACAGCTGTTCCCTCCTATATTTTCCTTCTGTTGGGGGGGGGGATGCCAGGTGTCTGCCAAGTAAGCTGAGTGTGAGAGGGTGAGGGGTTGGAACAGGCAAAGGGCAAACGTGTCGATGTCCCTGTGTGGAGCTGTCCGCCAACACCCCCCACGCCCCAGACATGTGCTCCCCGCATTGCCATTGGAGACGGCGTGTGTGCGTGTGTGTGCGCGCGTGCGTGCGGGGGGGGGTTTGAAACGGCAGACAATGATACAGATGTAATCTCAAGCTCAGCGCTGCTGCAAGTAGTGACAGCAACCTTTCTCACACACACACACACACACACACAAAAAGAAAAGATGTAACATTGCAGTCTTATCTCCCAAAACACCCACGCTACCGCTCTGCGTTTGAGGCTACCGCTCTGCGTTTGAGGCTACCAATCTGCGTTTGAGGCTACCGATCTGTGTTTGAAGCTACCGCTCTGTGGCCCGTCTGGGTTTTTTACGCTGATGTGTTTTTTTGTGAAGAGGGTTGTCGGTCTGCCTGTCGCTAAGGGAGGGGCCGGGTGTTCATATGAGCTGATTTTTCAAAAACAGCCCGCAGGACTCTTACGCCCACAGATGTGATGATGTTTACTAGCCTCGGGGGTGTAGATGAGATGGGGGGGGGGGGGGGGGGATGTAATTATTTAAGATTTCCTCAGACACACTGTATAGCTGGGTAGTGCATCGGTCCCATTGGTAACATTGTGTACGTTTATTTTCATCTGTGGAAAAAGATTTAAATGCAGTCGATAAATCCTCAAAAATCACAGGGGGGCAGATGAGGTGGGGTGGAGGGGATTGTGATGGGGGGTCTTAAGATTTTTCTGTTGTTTTTAGGCGGTTTCTGCACATCCGAGGCACACAATATACCTAGTCTTACCATATTGTACTTTGCTAGTTTTCAGATGATGTGTCTGAGTTTCAGTGTTTTGGCTTCGACAGCAGGGAGGTGGAGCTTAAGGGTTAGAAGATAGAGGTGATTATATGTTGGGCCTAAAGCAGGGGTACTCAAATGTGGCCCCTGGGGGCCAGTAGTGCTGCTGGCTTTCATTCCTCCCCTCTAATCAGGGACGTACTTAAACCAGACGCATCTGGGGCCTGTTCCAGAAAGCAGGATTACTGAGTTAAACCCGGAACCATCTTTAACCTGGAACATGGACTGAAGTAATAAAAAGAGCTGTTCCGGGTTTTTACTGGAACATACCCCAGGTGAGTGTATTCTCCGGCCAATCAGTGATGCTTTTGGACTATCAGGCAGGAGAGAAGACCAGCAGCCCTGACCTAACGAATCCCCAGCTCTCCCTGGTGCTGCTGTCAGTATGACCTCTGACCTCTGTGCTTGTAAACTCAAACACCCAGAAGGCCGTGCAGAAGTGCGAGTCGAGGGCTGATGAAGTGGAAGTGCGGTCCTCTTCATTTCACTCTGATGCATCACAGCATAAAAAAAAGCATAGATTCTCTGTGTAATGTGAGTTATGAGTTATTCATATTCCGTAAGAAGCATACAGTCTGCATGATCCTATGTAATTTAACATAAAAAACATAATTATAATAGCTATATTATGGTCTATATTAGGGGCTATATTGATATCTCATAGGGTTCAGGATAATCTTGATAATTGTTATAAAAACAAAAAAAGGAAAATAATTCTATGAGTGCCCTCACTCGTTCCCACCTCCTCGTTATTTTGTGTGACTCCATTTTGGGGTCTAAACGCACACAATTTGCGCTTAGAGCAGATACCGTGATCCACGTAGATGGTAGGCCTTTGCTTCATCGTCCGTCCATCCGTCCATCCGTCCGGACAGCGCGTGCCTACTTTCTCGTCTTGCGGGGCAGGATGCTGCCGCTTCAGCAAACAAACTGTTGTTCTTGTGCCTCTCGCTAAACCCGGCGTTTATTGTGAAAACCGTTCATTGTAACCCCCCCCTCTCTCTTCGCCTCTCCTGAATAATTAGTGAAAACTTTGATCTTTCCGGATCCTCTTCAGCTGTTTTGTGGGTTATGAATAATCATAACATTACTGAGGGAAAAAAATGTGTTGAGTCTGCTGTTGTGTTTATTTATTTATTTTTTAGTTGAATAAAAGTATAACGCTGTGCAGGGTGCATTTGCATATGAAAAGTCTTTTGATGTCTTTATCTGAAGTGAGAGGCTTTGAAGCTGTAAAATGTATTAATGTCCCCCCCCCCCCCCCTCCCACTCAATAATAACAAATAAAAAAAACAAATGGCCACTGAGAGGAATGAAAGCCAGAGAAGCACCAGAACGCCCCCCCCCGAGCCCCCCCCCCCGAGCCCGCCTTGTGTCCGTCTCTCAGATGTACAGTACGTCTGAGTATAACCCACACCAAGCTGATTTAATGCATCAATTAACGGAGTTGTGTTGGTCGCCCCTGAACGCTCCGCTTGAGCCCCCCCCCCCACCCATCTCAGTGCAGTATAAATTATAAATCAGTGGACGCACATATTAATAAACATATTAACGCCCCGGTCAAAGTGCCGGCCTTGATACCTCAAAGCCGAGGGCGTTTCTTTGATCACAAATGCAGGACTAATTAAACTGAGTCCCCAACTTCATTGTTTTTTGTTTTGTTGCACATCTGGTAAACCGAGGATTGTGTTTGGAGCAAAAGAGAGGTCTTTTTAATTTAAAAAGTTTTTTTTATTTATATTTCCGCCACCCCCCCCCCCCCCCTTTTTTTTTGGAGGTCAACTTAATTTTTTATTACAATTGTAAAAAAACAAAAAACAGAGGAAGGGACAGAACCAAAACTAAACTAAAACAAAAAAAACAAAAAATGGAAAAAAAAAACAAGACAAAATCCGAAACCAAAAACGTACGTATAAAAATTGTACACGTCTCTTTCCTGTTCTGTTTTTGGTGGCGTGCGAAAGCCATTCTCTCTCTCGCAGCTTAAAAAAATATATATATCGCAAAACGCTTGATGTTTTGACCTAATGTTCTGGCGGAGAACTGTGGCCGTGTAGTTCCTACTAATTCATGCTGAATTCCAGCCGGCTTGTCCTGTGCTACGTGCATGAGGGCACCCTAGACCAGGGGTGTCCAATCTTATCCGAAAAGAGCCGGATAAGATTGGACACAGGTTTTTGGGTGCAGGTTTTTGTTTTTGCCCAACACTTAGAACAGCTGATTCAACTCACCTGATTCAAGACCTCGAGGAGCAGACATGAAACTCACTCTGCGCACTTTTTACCAATTTGAGAAAATTATTATTTTAAATTGGTGGAGTTTGAATGATATGGTTTATCAACGCTTCAGATAGGTGTCCTAGTGCTGGGCTAAAACAAAAAAAAGAAAAAGAAATAAGGATTTGGGATAAGATTGGACGCCTCTGGTCTAGACTCTCTGGGGACCGACCTCCGCCCTACTCTAGCTGGTCGGCTTGTTGACGTCTTAGGTTCCCGGCATAGGGAAAGACTGGAAGCGAGAGGAGGGAGGAGTGTTAGAAGGACCAGCCCAGAGAGGCAGTGATGTAATTCCCAAAGAGACGACATTAAACGTAGAGCTAGCCCTGCATGACATCAGCAATTTAACAGCACTTTGGTCTCAGTAATGACTATTTGTTTTTCCTCTCTCTCTCTCTCTCTCTCTCTCTCTCTCTCTCTCTCTCTCTCTCTCTCTCTCGTCGCTCTCGGCTCCCCTGTAACGAGCTGACATTTAAATGGAAAGTCCCCCCACTCGGACCGTAAATTTGAGTAGGTTACCATCAAAGTGGGCGCCGCCCTGCTGCCATGAATGACCTATTGCGCCCCTATCTGTGCGATCGAGCCGCTTGTACGGGTCCGTTATCGGTGGCGTCCTTTCACGGTTTGACTGATGCTAATTTGGAATGCCATTTCGTGCACGAGTACCCCCATATTCGCTGGGTGTGTCAAAAATGTAATCCCACCCGTTGCTGAACTGCCTTTGATAGGGTTTTTGGGTATTTTTTCAGTTTTTGGGGGAATGTGGTTATTTCCATTGACTGTGAGGTAAACGCTTCAGACAAACTAATTAAAAGGAGAAAATGGGGTCAGCGCATCGGTACGGGAGACTCGCAAGGAGGCCGGCTGCACTCAATCTAGCCGCTACCCAGGATACCTCCCTCCCCCTAACCCCCCCCCCCCCCCCCCCCCCCCCCCCCCCGTCCGGTCTTCGTCGCCCGGCAAAACGTATTACCTTTCCATGATGGATTTTCGTGGCCGATGATTGGACATTAATGATTTACACGCTGGTGGAAAACATATTTATTTCATAACGCTCTCCGTGGCGCGGCGTTGTCACTTTGCGTTTGGGCCACGATAAATAACGAGCCTGAAGCGCCGGTGGACCCCCCCCCCCCCCCCCCCTCTGAGTGGATGGCCTGCTTTGTGTCTCCTCCAGCCGCCCACTCCCTCCCTCTCCCCCTTCAATCCAACCCCTCCAAGTTCTGTTTTTACCACTTTAGTTCCTGAGTTTAGCCGTTGGCCCTGTCGGAGCTATGCGCCATTTTTTATTTTTTTTGCCGGCCGTGGCTGCCCTAAAAAAGATGAATAATTTATGCCACAAAGTAGAATTCAAGACACAGACTAGAGAGAGAGAGAGAAAAAGAGAAAGAGAGAGAGAAGAAGAGAAAGAGAGAGAGAAGAAGAGAGAAGAAGAGAGAGGGAGTGAGAGAGAGCAGGAGAAAATAACGTCTCATTCGATATGGAATCAATCGGGTTTCCATGACAACTGCTACAGAACTTACCAGGCCATTTTGGGGTGGGGGGGGGGAGTGAACGGGGGCACACACAAATAGCTTGCTGCTCCTCCAAAGGGAGAGAGCGAGAGAGGCTCTAAAATCGATAGATAAGAAGGCAAGTTGGGAGAAGAACAGACTGCAGCAGGCGAGTGAGAGAATGGAGAGTTTGCGGCCGAGGGAAACGATACAAGCGGCGTCCATTTCCCCTCCGCCGAAGCCTTGTTTGAGCGCCGTTCGCTTCCCGTGGCAACCAGGCACCTCGCAAAAAGTCTGCGTGGTGAGATCTGTCAACAACACGCAGAAAACGAGCACGCCGTAATCCTGAATTTGCATACGGTTTGTGACGTTGCGCTGTGCTTTGTTCTGACGGCGCATTGCAAATGGCCGTTGGCTGCGAGCGGTGCCTTTGTCATATATTTTTAGCAGCTCTGAACCGAAACAATGATGTTATGTCGCAATGGCTTGCAGCTTGTGACGATAGAGCGAGGATTTATGAATCTTGTAATGGCTCGAGCTGCAATGTTGATGTTGAGATGTCAATCACTGACTTCTTTGAACCAATGAAAAGGGATATGCTCCCCAGAGGAAGATGCAGTGATTGGCTCAAATCCGTGTCGTAGTCCCCCCGTGTTTTGGCCTCACTCAACCTCTTTTCCCATCACCAATTCCAGCCGTCTGCACATGTCAGTTCTGTAATGGAAGCAAGATGGCGGCCTGTCGCATGCAGGACTTGGATGTGGCTTTGCAGGAAGCTTCGGGGAGTAGATGGTATAAACCATGTGTGTACAATTCAACCGCGTATCCTCAAGAGCGTCTGGAGATCAAAGCTCGGAGCCGGGACAACACTTCCGCGCTTTCCTAACGCTCGGGGGACCGCTGCAAATAAAAAATAAAAAAAAGGAAAGGGGGGAGGACAGAAAAAAGCGTTTCCACATGTGCGCATTGTGTCGACATGGCAACGAGGTGCTGCTTACTGAGGCCAGGTTGCCAAGTAACAGCCGGGTTATGAGCGCGGATGCGTGAAGGTGGGATTGTGGGAGGGCCAGTGGGGGGGGGGGGGGGGTGTACAAAGAGAAAGAGAGAGAGAGCAGGAGAGGGGGAGAAAGAGAGAGAGACAGCCTGATATTCTGAGCAGGAAAGACAGGGAAACGGTCTCCCTTTGGGTCAAACGGAGCGTAAATTTGAACCGCCAAAGCTTGTTTGATCTCTCTCTCTCTCTCTCTCTCTCGCTCTCTCTCTCGCTCTCTCTCTCTCTCGCTCTCGGTTTCATGCCTGAATATTAAAAGCCTGGCCATGCTCACCACCAAACCAAATGCCCCCCGCCCCCACCCCATCCCAGCTGCTGATGAGCAAAACAAACAAAGGACTTAAAAAAATAATAATTGTAAAAATGACGAGGTGATTGCTGACAAATATCTTAACATCCCGACACTGATAATTCAGTCAGCAAGCAATAGTATGTGAATAACCAGCTCCTGAAATGGACACTGAGGGGTTAAATATGTATCATTAGCGTAGCGCTATTACGTCCCCCTTTGTGATTCTGTTCCAAAGAGAACTAGGTTAGCGTTAGCGTTAGCATTAGCATTAGCGTGATTACCCTCGTTTTATTTCAGTTTCTTTCTCTCTCGGTGCCCACTTAACTGGACCGGGGGGGTTTTTGCTGGGGGTTTTAAATTTTTTTTTTTTTTTTTTCTGATTGAATTGGGATTGGGTCTTATTTTATTTCGCTGGTTGTTTGAAACTTGATTTTTGGTTTGTGTTGTTGACCTGTTTGGTTTGGTATTATTTTTTTTAAAAAAAAAGTCCTCTCCTTCTTCTAATATTACCACAGCTCTAGTAGAGTGAGAATTTCTTCTGTTGTCGCAGCTAATAGAAGAAGAGTTAACCGACATATATATATTTCACCAGGTCTCGGACATCTGTGATTAATAAATTCACTTGCATTGTGAGAAAACGCCTCTATTAATCCTTTAAAAGAGCAGCCAGCAGTGTTGTTGCAGCATAAGCAAAGCTGGTAAGCGCTGCAAAAGACCGTTTTGACCTCTTCTACGGAAAAGCGTGATATGTGACACGAGGCGTACGGTCTGCGTCTGGGAAAGCCCGATGCATCGGCGGTAAGGGCACAGGGCGCTGAGAGGCTCAGCGGTGTGGCGGGCCACGTGTTGTTTAAATAATGGCAGCGTTCACCCCCCCCCACCCCCATGCTTCTGCACCAGATGACTCACATCACCAAATATCAAGGGGTTATCTCTGTGTCACTCACAGCATTCAGGCCATTACCGTCGAGTTGCGGTGGGTAAACAGCTGTGCTTTTGCAGTCAGAGAGAGAGAGAGAGAGAGAGTGGGAGAGAGAGAGAGAGAGAGAGAGACAAGGGTGCAAAAAAAAAAATGTCATGGCTGCCCTGCTCAAAAAATGTCTTTGATCTATCTAATCTCTAAAGAAAATGTTCCAAATGTTCGCTCAGCATAGTTCAAACTGGGACATTTTTAAAGAGTTCTTTTTGGAATTCAGCATGATCAAATAACCAATATGTTAGCTGAGATTTGTTTTCTAAAATAGAGCACTAAAACGACCAAGAAATAAATTGTCAAGATATACGTATGACGTATAGTAATTATTGGACATCATATCGTAATTAAAGACATGGTAATGAGGATTTTAAGGGTTGTCGCTGAAGAAAAAAAAAGATTGCTTGCTTTGAAATGTATATATTGATCTGTAAGAGGAAATCTGGCATTTAAAGGCTCCAGTGAATTGAGGAAGATCTTCTCAGATAGTGTGTTTGGGAGCCGTAATAAGCCTAGTGTGCTATTGCTAACATTAATGTCCATATTTCCCTCTGTAATGTGTGTATGTGTCAGTCTAAGTTAGGAGTCTTCAGCAAATGCACACGACGGGGAAGGACTTTAATTACTCATTCCTGCCATAAAGCTGTTAATTTGCATGAGTGCTTGTGAAACGGTTAATAAAAGAAGAAGTTGCTCAACCTGATATCGCAACCAAGAAAGTCCCTGAAAGAGTTTAATCAGCACAAGGCCGCCCCGCCCCCCATCCACACAACGGCCACATATAGCCTGGGTATCCTGTTTGTAATGTTGCCAGCCTTGCCACTTCTGTAACAACCAGAGACGTAGGCCTATATGCCGAGAGCATGTCTTTTTGTGGCCTCTCACAGTAAAGTTTTTTAAAAATGAGAAACTACTTTCACTTTCAAGTAACAAAGATCTGATTCCACAAGTTTCATTTTTACGGTGATTTTTAAGCTCCTTGTCTGATCGTTTCTTTCTTTTATAATTTATGTACTAGTTTAAACTGTTCTCCGTCAGGTGTTGCGTCAAGCAACTGATGCTAAACTGAGTTCTGCTCAGAATCTTTCTTTGTTTGACCACAGACGTTAGTAAGATGGCCCACATCCTACTGCTTGATTTTCGCATAGACCACTTTGCCTTCTACCTCAAAAATTTTTGTTGATTCCCACTTCCCCCTTGTAGTATTTCAAGAGGTAAACAAAGTGAAAAGATCAGGTGAAGTCATGAAGACTTGCGACTTAAAGGAGAGGCATTGATTCTGTAGTAGCAGAAGAAGAATTTAAATACAGAATTGTGAGACGCTAAAATGACAGAAGACGCTCTGTGTTTTTTTTCCCCCTCCCCTCCGTAGTTCAAAACCGTTAGTGATGTGAATGGATTTGGACAGCAATTCCCCAAAGAAAAGCACCTTCAAGTATCTGGATGTTTCATTTTGTGTTTTAAAAGAGTGCAGTTAGCGTCAGAGGCTCAGAGGGGGATGATGAAGTCAAAATGCGTTAGCGCTCCGCTCTTATAAAACACACAACCACTTAGTCTTTCGGGATTTGAAATTCAGTTTTTGTTTTCTCTCTCTTTTTTACTATATTTATATATATATATATATTTTTAGGGCAATTTATTACCTGAAATAAAATGCTCCAAAATCAATATAAAAACTCTACGTGTTGCCGTGGCAACATGAACAAAATTGTTTAGCGATGCCTCGCGCTGTCCGTTAAATAAGCAGTGATATTATTAGCAGGTCTAGTTAGCGGTGATGTTGGCGTACAACAAGGGTTGTGTGGCTACAATCTTTTCAGTTTTTTTTTGCCACGTCCGTTTCCCCGTCTGTCCCTCTGTCCCCCCCCACCCGCTCCCACTCCCGCTTCGTTCTCAGCAGCTTTGCCGGATCTGGGAGGCCAGGCAACCAAAATGGTTTCAGCGGCTTTGAGTGTCTCAATCCCGCAAACCCCCCTCCACACACACACAAACACACACACATACCTCTGTCTGCATTCTCAGTGATTGGTCATGGTATTTGTTTTGCATTTTATTAGTTTTGCGTGTGCTAAAGGGCTTAGTAAAGCGGGCCCTTAACCGTGTAGCCATACAGGCAGCCACAACAACGATACAATGAGTCGGGTTGGAGTGGGGGTTGGAGTAGCTGGCTGGTGGTGGCTGGGGGGGCCAGGGCTTACGTAACTAGGCGCTGCCTGCAGCACTGCGGTACGGACCCCTGAGCACAGTAAACACAGCCGTGTGCCTTGATGCAGCAAGTCGGGACCTCATGGCCTACTTTCATAAATCAGGCCTACTGCTGTGGCTGCAGTGGAGAGCTGAGCAGGGACTAGATTAATGTTTTCTCTCTCTCTCTCTCTCTCTCTCTCTCTCTCTCTCTATTTCTCTCTCTCTCTCCCCCCATCTCTCTCTCTGTCTCTCTCTCTCTCTCTCTCTCTCCCCCCCCTTTGCCGACGCGGCTAGGGGGAATCAGCTGACTGCCTGGCTGGGAATAGAGTACTGGTAGCCCCCACCCCACCTCAATATATCTGCTCAAACTGTGACCTTTCCTTCACCCTCCCCACCCCTCACACACCTCACACCCCTCCTCCTCTCAGATCTCCCCCCAGCTTGTGCTCCTGTCCGAATATCCCTCCCACTTGACTGCAGCGTCAGCAGTTTTAGCGTTCAGATTTGTCAGTCTCATTATTTCCCTGCAGATGGCTTTGGCGGGGCGGGGCGGGGGGGGGGGGGGGAGGAGTGCATTTGCACACACACACACACACACACACACACACACACACACACAAAAAAGGTGAATAGTGTTCATCCAACTCTAATGGTGTTCATACAAGTCCACCAGGGATTAAAAATAATGTGCGCTGTCGCTGTCCGGTCTAATTTAGCGTGAAACCATTCTGCCGTTTGTGTGTGTTTGTGTTTGCAAACGTGTTTTTCAGTTTCTCTTTCAGAAACGGCCGAGAGTAATTGCTCGTTGCCGTGAAATTGCGCCATGTCGGGGATCGTTTGTTTGACCCTCGCACCGTTGCTAGGTTACATAGGTTACAGGTGGGTGAAATTGAATTTGCGTTCATTGATTGAGGTTGCAGTTCGCCAATACTTTTTTTCTTTTCTTTTTTTTAAACCTGCTGTTGTGCTGTTGTCTTTGTCCCAGTTTTTAGCAGGTTTACTTCTACCCGTGTATAAAGCCAGGCTGATAATTCTTGAGCGTTTTCGAAGGCTGCCGTGCCGTGGGGCTCACGGTGTTGCACGATGTTGCGTCACCCAAAAGGCTCCTCCACGCCTCAATAAAAAACGATTTCCCCTTGAACTGTGAGTGAGACAGATGTGAAAAATATTGTCCAAGATCACACTGGCATTCGCTGGGGGGTTGGATCACATGATTTGGCAGCAAATTATTCATAGGAAAAAGTTTGCTTAGTGCCTCTCCGGAATGCTTCGTAACCTCCATCAGTTTTGTGAGACCTGTTACAGCAGTATCAACCGTGAATACATTTAGCTAAATATGAATATCCTTCCATAATCATTAATTTAACACAAAGTAGATCATGGGGAACTTTTAACCTTTATTATTAATAGTCGTAGTCGTAGTAATGGTGGTATTTGTGTTGGTCTTATTTGTGTCATATTTCAAAATGATGTCTGACTGCTCATTGATACTCTCCAATGCTAGTTATTGATGTGTAATGGTCAGAATGATTGTTACAGTCCCATGATGTAGAAACTATGGACACTGAATGCAAGGCGTAGTTTTGACTACAGAATGAAATGGAACCTTTAGTCCGTATTACCCGAGACGGTCGGGTGGTCCGAGCCCTGGAGTCGGGGGGGAAAAAAGCTGTGGCTTTTTAAGCCGAGCCGCTGCGTCTCGCGTCAGTCGGGATGAGCGCTTTGGGTTGTGGCACCACACTCATCAGTATACACAAGCACGTCTGTCTCTCCCCCGCGCATATACCACATCGCCCCAGGAGCTCGGTAAAAACAAAAAACAAACAATCATTTTCTGAAACGGTCAGACAACTCAGAGCACTTTCGCAAGCATTCATTTCATAACTTAACATTGATTATATTCCAGTGTGTGTGTGTGTGTGTGTGTTTGCGCGCGCACTTTTAGGCACTGACAATGTTCAGTACATGCCAAATACAAAAATAAATAGTTTGTTATGTAATGGAGACCATTTTAAAAAACATGTATTCCAACTTTGGGGAATTAGAACCCGAAACCTGCCTTGATTAAACACCTTAAAAATGCACTGCTATGTAACATCACCATTTACCTCATCCCTTAGCTATATCTGGATTTCTCTCTCTGTCTCTCACGCTCTCTCTCTCTCACCATCTCGCTCTCTCTCTCTCTCTCGCCATCTCTCTCTCTCTCACCATCTCTCTCTCTCTCTCTCTCTCTCTCTCGCCATCTCTCTCTCTCTTTCTCTCTCTTTCTCTCACCATCTCTCTCTCTCTCTCTCGCCATCTCGCTCTCTCGCTCTCTCGCTCTCTCGCCATCTCTCTCTTTCTCTCTCTCTCTCGCCATCTCTCTCTTTCTCTCTCTGTTATCTCAGTGTGTGCATTAATTCACTGCCATCTTGAACCCCTCCCAAGTTTACGTTCTTTCTGTCCCCTGGGAGCCTCTCCCTGCCTCCCTTCTGGGCCGTTTCTCTGTGAGGGGCGGGATAACCTGTTTGTCGTGGCCCTGGGGGAGGCTCTTCCTCAGGAAACTCCCCTGTTGACGTCAATGGCAACCAAAGTTAAATTTGGGTAATATTTCTCAGGGGGGCTGCCTACCTCTCTCTCTCTCTCTCTCTCTCTCTCTCACCCGCTCCCCCGTGGGATTCTGTGTTTCCAGGGGGGATGTGGCCCCCGGGCGGTTCGTCTGGAGATGTGGCCCCCGGGCGGTTCGTCTGGAGATGTGGCCCCCGGGCGGTTCGTCTGGAGATGTGGCCCCCGGGCGGTTCGTCTGGAGATGTGGCCCCCGGGCGGTTCGTCTGGAGATGTGGCCCCCGGGCGGTTCGTCTGGAGATGTGGCCCCCGGGCGGTTTGTCTGGAGATGTGGCCCCCGGGCGGTTCGTCTGGAGATGTGGCCCCCGGGCGGTTCGTCTGGAGATGTAGCCCTCTTATCTTTCTCACAAACCCCATGTTAGAGGCGTACTGAGCAGGGTCTATTTCATACAATTTCTTGTCATTTTGGCTCTGTACTCCAACACACATTGGCTTTAAACATACAAAAAAAACAATGAATATGATGTTAAGGTGAAGACTGCTTTAATTCGAGGGTATTTATTGACATCCATATCCAGTGATCCATGATGGAATTGCAGCCCTTGTCATGCATAGTTCCCCCATTTTAGGGGACCAAATGAGCACACTCTTAAATAAAGGTGTCATGTTTGGTATTTGTTCGTTTATCCTTTGCTTTCTGTGACTCCATGTGACCCATAGCCATGTAGGCCAGGCCTGTACTGCAGCCAGCTTCTCTTCCTCTTTTTCATTGCAAATCCAGTGTGCAGGAGTACTGAGCCAAAACAACAAAAATCGTGTCACTGGCCAAATATTTATAGACTGCATTGTATATTAGAAGAGTCTTGGTGCAAACCTGCAATGTGGTCTACACCCTCTGCACCCCTTTCCTTCTCCATAACCGTTTGTTCTGAGTCGCCGTTTCCGTCCGGACGTGACGGGGACGGCGGTAGTTTAGTTTGTTGGTTGTTGGGGTTGGGTCTGTCTGGGGGGGGGGAGAGGGGAGGGTGTAAACAGTATTTGTCTCTCTTTCTCTTTTCTGCTTCAGCTTCAGCTTGTTTTGAATTCCAGTTAGTAACTGAGGCAATCCTCCCCACGCTGGAAACTACCGGGGATTGTGCTGCACAAGGAGATCCATTAAAGTGTCTAATTCCAGGCGAGGGAGGGGGCGAGAGGGGGGGGGGGCTCTTGGAATGATGGAGTACAGCTGTTCCAGGATGAGACTTTTGTCACAGCAGTTCAAAGTGGGGGGGGGGGGGGGCAGGGTATCAATAACATTACAGCCACAGGACGTTGCCAAGCGCTGTCTGACCTTTTGCGAGGCGGGGAGCATCGCACCTCTGAAATATTTCCTGCATCTCCAAGCAGTGAAAAGGAAACCGCCGTTTTACTGCAGCCTCCTGGGTCAGCTCTGCTCACGGCTTTTAAACTGCTCTACCCGTACCCCTCAAAAATACTGTCAACATCACTACATAACTGACATATCACAGGAAGTCCTCGTGGTATGCAGGCATTTATCCTTTTGAAGAGTAGGTTTTTTTTCTTTTAAAATTATAAGTCAGTGTTCTAGAACTCCATCACCAGTAGTGATTGTGACATCAGCATGAGAATGTTCAGTTAAGAAGATTCTAATCACGTATTTGTGATCTTACACCTTCAAAGGGTTTAAAAAAAGTAGTGCAATTCTGTTGCCATGGAGTCTGTCGATGTATTTTGTAGTGGTTTTTAAATAAATAAATAAATAAATAAGAAAAGTTGATTTAAAAGCAGATGTTGTTTATGTCAAAGTGTCTGAAACCTGACACCGTATTTGATTTAGAAACCAAAGAGCCTTATTGGATGCCGTAATTCATGTGGATGTGGGCGGATGTTGAGATTTCTGCGGGCCTGTTTAATGGAGCTGACCTCACTCCTGTAATACTAAGTGTTTCTGTGGAGGAGAGAGCTCTGTGTAATTAGTCTTACCTGCAGCCCCCCCAGACGATGATATTTCTGCATCCTTGTCCAGAAGACACAGCTGTGTGTGTGTGCGGTGCGTGCGCGCGTGCGTGCGTGCGTGCGTGCGTGCGTGCGTGCGTGCGTGCGTGCGTGCAGGTGTGCGGGTGGATCGGAAGGGCTCCAGAATTAGGTGGGATTGTGGTAAAAAGTGGAATTGTGATGTCTGGGATATTTCCAGCCCCCAGAGATTCCCTGATATCCTGTTCTGAAAGCAGGCCAGTCTGGAAGCTTGGCTTGACTCTTTTGGAATGAGCCTCATACAGTGAAATGTTGAAACGATTGCAGACTGAATGCTGAGTTATTTTTATATATTTTTTTTTTTTTAAAGTGCACATTTTCACTGATTTCAATCGCAAAATCAAACTATGAATGATCTAAGACTATGTGACTGCAAAAAAATTAAGTCGACACTTTTCGTAAGGTTATGTTGTGGCTCATCGCTTCACCAAGGGAGGAAATTGGTCAGCGTGAGATGTCTTCTGGAAAATTCTTGGTGGAATATTTGTTTGAAATTCTGGATGAAATGAAGCTGGAGACATTCACTCATCGCTGGTTTGAGTTTCGGCTTTTTCGTTTTCAAACATTTGAATTGCGGCCTCTTGCATCTCATCGCTCTAGTTCTCGATGAGAAATTCTGTTTTATTTTATCGTTCGGCTTGTCACCCCCAAGGTGCACTGGAGAATTAAAACCACAATATTGGCAGGCTTAGCTTCCCAGAATGCATCTTGTTACAAGATACAAAATACCACCCAAATAGACGCATCTTTAAATATGGAGGCAGGAGAGATGGTATGGTACTGTAGGTATCTATGGATGCATTGCTTGCCCTGCAGATGAGCAAGCAAGTTCAGGCAACACGTGAAATACACATGAAATACTGTACACACCTTTTATGTTTTTAATTTAGTTTTTATTTTTATTCGTTTTTTTTATTTCACTTTCTAGTTTAGTTTTAGTTCGTTTTCAGTGTGTTTATAGTTTTAGTTTAGTTTTAGTTTTTCAATCAATTTCAGTTTCACTTTTTTTTATTTCAGGTAATAATAGTCAATAGTTGGGCGAGAGAAACATAGATATTGGTTTTGAATGTTTCAAATGACACTTTATGCATTCCAGATTATCCAAACAGAAACATTCTGTGTTTTCAACAGTCAGGAGGAATTTATGTTCATTTGTTTTTTTATTTCAGTTAGTTTTGCAACACTACGTTAGTTTTAGTTTCATTTCAGTTTTTAAAGTAATTTTATTTGTTATTTTTATTTCAGTTAACTAAAATGATTTGTTTCGGTTTCAGTTAACTATAATAACCTTGATTTAAATTACTGCACTTTCTTGATTATTGGTCAAGCAATATGGCGGCACCGGTGCTTATGGATTGTGGGCTTGCTTGGTGGACCCTACTCATCTCAGGTTACCGGCTCTGAAGAGACGGAGCTCGCGCCCTCAGCGTTTGATTGGCACCCGTCCATTCCAATCATCTGCTAACCGTTATTCTCCTCGCTTTTAACACTAACTCTCCACCCCTCCGTCCCCTGTGGGGTACGTGAAAGGGAAGCTCGTCTAAGTCATTTTCTGTTTTTTCTCCGCCAAGCTCCACAGGTGAGCTAGTGTGACAGACACTCAAATCTGCAGGAAAGACGTGTTTTGGCTGCCGGAGGCCAACTCCCATTGAGAGGAACGTAGTCGCGTGATGTGAGTTTTTGAACAGGAGGTTGAGTAGAGGGGAGGAGCGGAAAAACTAGGTTAGCTGGAACCACTTAAGATCACAAAAGTAGGATTCAAGGACTTGTGCCGTATTAGTCCCAGAAAAAACTAAACCAGCATCCAGCCCTTAGATTTAAAAAAAATTGGTCTGTGGGGTTTTTTTTTGTAGGGTTGTGTGAATTTATAATAATAATAATTTTACAAGCGCTATCAAAGCCGTCCGTGGGACGAAATGATTTCTCATTTGTTCCCTTTCTGTATTTCAGTTTAATTTTTATAATGTCACTTTGAAGGCAAAGTTCTTGAGACAATGTACAGCTAGGCCTGAGAAATTAATTATGAAATGGCTCTCCAGCGCACTGGAGAGAGGACACATTTCCATATCACAAAGCACAAGCGTGGTTTAGCAAGTGAAAGAACCAATTATGTTCAGTTTCGAGTTTCCATTATTCATTAAGCAAAAAAAAAAAAGAGTACTTGAGCTTTAATTGAGTTAGACTTCCAGTATCTGAAACGGAACAACACGGAAAATGAGCTGCAATCTGCTGTCACCAGGAATACCAATTTACTGTCAAAACACATACGCTGGTCAAGGGCATTGAATAAGCGATGAGTTATTCATGCAAATACATGCCGTTTGTCCCGCGTAATGGCCGACGGTTGGAGAAGTAGGACGAGGCCTCCTAACGCGTGTGGCGTGCAAACCGCCAAGCAACCGAACTGCCTTTGACCCCCGGCGGCTGTGGAGGGACCGTGACGAGGGGGTGGGGGGGGGGAGGAAATGCGAGCGGGAAGGTGGGGGGGGCATCGTGAGGGCGCGTTTGCAGAGTTCGGCCTATCGCCGCGTTGGGAACACACGCGCCAATCCGAGAGACTGATCCGAAGCGACTTTCTGGCACTATGTCACGCACGGTACAGTTTTTGTGGGGGGTTGGGGGTGTAGGCAGGAGGTGGGTGGGGATGGGGGTGTAGGCAGGAGGTGGGTGGGGGTGTAGGCAGGAGGTGGGTGGGGGTGGGAAGGTGGCATTTGTTAATATCTATGGAAGGTGAAATGGAAAGTGAGAGTGTAGATGCATAATTTATGAAAATTAAGCCCCCCACCACTTCCCCCCCCCCAAACGAGGCTCAGCTACAGGAAGATCCTCGTGCCTCGCTATCCTGTGTAACCTCCGTCACCCCCTCCAATTGGCGGGGGGGTTACGTGAGCGCAGCATAGCGGCAGCCGATTGGCCCGCAGGGGGAGAGGTCAAAAGGTCAAGGAAAAGGACCCCTAAAACGGGGTGTGCCTGTGGCCTCTCTCTCCCCGGCCTCTCCTGACAGGCGGGCGTGCGCGACGGGAAGCGGAAAGCGGGAAGCGGGAAGCGCCCTCCTGGAGCGTTGCAGCGGGAAGTGGGACCCCCAGGGTCAGAGGGGTGTTTCCATAAGCAATAACTCATTCCGTGACACACTTGTTACTGCGTGAGCCTGTGTGAGGACTGTGTGTGTGTGTGTGTGTGTGTGTGTGTGTGTGTGTGTTTGTGTTTGTGTTTGTGTGTGTGTGTGTGCGCACGTGTTTTTGAGTGTGATGTACAGTGTGTGAGTGTGTGAGTGTGTGAAAGCGTAAACATACCGGGCTGCTCAGCACACAGTATGGGAAAAAAACCTGGACGGGTGCTTGCTGATTTGGGGGGGCAGTATGCAGTGCCCCCCCCCTGATCCTCACGGGAAGCAGGGATTTGGGTTGAGTGTCTTTCAGGTCCCTCTCTCTATCTCTCTCTCTCCCTATCTGACCCGTGAGAGCTGAGATGGCTGTACTGATGGGGGCGGAGATTCGCAGCCTGCATCTCACTTCCTGTTTCCACAGGGCTCACTGGCCCATGACGGGATTGGCAGCTGCAGCTGACTGGGGGGGGGGGGTTGGTTGAGTGCTGGGGAGGGAACTTCCCCCGCTGACAGGGAATCAAGGCTTCTGTGGCCAAAATAGGATGCACACGGCAGCTGATTGTTACATACGCAAACAAAACCAACAAACGAGAGGAGGGAGGAGGGAGGAGGGAGGAGAGAGGAGGGAGGAGGAGGGAGGAGGGAGGAGGGAGGAGGATGGGGGGGCATAGGCCTATCAAGGTAATTTTCTGACATACTAAAATAGCAATGATAGCTAGCTTTATCTACGATGTGTCCCTACTCAGAACAGTGACAGATGCTGCATTTCGTCGCTCGCCGGCTCCGCCTACGTGTCTAGGTAATTTACACGCCCACTTGACGCCGCTGTAGTCTTTGAAAAACTAGGAAGTTTCAACTTTATATTCAAATATCTCAGTACAGAATGTTTTTTTGGCCAGCCACAAAGAGAGACTTAATTAGTTGCGCCTTGATCTGTAAAATAAGGTTAATGTTGTTTTTGGGTGGAGCCCTTTAACTTCATCTTAATGCACGGTTTCACCAGTCCGGCTGTGTTTAAACGTTACTTCCCGAAGAGAAACCTTGGGATTGGGAATTGGGTAGAGCGAGGTGACCTATCTGATCAGATGGATTGGGGCGCGCGCGGCACGAGGGGACCGTACGCGAGTGGAACTGAAGCGTTCGCGGTAATTGGGAGAGAAAGGAGAAGGGTGATGAAAATATGCAAATTATGAAAATGAAAGAAACGAGACGATCAAATTCAGAAGGTCGCTGTGTAACAGTCAGAGGGGAGTTGGGTGAGGGTGAGGGGGAGGGGGGGGGATTACATTTTCATAAAAACCAAAGAGGGACCTCAGCTCCTGTCTTTGTGTGTGATTAAGTCTTTCACAACCCAACCATTTCAAACGGCTCTTTTCCTTTTTTGTGTTCCATGAAAGTTATTTTTTAAACTCATATTTTGGATGTAATAGTTATATTCAAGCATATCACTGCAACTGTCTACATGCAATCTGGAAAGAGATATTATTACGATATTATTGTAGAATAATACATTTTCGAATAGCATATAATACGATAGTATTGTAGAATAATGTATTTAAGAATAGTATTTTAGAAATGCATAAATGCATATACTTTACAGAAACATACCCACAGGTACAAAATATGAGCATGTATAACTATTTAAAATACAGGAAGCTAAAATGTCTCATCGTCTAATGCGCCAATATTTTTGAGTGTGGGTTTGAGTATGTGGGTTTGCTGGGTAATATATGTAATGGCATACTGCATACTGCGTGCAAAGAATGTGAAGGCCCAGACATGTGTGCCGATGCTGTGCGCTTGCCAGACAGTCTCACATTTTTTCCCTGGAAGTCTCAGTGGGAGCACAGAAGCCTGAGTTTTGTTTTGTTTTTTTGTTTTTTTGGGAAGAACAGAACCTGTCTCACTGAGCTGTGTGAAATTCCCAACCCCAGATGGATGAGAAGGCTTTAGCCGGGGAATGAGAGAGAGGTCTGTCTCCCTATTGAGCGAGGACGGAAACCACTTTCTCAGAGTTCATTGTGTAGCAGAAAGAAAGATCTTCTGTACTATACGTATCTGAAAAAAACTGCCTATTCGACACGAAAAAAACAACACATTTGTCATTCTCCCACATGAATACTGTTTGCAGGGCAAGACATGACATAGAAATCCCTTTGGGTTACATCGCCTTCAGAAAACTCCAAAGTGTTGTCACTGTCGGGTAATGTTACATTACCCAATCAAAATATGACTGTCTGACAAACCTGTTTTAACTCCACTCCTGGAGATCCCCAGTGCTTGCAGGTTTAACTCCAGTCCTGGAGATCCCCAGTGCTTGCAGGTTTAACTCCAGTCCTGGAGATCCCCAGTGCTTGCAGGTTTAACTCCAGTCCTGGAGATCCCCAGTGCTTGCAGGTTTAACTCCAGTCCTGGAGATCCCCAGTGCTTGCAGGTTTAACTCCAGTCCTGGAGATCCCCAGTGCCTGCAGGTTTAACTCCAGTCCTGGAGATCCCCAGTGCTTGCAGGTTTAACTCCAGTCCTGGAGGGCCTCAGTGTCATTTGATGAATGCAAACTAAATATATTGTATAAAGCAAGATTCTCTAGCCAGGACCCCGTTTCTCGGACGTGGATAACTCAGTTAGCTGGTTAACGTTGCTGAGGAAAAACCTGGAAACACCACAAATATGGAACATATGAAGACTGTTCCGGGTTTTACTCTGCGCAGTTAGCCAGCTAAGTAAGTTAGCCGGCTAAGTCAGTTAGCCGGCTATGAGGACTCGGGCCCAGGTCTTCAGTAACTTTATTTCTGATTTTGTATGTCAGGTATTTTGTTAATAAATATATTTTTTGAAAAGATATTTGAAATTTACATTTAATTTAATGAAAAATTATTGGTTATCAGTGGGTATTGAGTTTGCTGTAGTATTGATTTGGTATCAATATCGAGGTACCAAAGCTGGTATCGGTATCAAAGTAAAAAAATCAACACTCGCCTGTGGGTTTCTGTGGATTCCTTTAGGCCTCTGGAAACAAGGTTTGTTTCTTTGTGTGACACTCTCAGCCAATCAGTGACTTATATCAGACACTCTCAGCCAATCAGTGACTTATATCAAACACTTTCAGCCAATCAGTGACTTATATCAAACACTTAAGTGCTGAAACGCATCAGCAGAATCTGACCTCACAGGTCTCCAGGATTGGGTTTGTAGAGGCGGGGGTGGGGTGCGGGTGGAGTGCAGCGATTATCTTTTTTTTCTGGGCAGGAGTTGGAAGTCAGACATCGCTTCTGGCTTTAATGGAAACCCCTGCCTATCTTTGCAGACACCTTTGTGGGGGTGTTGTCTAAAGGGTGGGGGGCAGACAAAAGAGAGGGGGGGGGTGTTTCCATGGCAACCTGTCAGATGTGCTGGGCCCCCCCCCTTTTAAATCCTGAGGCTTCACAGGGTCCCCTGAGCTCAGGCTAAGCCCTGGGGGATGTTTACAGTCACTACTGGAGGATTTAACCTTTTTTCAGGATTGTTTGCATTTGTGCTGGTATTGCTTTGTAATCAACACCCCCTCCCCCAACACAGGTGTTTTCATTTTTTTAGTCCTGGCATCTGGTTTGAGAGCCACTGCTCCCCCTAACAGACTGTGTCTCACTTACGAGTGCAGTCTTGCACACCTTTTTGTTTTGTGTGTGTGCCTGTTGTGTGTAGCCGAACCGCATTGACCATGATGCCCTGCTGCTGGCGGCGATACCGTCTGGTGATGAAGTGGCTTATCGAGCTCATCCGAGGGTTTCGGGCAATCAGCCGTGTCCCCCGCGGGGGTGGGGGGGTAACCCGTGTCTGTGGGGGCAGCTGGCGTATCCCAACTCTGCTGGGTAGGGGTCCTGACATGGCTGGGTCTCGGGTAGGGGTCCCGCCCCTGCAGGTGTTACCTGTTTAACTGGTTCTGTGGGGAAAAAGTTTTCATTGCTTTTGTTTCTCGTGAGAGACATATTTAGCTTTTTTCTAAACTGTGAAACATATTTTAAGATATGATATGAACCCTCATAAGGAAGAAGTACTTATTTAGTTTCAGGAGAGAAATGCTAAACTCGTATGGATGTGTTTTACATGTACTTGGATTAGGATGAATGTTGATGTTGATGAAAAACAACCCCACTTCATTCTTTAAAAAACGATCATTTTGATCATTTTATTATCAAAACGGTGCCAATGTTTTGTTTCACTGGCCTCAATCTATGCAACTATTACAATAAAGATTATTCTACCACATGGGCAAATAACTCGAGTCTTGGTGTTCAAATTCCTTTTTGAGAAAATGAGAGATTCTGTACTCATGAGAAATTTAGGACATGCACGCAGCTCCAGCCAATCCTGATCTTCAGTGTTCCTGTGACTCCGCCCCCAACATTTGGGCTCCTCCCTCTTTAGGTGTGAGAAGAGGACGATGCTGTTTTTATTGTTCAGTACTGATTTACAGTTATTCACAAGACCCTTGGCCCTCTGCTCATCCCCAAATCGAGTGTTTCTGTCTAGCTCAGGGGTATACCATCGTATCTGAAAAGGTCCGGTATGGGTGCCGGTTTCAGTTCTAGCTCAGCACCGAGCCAGCTGGGCAAAAACAAAACCCTGCACCCACACCGGCCCTTTTCAGATAATATTGGACACCCCCGGTCAAGCTTCTCAAACACTTAAACTAACAGTGGTTGACTGCACGGTGTTTACCCCCCCATGCCGTTACTTGTCTTTGAGGAGGGGCGAGCTATTCGGTTTCTTGTCAGATTAAACTGAAGGAAACGTTCCCTAGTACTGCTCTCCGGTTCTGCTTCCTGGTACTGCTCCGCTTAAACCAAATTCTGGAGGCACTCCAGTGACCTGCTCTACAGTGATTCAGCTTCCTCTGAAAACTCAGCCCGTCGCTCCATCCCCTTCATGCGCTGTAAAATCGCCTCCTTTCTTTTAAATTCTTTTTTATTGTCTCCTCACTGAGGCCTGTCTGTAAGGTGAGAGCGGCTCGGCCCCCGCTCCGCGTGCGGGTTACAGTCCGTTCGGGTCGTCATTCAATCCGCTGTGAAGTTGTAGGTCAGCTTCTCTCATAAGATCCGGTTGCCTGGATCCACAGGGGGACGGGGTTCACAGTAGGAGCTGAGAAAGCGTATTGTTGTACATGAACAGCCTGGAGGAGGGGAGGGGGAGGGGTTTGGGTGTGATGTGGAAGCAAAGGAACAAAGTGATCCCCATAAAAAGAGGTCTTTCAGACAGTGGCACAAAGGTGGGGGCGCATGTGAACAGTCTTAGCCGTCCTGGGTCCAGTTTCCGACCAGATAAAAACGGTCCGATTGACACTGGCCATATTGCTCAAAATTCAGCGGGTTTCCTTTAGAGTACATGTTAGAGTACACGTACAGCGGCTTGCGGAAGAAAAACATGCTCTTTCCACAGTGGGCTTCGACTTCTCTTCCTACAGCATTCTGATGGAATGACATTTGAGATTCCCCAGACAACTCCGATCTAATCTCAACGTTCCGACCGGAACAATGAGGGTCGGAACGATGCAGTCTGGGCAGTGAAGCGTTTTCCAGAATTTTCCTCCTCGGTTTTGAGTTTCCTTTAAAAAAAAAATTATTTTACCTTTCTCTGTGCGTCGTGGAATCGACCCTTTCCAAAACTGCACGTTTAACCGTCGCGAACGTAATGATCGTAAAAAGAAATGTATCACGTCATCTGCTGCCTGGGGTATTCGGATAATTCTGTCTTACAGCCCCTAGACCCCCCCCCCCACCGATCATTTCCCGTTGTAGCCTTTAGTGAATTATGGAGGTTATTGATCCCCGGTTTTATTTGTTCTAAGTGCTGTAAGCAATGGGAATGCAGAAGAACACGTTCCGACAGGAGCGATCTGGGAAGCGTTAGAGATCTGCGTCGCTCTCGTTCGTTCCCGCTGGGATGAATGAGCAACTCCAGAAAGACAAGGTGACATTCTTTCGGCACAAAAAAAAAGTAGCAACAAAAAAGTCTGCTTGAAAAAAAAAAATATATATATTAATAATAAAAAAAACCTGATGCATTTCAACCTTAGTTATAAGTAGCTCTGTTGCAGTTTCACATTCATGTTAAATTGAAAATATATATATTTATTTTTTTACTGCCTTTTTTTTTGTTTTTGCCGTTGGGGCCTACCCCTGTCTCTCTCTCTTTCTCTCATGCACACACACAAACACACACACACACACACACACAAAGCTTCCTGCTTGTCTCTGTCAGGCGTACATCAGGCCAGTCAGCTGTGCAATAGGCCTCTGCTGGGCTCTTACTCTGTGAACTGAAGCAGCCAGACATGCGGCTGAGTCACTGTAAAGCTCTCCCCACCACACACATACACACACACACACACACACACACACGCACACACAGACACACACACATACACATACACACACACATACACACACACATACATACACACACACACACACATGCAACGTTTTTGTACTCTGAGTAAAAAATGTGTCTGTCACACCGGGATTCCTCTCTTTCTGACCCAGAGGATCATGGGAAACATTTCGGAAGCAGCAGGGAGAGGGAAAGGGAGCTGTTATTGCGAGGAGCTTTCATCCACAACGGGAGGCGTGGGAGAAATTAGTCCGCCCCCCCCAACGCTGAAGAATTCCGAACTGAGACTGCACACTATTACGGTGGCTCTCGCGGCCCAAAAAAGACGAGGCGACATTTTCCACACTTCTGAGGGGCCAAAAAAAATTAAATCCCAGTGACCAATTAAACTCCCCCCCCACTCTCTCACACACACACACACACACACACACACACACACAAACAATATCGAAATAACATGATTTCCATGAAAAAAAATCCTGAAAACATAGGAAGACTGGAGGGTTTTCATCATGAGATCCTGCTGTCAAGTGTCTGCAGGTCCTGGAGGGGGCGCTGTGTCTGCAGGTTTAACTCCAGTCCTAGAGGGGGCGCTGTGTCTGCAGGTTTAACTCCAGTCCTGGAGGGCCCCAGTGTCTGCAGGATTAACTCCAGTTCTGGAGGGGGCGCTGTGTCTGCAGGTTTAACTCCAGCCCTGTAGAGGGCACTGTGTCTGCAGGTTTAACTCCAGCCCTGTAGGGGGCGCTGTATCTGAAGGTTTAACTCCAGCCCTGTAGGGGGTGCAGTTTCTGCAGGTTTCACTTCAGTCCTGGAGGGGGCGCTGTATCTGCAGGTTTAACTCCAGTCCTGGAGGGGGCGCTGTGTCTGCTGCTCTTCAGCTGCATTTGGCCTGCTCTCCAAGGCCTAAAATTTAAAAGGACGCCACAGAATCCTGACAACACCAGAGCCCCCCAGGACTGGAGTTTGAAGTCCCGCATGTCTGATATACTGTATATTTAAGAAAATTTAATAAATAAACAAAGCATAAAAATAGAGAGCCGTGCGGGGCCTGTGTAGCGCCGGATCGAGCCTGTGGAGCGTCGGACGGCCCGAGGGCAGCTCGGTTCAGCAGGACCGTAACGGTCTGAATGAACATCGTCGGTTTTGGCCGCCTGCCTGACATTCAGCATTCTTACAATGGGAGTTTCTGAGGCTGGAATTAGAGCAGGGAAGTCATAAGACTTCCAGGTGGAAGGGTCCGCCTCGGCCTCTCTCCGCTCACCTTTTCCTGGAATTGTTAGCGGCAGGATTTACCCCCATCCCCCCGATGTGGTGAAACTTGGGTGGAGGTTGGAATCCCAGAATCCTGCAGTGAACCTGCTGTAGACTGAGTGGCGATTAATATGGGTTTATAGCGCACTCGCTAAGTCTCTAAACTTACTCCACACATTTCTTGCATATTTTCTCAGCGCTGACTGGGGCTAAAAATCATTCCAGAACTTTCGTACCGCCCTCCCGCCCGAGCCAGCCTTTTTTTTGTTGTTTTCCCCCCCCCCCCCTCTCTCAGAATGATTTAACACTAATGAAGTTGATTCACCAGGAGATAAATCGATGAAAGAGTCGAGTTCACGTCTCTCGTAAACAGGCTGCTGACGGGAGTTGACTGGCGCTTTTGACATCTTCAGCGGACGAGACGGGAGGAATGTGCGTGCGCCGCGTGGTGCAAACGGGTCACATGAATAATGCGTGTGAATCATTAATGCTTCCACTGTATGAGTCCTGCAACACAGCTGAACAGGCCCTGAAACCATGTCAAAGAGGGGGGGGGGGCGGGGAGAGCATGTGACAGCGAAATGTAAGACCCCCCCTACACACACACACACACACACACCTGGGGTGATGTAGTGCGTCATAGTCCTTGAAATCTACTACACTGGCCCACCCTTAACTTGACCCCTCCAGCTCACACAACACACACACACACGCGCAGGCACACGCACACACACACACACACACACACACGCGCAGGCACACGCACACACACACACACACACACACACACACGCGCGCGCAGGCACACGCACGGTATTTATGGTGGTTGTCAATACCTTCCCCTCATTACTCATTTGGAAGGTACACGTTATGACAAAAAGTGCCCTTTGTTATCTCAGTGACCCAGTCGGCTTGTTCGCCCGGTTAGACCCCTCCCCTCCTCCGCTCTCATTGGCCGGTTAAACATAAGCCAGGAGCGCCGGGGCCAGAGGCGTTGGGACACACAGGGGTGACGACGGTTATCAGGAGAGCGATAAGCGTCCCTCACGGCCCGCCTGCGTGTTGTTCAGCGTGTAATGTTTAACTCCTGCTCGAGAGCGGCGCCAAGGCAACGTTCCAACACGGCTGACGGTCATGTGACACAGGGGGTGGGGGCAAAACAAAATAAACAGCTCAACAGCTAAAAACGGGCCGACGTTTCTAGAAGGAGCTTGCGCAGACTGTATTTGTTATTTTTAACATAACATTATTTTTATCATTTATTATTTTTGTTACCCCCGCCCCCCTGCGATTCTTCTCCGCCCTCCTTGTCCCATGATGGCAGAACGACCTTCCCCAATCAGCCAGGAGGGCAGATTCACTGGCTGTCTGCCGCAAACATCTGTGTCTGTGTTGTCTGCAACACATTTTCAGACTACGCCTCCATTAATGTTTGTATTGTATAAAAAAACTACTCTCTCTCCCTTTCTTTCTTGGGTCCTGAGGCATGCACTTCGATGGCGGCACTTATACAATTGTAACTTTCTGTCTTTAGCCGTAGCGGTGTTTGTGTAACGCGTTAAATGCTCTTTATCTTAGTCACTTTGGCTAAGAGTTTGGTAAATTACTCGTTGTAATGTGACTTGGGAGGTGTTGAGGGTGAGAGTACGCGACGCTGGGAGAGAAACAAATCCAAGGAATTCTCACTATATCCGGGGAGACGGGTGTGGAATGCTACGAACACCGGAGCTCCGGCATGGATCCAGATGGTCCCTTGTTGCACATCTTCCCCCCCCTTGGTTACGCAACAACTGTGTTTATTCCTGCCCCCCCCCCCCCCCTTTTAGGATTAGTGGGGTGAATCCCCGTCGGGATTAACATTCGTAGGGATAGGGAGGGAGATTAACCTCCTATTCTCTGAGACTGACACGATCGCTCCCGACTTCCTGAACCTTCCAAATCCGCTTGTGGTAGAAGTATATACTGTGGTATCGGTCGACCAGCTTTGCCCCGCACGGTGAAGGCAAGTTTTTAAGGCCATGGAACCGCAGTCTCTGATTGGCTGTCACAAAAACAAAATAGCATTAGTGTAGCTGCTCAACAAAATGTTCCAGGTAAAAATAAACGCTTATAGGCCCCGTTCACACTTGCATTGTCAGGCTCAACAACCAAAGTTATTAGCTGGAGTCGCTCATGTTCTGTGTCCGTACACACACGCGTATTTAGAAGACCAAGAACGCTTACAAGTTCTTACAAGTATGAACGAGTAACAAGACTCGCTTCTGTATTTAGAACGCTGTCAAGCAAGTTTGTAATAGCGCAATATCGCGCAGGTGTAATCGTGATTTCAATAAACATGGACGCGGCCATTCGGTTTTAGTAAATTTTTGACGAGAGAAGCCGAAGATGACCTGTGTTTCCACGTCAACTAATGCTTCTTTCACGTCGCCCTTAGCATGCTCTATGGAACTCGGGAAGCGTTAATCTCTGCGCATCTGCTGCCAGTTGTCAACTCCCGCTCTCGTCCACACTCGCACAACGAAGCGTATTTGCATAGGAACAGGAGTCAACTTCGGTTGTCGCTATCTGTTCCGAACAGGACTCGTTACTAGTTGTCGCTCTCATTCATAACCGTACTTGAACCGTACGTGAACATGAGTGGATTAAGCACTAAAATGAGGAGCCACAACCGTTTTTAGCTGTAGTGTGAACGAGGCCATAGAATGCTTTTAACTCCAAAAGACGTTGTCCTTTTTGGACTAATTTAAACACTGCGCTAGAGTTGATTTAACACTGTTAGAGTTTATTTAATACCAGGAATTTTCTGTATCTTTGTATAATAATAATAAAATGACATTAAAATGGAGAGTAGTTTGAGGAAGCTGTGTCTCTCAGTGTGCGTGTGTGTGTGTCTGCGTGCGTGCGTGTGTGTATGTGTGTGTGTGTGAGTATCTGTGTGTGTGTGTCTGCATGTGTGTGTGTGAGTATCTGTGTGTGTGAGTATCTGTGTGTGTGAGTGTGTGTGTCTGCGTGCGTGTGCGTATGTGTGCTTCCTTCGCGTTACTGTAGGGCTTTTGTGTGGTTGTGGGTGAAGCTGTGATTCTCCTGTATATTCTCAAAGAATAGAATTACGTATAAAATATTAATTAAAAAAATAAAATGTAAATTCATAAGAGGGTCTGAGAGGAGAGGATGTGTGTCTCGGTGGGTCCCGTTTGGAACAGCTGGTGTTTGGTAGCGGTGGTCCTGTGTGAAGCCAACGGGACAAGCTCCAGACCCCGTTAAAGAGCAGGTGACCCCTCCGCAGGCCGGACTCCAGCAGTCAGGTGACCAGGAAGGCCAAACACATTTCCTCTTTGGCATTTCCGTGGCACTGTGCTCCAACGTCATTGGCCAGGACGTTTCTCTTTTTTAAAATAAAATAAAAACCCAGTGGCTTTTGTTAGTGCAGGGATCTTTTATACGATTTGCATACTGCAAGTTGAGGTTTCGCTTCATGCGGTTCTGAACGATGTGGAATTCCCTGACGAGGAGGCGCTAAAAACCCTGGTTCACCTCGCCTCAGACAAGAGCCCCTGAACCGCCATCATCCCGTCTGAGGAGACGCGCGTGGGGGAAACACAGGCCCGCCCCCCCGCCCCCCCGATGCTGGCAGTGTGTCTGAGCGTGTGGTTTTCTTTCACATCCTCAAAGATTTAGATGAGCAGGAGAGTGTGAGCAAGCCTGTGTTTTTTTAGACATGACTGTTTTATATCAAATGCACACACACATGCACACTGCGCACACACGCGCACACACACTAACACACGCGCACACACACACGCGCACACACACTCACGCACGCGCACACACACTCACGCACACACACTCACACGCGCGCACACACTCACACACGCGCGCACACACACTCAGTGCCGTACCACATTAAAATAGGAATTCTATCATTTGCTGTGTTTTTGAAGCCTTGCAGCAGCAGTGCGGTCGGTTTCTCTTATATACGTTTTTTTATCCGCTGTTTATATGTCGCATATCTGGGTCAAATGATAATTATTTGAAAATCTTGTCACCTTTATTATGCAAGTAAAACGACTTGCAACACAAAATTCATGTTTCACACGGGTGTACGTTTTGATTCAGTAACACATTCAGTTCCTTTAAATTCTTCATTTTAATTCCTCCATTTTGATATTAAAACTTTATTCAAATTCATCACCATGGTGCGTGTAAATAGTTAGTGTTTGAGGTCTGTATTTGCCCCGGGGCTGGTGTGGGATCACCACATGACCTCAGATTTGACAGCCTTCCTAGTTGGCAGTCCTAGAAGAGGAGAGCTGTTGTTTTAAACGACACAAGTGGATGTCAGTGAATCACGCCACTATGCACAAAGGTCACATGGGCTGTGGAAGCTCCTCCCCCCAGCGACCTGCAAATGCAAACACTTTCACACTCGCGAAACGCGCACAATCGGCGCTGTAATTATAGCACTGACTCAGGGGTGGCACAATGCAGGACGTGTAATCACATTACAGCGGCTTATCTTGTCTCGTCAAGGGCACCCACAGCAACCTGGGGTACTGTGTACGGAGGGACGGAGAGAGAGAGGGGGAGAGACCAACCCTGCACATGTCACTCCTGTCCCCTCTACACACACACACCCTCTAACTACACACACCCACACTATACACACAAGCAAAATAATAAAATAAATAGTATTTACAACAAATGATACAAATCTCTGCTTTCACCCCTCTAGCCCTCCACCTCTCCTCCTCTACCCCTCCACCTCTCCTCCTCTACCCCTCCACCCCCACCCCATTGTCAACCTGGCGATTAGAATAGCACTCGGTCTAATTGATGCGCTCGTTAAAGAAACCCAATAATGAACCAGAAGAGACGTTTTCAAGTTTGAGATTCAGCTTGAGAGTCTGACAGAGGGCAGATTTTTCCCGTTTTTAAGTTGGCTGTCCTCACATCCGGAAAAATCTGAAAAATCCGCGTCCCAGCTTTGAACGGCATTGAAAGTACGGCCTTAAGGCCAGCAGTTTAAAGGGAGATCCGCTGAGCTGGGAAACTTTCTCACACACGTTTCTGCTGAAGATGACAACCGATTCTCTCCAGCTGTTCGCTGATAATGAGCGCCACGCCCTGGATTCATCACTGCTGTGGCATATTACACATTCTTTAAGAAAAAACAAAACCAGTACAGAATGTATGGGCGGCAAATATGGCCGCTGGCCAGGCATAAGAGAACGTCTACGCAAATTTATTATGCGGAAGTTTCAGTCCGATTACGAGGGCATTCTTCCTTGTGCAGAAAAAAAAATGTTAAACAGTAACAGCATTTGTGAATGGACAATGCAAAAGGCGGATGCATTCTTCCACGCCTTTAGAATGTTGGCTGTAAAAATATGATTTATTTTTTTCTCCAATTATGTTTCACAATTGACTCTGTTGTGAATGAAAGCCTGATCCCCCGGAGCTGTCCTTTTACAGTTCCTTGCATTAGGAATAATCGAGGGCATGTTACCAAACAGCCCATCTTCCAAAGTTTACACCGTGTTTATTATTCCCTGCTTGCTCCTGGCTGTCTCATAATCCCCTCCATTCAATGAGTTTATCCAAACCATTTAATACCTTCTGTTTTTAGGAATTAACCACAGCAATGCACTGCTTTAATCAACAGTACGGACTTAGTTTGTTTAAAAGGCCGGTGAATTAAAAATGAATCCCTGTTTTTACAGGTTAATTTCTGAATAATTGCGATTTTATTTGAAGTGTATTGAAGAGTGATGGTGAATGTGCATGTATGCAAAACTTATGCAAAACGTATGCAAAACACTGGTTAGATGAAGCCTTTCCTACCAGTGCACTCTCGGTGAACCGAGACCTTGTGTGCCATGTGTGGGATTTTTATTAGAACATTTTTTTTGTCACAATACAAACATTTATGCAAGCACCATCTTCGCCTCGTACATATGCCCACAGCTAAAAGCATGTCTGGCCAGGCGGAAGCCGCTGCTTCAAACACGCCGCTGGCTTTCACAGGTCGAACCCCAGGTTTGTCGTAATCGTACGGACCGCCACTGCGTTGCAGCGCAAGTACCATGTTCTTCTGTTTTAGGGGCGGAAGAATGAAATGAGGCCTCCTGTTAATATTTTTACCCAGTAGGTTTGGTTAAACGTTATTTCCTTTAATGATGGGCTTTTTGGGTAATTTTAGCTGTCTGTGGGATATTGACAAACGGTAATTATTCCTTGCAGCTGTGCTGCGCTGTCAGAGCGTTTTGCCGCTCAAAGGAAAGTGATGGTGGTGTTTCGCCTCAAGATGTCTGTCATTATAAATGATGATGCCATGGAAAAGAACTTCTGAGGACAACTAAGGACAGAGACACAAGGGGGGTAGGCTGGTAAAGGGGGCCACGGATGTTTCCGGAAAAAAGACTTGACTTTAGCCAGATGAGGAGATGGAACTCAAAATGATTATAGCCCGCAGAAGAGATTGTAGAGAAGATGGTATCGGTGGATGGAAGTCCGTCCGTCTCCACATTTGGGGGGGAGTTGTTTTGTAAAAGAGGCCTTGTTTGCCTAGCGAAGATACCGCATCTGGTCTGGATGGTAGTTCAGATAAGTAGTTCCGAATGGTGATGGCAGCCCTGAGGAATTTCTGCGGTCACCTCTCGAGAAGAGCCTCGCAGAAAATAACCTCTGAAAGCACACCGACAGCGGAGGGGTTGACCGTTGTCTTCGGGAAATAAAGCCACATTCCGATCGTGTGAATGGGAGACGGCGATTCCGGATTCATGCGCTGGAAGTTAAAGGGATGTAAATCAGCCCTCCTCCCAGCCTCCTCCCGGGTTTCTTATCTTGCTAGAATTGTGTAACTGGGAATGTGGTGTTAACGCACCCCTGACATCTCCTCACCGGGCGAGGGGGCCAGACGCCTTTTCGGGGTGTAAAAGGGAGGAACTGTGTCTGTAGTAGCTGCAAATGTTTGGCTGCAGCACACTTCCTTACAGACTAGACTAAACTAAACTAAACAGCCAGCAAGACAGGAAGTGGTGCACAAGAGGGGGGCGGGGGTGATGAACTATCCCTACAGCTACACTGCTGCGGAGGCGTATATTTCCTTCATTCAAGGCAGGGATCTCAAACTCCAGTCCTGGAGGGCCGCAGCTTTTTGATTTGCGCTAGGCCTGAGGTGAGGCCTGGTTTTGCGCTAGGCCTAAGGTGAGGCTTGGTTTTGCGCTAGGCCTAAGGTGAGGCCTGGTTTTGCGCTAGGCCTGAGGTGAGGCCTGGTTTTGCGCTAGGCCTAAGGTGAGGCTTGGTTTTGCTCTAGGCCTAAGGTGAGGCCTGGTTTTGCGCTAGGCCTGAGGTGAGGCCTGGTTTTGCGCTAGGCCTGAGGTGAGGCCTGGTTTTGCGCTAGGCCTGAGGTGAGGCCTGGTTTCGCGTGAATCAGCAACCTTCCATACTATTGAGTATACTTATGAAGTAGACAGGACAAGAGAGTAGTTAAGTAGGCAAAATTTTCTGTAAATGTGGTAAACTTAAAAGCCCCGAATGATATACTTCCGGAGTTTCACTGAGTATATTTGGGAGCATGATTATGATGTGTAGCTTCATTAAAAGAAAATGAGGCACAATTTTGCTGACGTTTTCCTTCAATAACAACAAAAACAACATGAGGCTAGGCCTGAGTTTCGGCCTGGTTTTGCGCTAGGCCTGAGGTTAGGCCTGGTTTTGCGCTAGGCCTGTCAGTTTCAGTCTTTCTCCTTCTCCCCTGGAATCAAGTGGATCAAGTGATGGAATATTAAACAGATTTGTAAAAAATGCAACAAAAAAAAACCCTACACACCTACATGCGTCTGTATGAAAGTAGGTCACGCAGCGGAGTTGAGGAGGTTGTCGCCGCCGCGTTTTTGAGAGGTGACTATAACGCTGTAGGGCTGTGCCTTTCCTCGGCTGGTGACTATGACTGTGTGATGGCGTGGAAATGATGATGCGTTCACAGGAAAAGACCCCTGGGATCCAAAAGCTAACACGCTGCGCGCGCACCACACTGACGATATGACTCCGGTTAACTGTAGTTAATTAGTACATTAGATTATGCTTTTTTAAGCACATTTAATTATATTGTGCATATAAATGTGTGCGCTACAGCTATGACGCTGTACGGTTACAGACCAACCAAGAGCTATAATATATGTTGCTCGTTTGATTGACTTTAATTATCATTGAATGTTCTGAAAAGTACATGCGTGAAAAGTCTATTCTAGATTTCATGAGATTCTTCTGGATTCTCTGAAATTGGATGGATCTAAGTGCCATTAAAGAGTTAATTCACATTTTAAGCATCTAGCAAATATCCAGAGCAACTTACACAGCTTTTACACTTTAAATCAATTTATACAGCTGGATATTTACTGAAGCAGATCAGGTTAAGTACCTTTATACAGCTGGATATTTACTGAAGCAGATCGGGTTAAGTACCTTTATACAGCTGGATATTTACTGAAGCAGATCGGGTTAAGTACCTTTATACAGCTGGATATTTACTGAAGCAGATCGGGTTAAGTACCTTTATACCGCTGGATATTTACTGAAGCAGATCGGGTTAAGTACCTTTATACAGCTGGATATTTACTGAAGCAGATCGGGCTAAGTACCTTTATACAGCTGGATATTTACTGAAGCAGATCGGGCTAAGTACCTTTATACAGCTGGATATTTACTGAAGCAGATCGGGTTAAGTACCTTTATACAGCTGGATATATACTGAAGCAGATCAGGTTAAGTACCTTTATACAGCTGGATATATACTGAAGCAGATCGGGTTAAGTACCTTTATACAGCTGGATATGTACTGAAGCAGATCGGGTTAAGTACCTTAATACAGCTGGATATTTACTGAAGCAGATCGGGTTAAGTACCTTTATACAGCTGGATATTTACTGAAGCAGATCGGGTTAAGTACCTTTATACAGCTGGATATTTACTGAAGCAGATCGGGTTAAGTACCTCGCTCAATAGTACAATGGCAGTGCCCCACCTGGGAATATAACCTGCAACTTATGTTTTGCTAGCCCTGTTCCCTAACCACCATGCTACACTGTATTATTTGCAGTGTATGCCATAATAAGTGCATATCCTTATATGGTAAGAGATATTTTAGTTGGATGATGGTAATGGGAAATGGGGGGTGTGGGGGGGGGGTGATTTAAGGTACTTGAGTGAAAAACAAGTGAACAAGAGAAAATGTGCAAAGCAGATGATTGGTGCAGTGGGAAGTCAGCTGATTGGTGCTTTACTGTCCAATGCCTGACCCTGTGAATGAATGTGACAGTGAAGTAAATTATACCGTCTCTCAAATGCATTCCAGCGAGCAAGTTATCGTTGATCACAGATGTTTCCAGCTATCATGAGTACAGGGATAAATAGAGGCAGATTTAACTCCACTCCATACATGGCAGATATAACTCCACTCCATACATGGCAGATATAACTCCACTCCATACATGGCAGATATAACTCCACTCCATACATGGCAGATATAACTCCACTCCATACATGGCAGATATAACTCCACTCCATACATGGCAGATATAACTCCACTCCATACATGGCAGATTTAACTCCACTCCATACATGGCAGATATAACTCCACTCCATACATGGCAGATTTAACTCCACTCCATACATGGCAGATATAACTCCACTCCATACATAGCAGATATAACTCCACTCCATACATGGCAGATATAACTCCACTCCATACATAGCAGATATAACTCCACTCCATACATGGCAGATTTAACTCCACTCCATACATGGCAGATATAACTCCACTCCATACATGGCAGATTTAACTCCACGGCCAGACACCTGGAGAAATATTTGGTTTATTTATTCTTTATACTACTTGTCCTTAAGAAAGAAAGAGTGTTTTTTTTAAACATTCTCTCCTGGAAATTTCACATAAACCTTCAGAATATGAAACATACTGAAAATTGAAATAAAATGTAATAAGTTACTGCAACACGTCACCAGACAAATATACAAAACTTATTGCCGCTTTCAGATATTGCAATATATAAAGTACAGCTGTGAAATATATTTATTACATGTTACAATTTATTCATTTGGCAGATGCTTTTAGCCAAAGCTACTTACACAAATTCATTTGTGTGTGTGTGTGTGGTAGTTTGAGCCATGACCTATCTAGTAAATGGAATCCCAGCCAGTATGATTTATTGCAGTTGTCTATAACCAGCCAACTGAATTCTCTCAAAGTCACGAAAAACAGGTTTGTCCAGACATTATGCAACTCTCATGCTATTGCAGTTTCCCACTCAGGGCAAATAAAGGTTGGGTTACATCATCGTGCAAGCTCGCTGTAAGTTGACAGTGTCATTCTTGGCGGCCCTGTGAAACGCACCTGTGGCGGTTATGTGGAAGAGGCCATGTCTGGCGCAACACGCCGAACTGGTCATGTAAAATAGAGAAGAAAACAAAAAGAGGAAGAAAGACAAAAGATCTTCACTGGAGGGGCTGGACTACAAAATAATTTTCATAAACGCTTCTCTGTCGTATTTAGTCCTCCCTCAAAACGGTGCAAAATAAATAAAATTTAAAAAAATACTAAAATCTACATCTCAACTTGTCACTTTGATTTTAAAAGTGTCCCCACGAGGCTTCTGAACTCCTCCTCTGTACCATTGAAAACTTAGTCTCACTCAGTCTACTTCCAGTAAAAGGAACGTAAGAGCACACTGAGGCTGGGAGAGGCCTGGTTTAGCGCTAAGCCTGAGGGGAGGCCTGGTTTAGCGCTAGGCCTGAGGGGAGGCCTGGTTTAGCGCTAGGCCTGAGGGGAGGCCTGGTTTAGCGCTAGGCCTGAGGGGAGGCCTGGTTTAGCGCTAGGCCTGAGGTTAGGTTTTGTACCATTGAAAACTTGTCTCGCTCAGTCTACTTCCTGTAAAATGAGCGGCCATTTTAATTGGCCCATTTGTATGGGAACCATAAGCATAGTCATGCCATTGGCTTTTCATCCATCTTAAGAAGTGGGCCTACGGCACGCAATGACACATGGACTGAGCGTTTTAAATCCAGACATTTCTAAATGGCTAATGTGTTACATAAAACATTAAAATTACTAAAATTAATTAAAACACTGGCCAAGGTATCAGGGTCTGTGTGTGTAGTGCTGTTGAATATTAGTAAAAATATATCTATTTTAACTGAAAAACTAAGAAACCAAAAAAAAAAGTGATTCCTTATTTTAAAAATGTTAAACAGGATATCATATTGCGTATGTTTTTAGAATTTTTAAAAAATGTGTATATAACAATGTGTGTATGTGTCTGTGTATGTGTTTGTGTATATGTTTGCGTATATATTTGTATATATGAGACTGTCTTGTGTTGAGTTTCGCTGGGCCTCCATCTCTCTGCCTTCCCTCTTCTCATCTAGCTGCTCTTTTCCAGGTACTGCCTTCGGCCGTGGGACGAGCGCCCGACCCTCTTCAAACGACGCGTAAACAAGAGGCGCACGGCGCTCCGGGCTGAACTTCGGAACGATGTCGTAAGTCCCGTCGTAGCCGCATGTACCTGTGGCAGCTTCTCACCTGCTTCTTTCTGTTGAGCAAACAACTAGCGGGCTGTTTGTCAGACGCGGCCCGTAAAACATTAACTGCGTTTTTACCTGTGTGCTCTCGGACTAGGGAGGGAGAGAGGGAGAGAGGGAGGGGGGGCTGCCTGACGTTCTGCTTGCTTATCTAACATCAATCTCAAAACAACACATTCGCATATAGCTGGCTGGAATCTGGGCCTTATGACTGAGGTTGAAGATTGAACGTAGCCCGGTTTTTTTGTGTGTGTGAGAAGGACTGAGGTGGGCGTAGGCAATGAAGGGTATTCATCAGCCTGATGCTGTCAGATGCACAAAGCGCATTTCAACATGTTCCGTGGAGCCGGTTTTAACCAATGCATTATGGGTAGCATTTACTTTTCAACATAGCCTTAAAGCACACGCCCACTTGTTTGTATTACTCGTAACTTTACAGCGCGGTTTCCAGTCTAATGACGTATTGCCTCGTGTTTTTTAAATTTTTTATTCTATGTGAAGTGAAGGGTTCTGTACCTGGGCTCAGGTGTGTAGCCCGCTCTAAACGCGTCTATTTTCGTGCACTGCAGGGTATCGCAGCGTAAGCTGAAACAAATCTGTCGTATTTTTTTTTGTCTTGGTGAAGAAAACCGCAGCATCTCGTTACGTTTTGCAACCCGGCGCTACAAAGCCAACGCTTCCCCTCTCTGATTTATTAATGGGTCGTTTTTCTGTGTCTTATTACTGAAGAAAAGAAAGGGGGGGTTGAGGGTTGAGGGGGGGGGGGGGGGGCGTTGGTGCTATAGTGCTCTGCTGGATTCAGATTGCACCATTTTAAAAGATCCTCTCAGCTGTTTCTTAACAGTTTTCTCTGTGTCCCACTGCAGTCCCATGAGGTAGAGCTTTCACGCATTCGCTCTACATTTAATTGCAGTCTCAGGCTCTGCCCCCCGCCCCCCCCCCCATCAGATTATTGTTATGCTTTTGTTTTGATGGTATTTTTCTTCTTCCTGTTCTGACGGGCAAGCCTTCTTAGAGGTGCAAGCCTTCTTAGAGGTGCAGGGTTTGGGGGTGAGGATTGTGGGTACATTTGTATGCCTGCACATGTGGTGCATCTGGATCCAGGCTTGACTCATTACTGGGTTTTTTTTTTGGTTTTTTTAATGTTCCACTTTTCCGCTGCCATAGCAACTACTGAATGTTTGGCGGAAAGCCTTTGAAGCCACAAAAAAAAAAGAAAAGAGAAAAAAAAAAATGAAGGGAGCTCGGGGAGGGAGGGAGGAGGGTGCGGGAAGGAGGGGGGGGGGGGGGACTAGAGAGGAAAGGAGAGGACAGATCGCTCTCAGGAATTGGCCTGTATCCAGCGTAGCCATACTGCAAAGCTGAAATGAGGCCGTTGGCAGAACACCAGGTTTCTGAGAACAAAGATGTGAGCTTCTAATGTTGGCGGCGAGGCTCGCCTGGCATCCTTTACAGTTTCCCAGCATGCTTTGCGCTTGGCCGCGTGCCAGCCTTCCTCCCTCCCCCTCTCTCTCTCTCTCTCTCTCTCCTCACTCCCCACTCCCCACTCCCCCACCCTCTGGGCCTGCAAAGAGGATTAGAATAAAGAGAGGGACTTGTTTTTCTCTCTCGTCTCCTTGCTCTAAGCCAGTGACATCACCTCTCTTGCCTCCAGATGCTCACCATCCAGCACCGATCACACACGCACACACACATTGTTATTTTAGTCCTTTTCTCCTTGCATTTTATAATTATTGTCAACAGCTGTTATATCACGTTAGAGCTATGCGTGCATGCCTGTACTGAACACTGACATGGCAATCAGGCAATTTTGCAAAAAGCCTTTTGTGCTAATATTCTGTTGAGTATTTTCAAACTATCTGCTGCTGCTGTTAAATTACACCCCCTCCAGTCATGGAATCTGTATTTTAAAACTGAATCGGAAAGATATTTAAATGTTGACATTAACAGCAATTTATATTTTAGTTTTCTGCACAATGACTGCAGTTTAATAACGTACTGAGCCACTTTTTTCTCAAGTCAGGGACTGCTTGTAAAACATGCATAAATGTATAGCTGGAGTGTTGGCGAGGAGCAGTTAGTGTGTCTCAGTTGCAGTCAGCTGCGGTCACAGTTGATCCACTGAGACATTGTGCAACATCAGTAGCGCTGCGTTTATTTCTGCAAAAAAACACAGACCTGCGAGTCTCAAAAATGAAAGTACGAAGGAACAGGAAGTGATTTAGCAATTTATTGTGTGCGCGCAGTTAGTCAGGCTTGACTAAAGAGGGCCGCGCGTTGCGTGCGAAGCCATGAGTTGTTTCGTTTCGGGTTTTTTTTTTGCGCATGCTTAATCATTACGTCTCTCGCGCCAAGCGAGCTTCGAGCGTTCCCAATTTCAACTAAATAAAAAATACAAGCTCACAAAAAACGGAGTTGAGATGTGTAACCGTTCAGGCAAGGAAGCGGTTATTTTATGACTACAGGAAGTGACCCCAGAAATACAACTTCCTTTCCCTCCGTGCAGTGCGGCCGAGTTGTAAAACTGCAGAGGAGAAATGGTAATGGCTGGAAACAGGATGCGGCGTGTCACTCGGGGTGTCCTGATAAGAGAGACGTATCCATGGTAACGCTTTCCTGTGAGAAACGCAGACCGTCCGAAAGAAACGCGATTACTGCTGGTGTTTAGATGACGTTACTGGTACCGAAGTAGAAATGGGAAATGGTCAGTCACAGCTTGGTTATGCGGCCGATTGTTTTTCGCCCACAACACTTAATCGGCACGCGGAATCCAGTAACCAGTAGACCTTCGACATAGGAAATATGTTCAATTTCCATTAGCTCTTTTGTTGGTCCGTATAAACAAACTATTTTTAATCCGTTTGACAAAGAGCAAGAAAAAAGTTAAATCCGGATATATTTGTGCAGTTAATGCAATCTGATTTTATTATGCACAAAGTTACGTTTAGAGTGGCACTGTTTTGGGAAGGGTGACACAATCACCCTATAGTGTCATGGTGTCTGAACCTAGGATGAAAGAACCTGGGGAAAGGCTAACAAAATGAACCAAACTACCAAGGTGCGTGGATGTATGAACTCTGACAGACCGTTAGTCACATCGCGAAAATAAAGCACACACATGTACAGACAAACGCAGGCCTTCTGGCAAGGAGATCCCCAGCATATGCGCTTTAAAATTGATCTTAGGAAAACAACACAGGCTACTTTTAACCTAGACCATAAAATATCATCGCCTGTGCCCTCTGGCAATTTAAAATAAGATGTAACCTCTAAACTTTACAACGGTGTCGAAAACCAGGTAGTCTGTGTGAAGGAAACTCGGAAGCAATTCAGTTTTCCTTGGAGATATTCAGATTAAAAATACTGCACCGTCATATCATCAGTTGTTTTCCGCATATTTACAGTTGAACTGTAATACTTAAGTTTGGGAAGAAAAAAAAATACATGCAACGTGTGCTGAACGTCTCAAAGCCTGCATGTAATGAACAGTAAGTGTTAAATGAATACCAGCTTTTAAAAAATAAATAAATAAAAGACTTAATAATAAAAAAAGAACATGTGCATTGCATTGTGGGCACTACAGGGGTTTCGTATCGCTCCTGTTAGTTACTTACGAGTGAGTAAATTCTCTCTGCGTCGTACGTCGTGGCCTTTTCCAGCGTCCCCTTGAATTGTGCCACAAAGGTCACCTTGAAATGAATCAGGCCTGATAATTTGACAGGTCCATGTAAGGAGAGCAAGGAGAACATTTGTACTCACTTAGGACAGACTGCTGTACTGCACTACAAATCTCCAGGTCTGTTTGGTGATATAAGCAGGGCTTTAACCGCGCATGTCAGTCGGCAAAAAATGCATTTACATTGTTATATTCTTAATTCAGCTTCTGCATTAAATGAACTGCAGTGCAAGAATTCTGTCTATTTTCTTTTTAAATGCGCAGACTCAGTATAGGATGTACACCGAAGCATGGTTTTCACTCCTTAGAAACATATTTAACTCACTCCTAATAAAAACTAAAATGGCCAGCTTCACAAAAGGATTCATTTGGTCATTTAGTAGCAGGGGATCGTTTTCCATCAAACAAGATGACTTGCTATATTGACTGTAGTTTCGCCTGTTTCTTTTATCACTTCCACTAACTGCCTGTGACATGCTCATCTGAATAAACTGACTGAATTAAGACGAGACGGTGAGATTTGGACTGTAAGAGGCTGTGTCGGCACATTTGTGGTCTGGACAGAAGAATGGGGCGGGGGAAGAAGAGGTCCAGAGCTTTTGGTAAAATGCTCTCTGCACTTCCAGAGTGGTCCTCTAGGGGGGGTTTAACATGCCAACTGCTCGCAGGAAGATTATCCCCAAAATATTGGGTAGGACGATGAGCCGGCCTGTGTCCAGGGCACCATGAGACATTGGGGTACCAGGGTAACCCCTTAATCTCTTGTCCTAATCTCATCAGCACCCCACATGGCTAAGGCGAGGGCGACCTGACCTTTGACCTCACGGAAAGGTGAGGTCAGGTTGCATCCTACTGAGGTTCATGGGTAATCCGCAAGTTGCTGACATCAGGAATAAGCCACGTGATTTTTGGGTGATGGTGGTGGGGGGGGGGGTCCTGTTTGTTTTTCCTCTCCTTCTAAAACAGGCCATCCGTCGGCATAGAAGGGATGTTCCCATTCTTCATTAGCCGCTTACAGAAGTCTTAGAGAGAACAGTTGCTTGGCTCCGGTACAAAAGAAGCCATCTGACTGCATGAACTTGGAAAGTACAGTGACCTGCCTATGCTCTGTGACATCACTACTAATCCTACTATGTAAAGCGCCCTGGATAGGTTTTTAGACAAGCAAAAATAAATAAATAAACTAACTCCAAAAACATATTGTCCAAAACATAAGATTCTGTTCATGTTCATTACCAAGGCTCAACTGGCTTTATTTTCCATTGTAAGATACAGACCTCAGAAACCCCGTTATCACTTTACTTGGAACTAGACGCCATAAATCCACCATAAAGCTGTCATAAGCATGTCATAACACCTGTCATAACCGGCCATAGGAAGGAAGACATTTTAGATATCTGGCACTGCCTCTTAGAGCTTTGCCTTAACATATTTCCTGCAGGTGGAAAGCGATGCCATATTTGCGGGATCAAATACATGTTCTATGTTGCAAACTGTGCGCATGACATAGGAAATGATGTCATGTACCACAAATGGCAGTGACATCTGGCTAGACTGGGGGAAGTGAAAGGCCAACCTCTGTGCACTAGGACAGCCCCTATCCCTAACACATGACTTACTCTGACGAACACAGTATGGGTTGTACGTATTATTAATGCACTAAAATTAAATTGGATTTTCTTTCTTTTTTTTGGCAAGCAATTAGCCTCATCATATTATATTGCTTTCCCCATTCCTTTACTCTTTAAAAATAGCTTCACTGCGATCTCAGCAGGCTAGCCCGTAAATATCTGTGTTTCACGGTGCAGATGCCCTGCATTTCATGTCACGCGAAAACGCCCATATGTGCTTTCAGACGCTCGATGGTGGGGTGAGGGGCGGAGTCTCAGGGACAGAACACGCGCTATAGCATGACGGGGTTTAGTCATCTCAAAGTCCAGGCGTCCACAATCAGTCACGACAAGAAGAGATGGGCCTCTCTCTCTCTTTCTCTGCCTCCTTTGATAATGATGACCTTTTGATCCTGGTTGGGGAGTGAAATGGTAAATGTTGAACATAACACTGACTGGCTCAATGAGATGCCCACACCTGGAGTAACATTTATGAATTTATGCATTTTTGACTCCGTTCAATGATTATTATTATTATTTATTTATTTTTTTCACATCCCAGACCGATTACCATTATGATTCAATATTAGTTGGCTACAAGGAACACATTTTTATCACCCCAATCTTTCCCAGTGATATTCTCTGGAATCAAAAGTCTGATTGCAAGTAGGGTGCTCTGTTTTTTACATAAATGTCACCAGTGAATGTAATTTTCCTAAACCCTCACCTAAGGCAGCATATTATACAAAATGAAAGCCTTTTGCCGTTCCCTTGATTTTGCAGCCTCTAGCTGTATGAAAATTGAGGGATTCGGTGGTTATAGTCTCTCACCTCGTATGCACCGCGAGGACGGGTTATCAGGCACCGTCGTTCTGGTCTCCACTCTCCCGCTGAATATTCGCGCGAGCAGGAGAACACGCAAGGGGGGATTCTCGTGACACAGCAGACGCACAGAGACAACAGGGGTGCGTGCGGCGTCCGTGAAACGGAGACACACTGCCTTGGCTTATTGGTTTTGGGTTGTCAATTCCATTTCAATTCAGGCAATGAGCTGAATTGGTGCAAAGGCTCACAGCAGCCTGTGACGCCACACAAGACGACAGAAATATTATTCACTAAACTGCCCATTCATAACACTGAGCTTTTCTAATATTATTATTATTATTGTGGTGTTGTTATTATTATGCTGCAAATAAATCCACTGACAGCCATCACTACACAAATAGTAGCTACTGGCGATATAAAACGCAGAGTCTTCTGAACAGGAATGCAGTCCCTTTTGTTTGCATATAAAGAAAGCCCTTTTGTCCGTTACAATTTGAAGCTGAAACCGTGATGTCAGCAGTGGATTCTTACTGACACGCTCGATACAGACCATGTGGAGGACGTATTGTGCACGGGGTGAGTCAGGGCTGTAATTACTGACTCTACAAAAGTAAAATGCAAAACGGGTTGAGTAAAGTGTAGCCTATATCATAAGAAATGCAAGCTATTCTATGGGTGACTGCCCACCATTAAGCATTATTTACCAAAATTGTACTTTATGTAGCCTATTTTTTTTTTTTAAACACAACAGATTTAATCGTTTACTATTGTTGCAAAGATATGTTTATATATTAAACTGTGCATGTGGGATTTTCTATTTGGAAGATATCGTGTATAAATACGGCTATAGTATTTCCTCTGCGTTTGCAAGGCAGTGGTCTAATTTCGTTTGCCTGTCAAGCAACAGCCGTACGCTGACGCGCATGTCCGTGTTCTTTGGCCGGGGGCCAAGAGGTTTAGCGTGTTGTTCAGCGGATGGGCGAGGTAAGCTGGTACGTGACTAAACATACTTCCTCTTTCAGACGTCGTCAGATGGGCTTGCAAAAACAAATCCTGCTTTGTGTCTGCAGATTTCAGACGTATTGCCTCACCCAGGGATCCGAAAGCTGCAACCTATTTGGCCAGTGTGTAAAGTCGCCAACTAAGGCTAAGAAGTGTCAAAACACATTTTTTCCTCGACAAAAAAATTAAGATAGCCGAAAAATAGCTTACCGAGACGTTTAGCCTACAACTTTAAATTTTCCACATTTTTAATAAGTCAATCAGTCTGGTTTCCTTTGTTTCATCCAGCAATAACAAAATAAGTGATTTATTCTCACTACTTATAAACATCCAGGCGAACGGATAGCCGCAAACTAAGATGGCTAAAAATAATTCGTTTCGAATTATCGTTTGATGTCTTCTCTTGGGAATACAACACTTGCAAGCTAGCTAGTGATAATAATAGCGAGTCCAAAATACATGTTTACAACTGAGCAAGCATATTCCTCCCGGTTAAATATAAGGAGTATTTGTGGCTATACATTACTGCGATAGGTCAGCCTGTTGACCGGCCCGCTCGCTGTAACTCCAGGCTCACGCGCTGGAGAGATTTATGGAATCACGGTTCGCACATCTGCGTCCGTGTGCTTTAAAAACAGCCGGACCTGTTGCTTTCTTTTGATGGGGAAATCCCCCTGGTCGCTACAGAGAACCCGAATGTAAAGTGTATTTCACCGACCCCCGAGTTTCAGAACTGCAGTAAAGCTTAGCTGCGTGGTGACAGTGATCAAAATGTAATATATGCATGTTTTGTTGTGAATCAGGACGAGTCGCAGTCAGATATGCTACGACGTAGGCTACTTATTTTCTTTGGTTTCCTCTCCAATAAAAAAATACGTGACGGGTTTTAAAATAACCCACTTTTAATGTTAGCTTGAATGTATTATTAAACCGAAGCCATCCCATGTATCTCATAAAAAAACATGTGTATATCTTTCGGCAAAGTGCCTAAGTATTAAAACAGCATAAGCTGGTTATGTAACAGTTAATGGTCTAACTAACATGACTACACAAAATGGAATCTTATTTTAAATCTGAAAAACACTGACGTTTTAATCTTATTGAAATTACTCGGTTTAAAAAACAAAAAACGTGTCCAATATTTTGTATGTGTATAAAATAAACGAAAAGTCCCACGGCTTTACCTCCCGGTATAATGTGCTGGAGAAAAGAAGAAAGGACGCTATTTGCCATGGTAACATGAGCCGTTTTAACATGGTTGGCTGAGGGCTGTAAACTTTGTGACGCAGCGGTGGCATTCTTACTGGAATGTGGATTTGCTAAATGGGGCTCGAAGTGCCAATTACATGCAGTCACTAGTGAGCATGCGTGGAGTAGTTGGGAACTGGAGAACATTGGTGACGCTACCGGTAGTCTCTAGTTGCATTAACACGTTGTTGCCCGGCAGCGATTTGATCTACACGAAGTTCATAGCTTGCTCACTGCTTATTTTTTTAACCGAAGGATTTGTGAATTATTTAATCAGTTATCCGTTAAAAACCTGGAATTCGTATTAGCTATGCAGTGTGCAAGATCTAGTTTACTATTTAGGCGCCTTGGGAAAAATAAGTAATTTTAATAGTTATATTTATGCTATATAACTTACGTAACAGTTTCTTTGCGGAGTGATAGCCAAAGCGAATTTTTTTGGAAAATATGCGCACTGAAACGGTATTGTAATTCGCTAATCCCACCCAATATCGATGCATGTATATATATATATATATATATATATATATATATATATTTATTTAAAAAAATAAGAACACAAAAAAGAATAATGTTTGTAATCCTCTCTTTTTTGCAATATTTTGCTTTTCTGTCTGGGTTCGGAGTAAGCAGTTCGTAGTTGTATTCCTGGCAGCAGTTCAATAGATTTTTTTTTTTTAAAAGGGGGCAGAGACGGTGAGAGGGAGCATGCGCAAGCGGGGGGTTGTCGAAGAATCAAGTAAATAGAACTGGAGCTGGAAGCACAAGTTTAGTGTCGGCGATGACGTCACCGCTCCACATTGAGCTCGCAGCGTAGTAGTGGGAGAGATAGATAGAGGCGCACGGTTGTAAAGTAGCCTACACACTGCCATGAACTTCTGTTTGTAACTTAATTGTTGTTGCTGCCGTCGGGAGGGAAAAAATACAACAAAAACTTTTCTGTGCGTGTTTTTTACTTTTAAAAAATACAATCAAATCGGTGGTGGGCATTTGGAGAGGTTTTATTTTCCACACTTTTTTTTTTTTTTTTTTTTGCGAAAGCGATGTCGTCCGCGGCGGTTGCTGCTTCGAGAAGGCAGTCATGTTATTTATGTGACTTGCCCCGCATGCCGTGGGCTATGATCTGGGATTTTACCGAGCCCGTCTGTCGAGGATGTGTGAACTATGAAGGAGCTGATCGTATCGAGTTTGTGATTGAGACTGCCCGACAATTAAAACGGGCTCATGGGTTCCAGGAGGGAAGATCTCCGGGGCCAGGGAAACCGCAGCTCTCTGGTAAAGAGATTCAGTCCATGAACCACACGCCCGGAGATCCCGGGTCACGACCACCACAGCCCCTGGATCGCTATCCCCTCACCTCCGACCGACCGCCGAGACTAGGTCCAGAATATCAGTCGGGGAGGCAGGCTAACGGCATTCCTGTTCCGAACGGATTTCCAAAACCAGACGACCCTCCGGAGCTGAACCGACAGAGCCCCAACCCTCGCAGGACTAGTGCGGTTCCCCCAAACTTAGTGCCTTTGGTTAACGGGAACATGCCCCCCGTGCACGTGCTCAACGGAAGACCCGCACAAATGGGGATCCCCGGAACATTAACGGCGCCGAGCCCGAGCGAGCTTGGCGCCAAGCGGCAGGAGGACATGAAAGACAAGCACAGTTTATCGGAACTCGGCGACAGTCACAAGAGGGCTGACGAGTGGATGAACAAGGGGAAAACGGTCAGGGACTTAATGGCGCTGCACACTTTCGACAACAGGTACAAGAAAGACCACACGGCCATGCAACAGAGAGTGATGGGATATGAACCCAGCGCCACAATCTCCAAATCAGGTAAAAACTAAACGCATACATGTAAGTTATAGCTATAAGTAAGCAAGAGACAAGGTTGTCAATCTTACAGCATGAGTCAGCCTCCTGCTGCAGCTGCAAAAAATAAATGAATGTGCAGGGAGGAACTTCTGTTTATTTTGTCGTTGTTTAGTAGATTTGAATGCATCTGCATTTTTCTTTTTAGTTTCGCTTACTTTAAAACAAAAACTGCAAAAAAACTTGAGCGTTTGTGAATTGTCGGTGCTTTGCTGTTGCTCACATAACTCATGTGCACTTGTCTTTGGCTTTCTTGCACTGTAAGTCACTCGCTCTGGATTAGTGTGTCTGCAAAACAAACGTTGCAGTGTTAAGTCATCGTGGCATTTTAAGAGTGTAGCGCGCCTGTATTTATCACCAGCAGTGCAGTTTTTGTAGCACTGAAAAACACTGAGCTTACATGTTGCTTTAACCCTCTTAAACCCCCCCCCCAGAAAGAGGAAAGCACCCCCGTAACATGAAGAGGAAGGCTTCTCCGGAGCCCGACAGCGAGGGCATGCCGGTCAAGCTGAACGGGGAGGGGGGTCAGGCGTGGCTACTGCCTCCCGCAGAGGTCCTGAAGATGCCCTCGTCCGGGGCGCCCCCCAACTTCCCCACGCCGCCCTCCACGATATCGCCGCACTCCCGCACGTCCCCGCCGGGCGAGGCGGTGCAGAACGGCCAGTCCCCAATGGCGGCACTCATTATGGCCGCCGACAACGCCGGGGGCAACAGCTCCCCTAAGGACGCCATCCAGGTGCACTCGACCACCCGCCGAAACAGCAGTAGCCCCCTGTCCCCGTCCTCCATCGGCCAGCGGAGACTGCCCCATCGGGAGGGTCCCGCAGGGATGGGCGGGGGGGCCCCGCAAAGCATTCCGGACTCTTCCGTCCCCAGCAGCATCCCGCTCTGCTGCACCCTCTGCCACGAGCGTCTGGAGGACACGCATTTCGTCCAGTGCCCCTCGGTACCGTCCCACAAGTTCTGCTTCCCGTGCTCCAGGGAGAGCATAAAGCAACAGGGGGCCACGGGGGAGGTGTACTGTCCCAGCGGGGAGAAGTGTCCCCTGGTGGGCTCCAACGTACCCTGGGCCTTTATGCAAGGCGAGATAGCCACCATTTTGGCGGGGGACGTCAAAGTAAAAAAGGAGAGGGACCCTTGATTTTATTTTCCTTTTTTTTTAACAAACAAACAAAAAACATATATATACATATAAATTACACGCATAACATCCAAACAAACAAATAAAATAACTGAAATGGACTTGTACATATTGGACCGAAGGGAAGTATACACTTCGTTAAAAACAAAAAAAACAACAAAAAAAAAACATGGCTGTATAATTTTTGATTTTTGAATACATTGTGTTTCTATATTTTTGAAGATAAAGGTATGTAACTCATTATAATGGACTACTTTTTTCTTTTCCTCCTTTTTTTTGTTGATGTTAAAAAAGGCAAATTTATCAATGTACTTTTAGGTCTGGTGGCAGTTCCTGTTAAACATAGAATGTGACTAATGCGAATATCTGAGCACTTGGCAAAAGTGAAAATGCTTCTAGCTGTACTTGTTATGCACTTGTTTAAAAAAAAAAAAAAAAAAAAAAAAAAAATTTGCCAAATACAATTTCTGACCTTGTAATAATAACTTAGTGTCTGTGATTGCTTATTTTCTTCCGCGTCTGGTGAAGTGGCAGGTTGGCTGTGCTCTCAGAGTTAATCACGGCGTTAGGTGATGCAATCGGTTTTAGCGTGGGACTGCAAGCAAAGGGAGAATCGTCGGGAATCGGGATAAGTGGTGATATGAGCAGGGTCAAAACTGACCTTGAGGCGTCAACACTTAGCATGCACCGCTAACGCCTCGACTTGCTCACAAAGGTCATTTGTCATGACTTCAGTCGTTTTTACATTCTACAACCTAAAGTGCTGACGGGGAGCGGGTGTTGACGGGTGGTTCATGCAAATAATTCTTAAATCAGTGCTGTGGCTCTACAGGCCTGTAGTTCCAGTTTTGACCTGCTATTTTCGGTCAGTATTAGTAGATACTGCTTTGTGAGTATGCTCTCTGAACGATGAACGTATAAAACGCTGTGTTTGTTTTAAAGTAGGTTATGGACAGTGCTCACACCCTCCCCCCCTTTCTTTACTTGGCTTGTCACATTCTTATTGGGTTGCCAGTTGACTTTAGTCACTCATAACCGAGGGTAAGGTACAGTGATGTAATAGTTTTCCCCCTCTGTTCATAGGGAAGAGTTTTGAGTCTGATATGGGTGGAGTAGCTTAGCTTAAACAGTTAGTCATACCATGCTTTTTTCCCCCCCTCTCAAAAGCTTTAAAAAAAAAAAAAAAAAAAAAAATGTAAAAGTTGTTTAGAGAGCCTACCAGCCATGTCGAATCATGTGCGGTTTATTCGGTGGGACAGGGTTTGTGATATTTAAGAATTCCGAACGGAATGCAGTGTAGCAACGGACACGGCCAAAGAATAGCTTCATAATACCACCAGCCGTCTGCTTTTGTTTTCATGACTAGCCTTGCAGTTTTTGAAGCCAGAACTGCACAGCCAGACCAACATATATTTAAAGATTCCACCACCACCCCCCCCTCCACCCAAACACTCTTTTGCAAACCATAAACGCATGAGATACAATGCAAACAAAGATGACTTTGTGAGTGAGTGATGTTGTGAAATGGTCACTATCTCTGGATAAAAAACGAGCTTACTTCAGCTGTCACACTTGTAATGGATGTCACTGGCAGGGATATGCAGAGTAAGGTGTTTTTAAAAAATAAATCTGGCCAATGCAGCAGTTTTGAGCCTGTGATGTATGCTGGGCATTTTTGATGAAGTATTTTATGAGCAATGCAGAAGCACTACGCATGGAGTCTACGCGTGCAGTTATTTTAATTATCGAGTTTGGAAAAGAAAATTCAATAAAAATACCAGTTTAGATGGTACATGCAGACAAAATAGATATGACCCTTTAAAATAATTTAACATTATTTCTTAATCAAATAAGAGGTAATTGGATAAGGGATTTAGTGGAACCTTTTAGGAGATGAGGTAAACTAATGCCACTGTTCAAATAATTGTGTCTGCAGTTCGGTCTGAACTATTCATTTTTCAATTAAAAAAAACGAACCTGTTTATGATGACCTGTCTCTTGGTCGCAATACCTTGGAATGCTCTGAAAGGTTTTCTGAGTAGTCAGACCTGAGTCTGCTAAAATGGCATCATTGAGAAATAATATATATTTTTTAAACTAAAAAAAAACCTGACTGATCACGTGCACATCCATGGAATTCCTGTGTCATACCCCCCTGTCGTTGTGCAGGAATAGAGCGCCATACACGACTTCCCTGCTGTTCAAGGTTGATTATACAGCACATGGAAATGAATGGAGCCGGTGTTTTACCAACGTTCACATGCACTAACCCCTCAGGCCTCGTTTGCTTTCTTAACCCTTTCATGGCCATAAATCACAGGAAGCCGTTATCATTATTATTCTAAAGGAAGAGGGACATTAAATTAATGACTTGATTAATGCGCGTTTGATATTTAAGCAGTAACTTGACTTTAATTCCGATTCATTTTGATTGAGACAAAAGTTTGAAACAAATGTTGTGTGTGTTTTTTTTGTGAGCGTGAGAAGTGTTAGAGTTGGAAACTGAAGTGCATTTGAATTTAATTTCAGATTCCTACTCAGCTTTGGCCTGAGCCAAGATGGCCGCTTAGGCTACGGATACGGATTTAGTGCATTTATGCAACATCGCTTTCTGTTCGGTTATAACTGCAAGCGAGTAAACGTCAGTTGGCGGCGTGCTGCATCGTCATGGAAACCAAACGGCCTCCCAAGCGCGCTGGATTTGGTTCGGGGTGCTCTAGGTGCCCCCGTTAGCGGAGAAGAAGTTTTACTTGAGAAGCAGAACATAGTGAGTGCAGCCCATTGTGGGCCTAAACGTGAAACGGGCAAGAGGGGTAAGTATTAAATTAGCACCGTACAGAACCCTCCCCATTTCATCTGAAAGGATCTGAGTGTTCACTTTGGTTGGGGGGTTTGGGGGGGGGGGGGGGGCATGCCACTGCTTTAAATTCCAGCCGAGCAAAGACTGTGTTTCTTTTCATCTGTCACCGAAACTCAACACCTCCAGAAAGGAGGGAGGGGAGAGAAAAAAAGCCGAGCCTGCCGCCGGAGATTAATGGGTCCCGCTCAAGTTACGTTGCGTGGGACAGAGAGGATCATGGGCCTTTTTCTCTCTCTCTCTTTTGTGTGCTTTCACAGCTGCTCGGTCTTTTTTTTAACCCTTTCTTACCGTTCCATTCCAGCTTTTTTATTTTATTTTATTTTATTTTTTTATGACCGGATGAGATGGAGTCTGGATAATAAGGAGTCTTTTTGGATGGTAATCTTCCAAGGTCATTATTATTATTATTATTATTATTATAATTCTAACAACATATTAAATAGTTAGTTTATGGTCTACATTATCCCCACCCTTAACAGTTGTCATAGCAACCTTAAAATGTGTTTTCTGCCTCGGCCTAAGAATTTTTTTTATTTTAAGTTTCAACAAACTCCGCAACTTTTGTTTTTATTTATGCTGTTCAGACAGACAGATAGACACACACACACAGGGACAATCAGGAAAACTCTGCCGGCTGGTGATGGGGGTAGTAGCAAAAGTTATAATAATAATAATAATGATAATAACAGTGGTTCTATTATATAAGCAGTTTGTGGTAGTTGTAGTTTATTACATTATGAAAATTAGAACTATGATGGATCCATATATTTACCTTATTGTACAATCAAAATGTTATTTGATTATGTTTTATGATTCTGATATTTCCTGATTATTACAGCAAATCGGTCTGAATTTATCGAGCACAGAGCCGTTGCCTTAATTCTTCAGAGCAGCAAGGAGTTTCCTGGTTGTTGAGGCTGCGTTTGGAACCCTACATAATTCTATGATTGTACCGTTAAATCCATTCATAAAGAACGAATGCTCAATATGCCAGAACATTCACACTTCACTTAAGCACAAAATGCCCCTTCATTTACGCAACTTAACAAAATGCATGAAAACAAGACTTGAGTAAATGGGTTTCCCTTACATTTATTTATTATTCCTATTGACATAGACATTTTCTTCTTTAAAAAAAAAAAAGATTGCCTAATGACTCGGGTCTTGTATGAAAGGAGAACATTATTCCCACTTTCTGTTTCCTGCCCACTTGAAGCTTACACTTCCAAAATGTTTCAACTCATATTCTTAGCACGTCAATATTTGGCCTGAAAGATATTTACACAGTTGTGCTGTTACTTTCCAAAGTACCAGTGAGCCTGGCATGATAGTAGCCAACAAGCATACTGTGAATAGGGTAACTTCACCAATATTTCAACACTGGTGCAAAATGCTAAAACCATGTATGGCGCACCGTGCGGTAAATTCATTTTAAATTAAAATTTTTGTTTTATAGAATGTATAGTGTGTTTGTTTATTCAGTTTTTCTCTATGGTTTGAATGTGCCTTTGTGGCTCGCACTACATTGATGCATTATTTTCCATTCTTCATAAAGGGTTAGCCTAATCATTTTCCAGACATTTTGTTTGTTACCTGAAAATCATTCTATCAAGGGAACAAAAAGTCTGGCAGAAGGTTACTGCAGAGTAGTGTTCCAGAAGGTCACCGACCCGATATAACATCCACCCGGTGCGATAAAAAAAAAAAAGATTGGTAGCAGGCGAACATGTTGCATGTGCACAATGAATGAATCGCCACGTCAGCGATTTACAACCTTCGCCCGCGGTTCTTGGAAAACCAGCAGGCTCTCAGTTCTCGATGCGTTAATGCGCGCCCAGTCTCGGAGTAAAAAAACAAAAACAAAAACGCTTCTTTCTACATTCCAGGGTTGCTCTGCTTCAGTCACACGGCAAAAGCGAGAAGAACGCGAGGGGGAGGATCGCGGAATATCACCAGCTGCACTCACTATAATTAGACGGAAAACAGACGAGACTCGGCCGCCATTAATCTCCGGCATCTAACTCCAAGAAAGGAATTTGTGTTCTGTTGACTTGAAGCCTTTATCTGGGAAGGGGGGCTATGTTGGACCAAACATAGTGATCGCACACTCTTTGAACTCTTGCGGAGCGTCACACACTGCGGCTCTGTTGCTTGGTTACAGTATTTTTAGTATTTCTGTACAGTAAACAGAAGGTATCTGGATGAGCCGTGTCAATCTGTTTGCAGGGAACATCGGTTATCTAATGGGCCGTGTCTTGGTGTTTTATTGCCCAGCCATGGTAGGCGAGCACAGGGCCTGGAAATATCAATGGCAGTAGAGGCATAGGCGATCAATAACAACTAAAGCAAAACGTCTGCAGTTTGCAGGCATGGCTTTTTCAGAAAATCAGTGCAAAGTACAATGACCCAGCATTTCGGAGTGCAGCGGAAATATAAAACCTTTGGTCATACGGTGGATTCATTCACGAAGCCAAGTTGTTGCACAAGATGTTTTACCACAGTGTGTTCTTATCAGTTTGAATACCTGAGATCAACAATAGCCAGTAATCACTTGGGCCATGGTCAAGTACACAGTGACTCTGACACATAGTGGGTCAAGTTGTCTCTTCATGCAAAACAAGCCTTATGATTGCACTTTTGAAACTCTGTTGGCCACACCATCCTCAAGTTAAGTCCGTTTCAACTAAATGGAACAAACATAAAAATATACATCCAAGCATAGCCGTCCTTGCCGATAACCTCTAATAAAATAAAAAAACTAATAAAAAAAATTACACTTGCATTTATTTATTTTCTAATTAAATATTTCTAACAGTTTCAATAGTTAACTCTTTTGCTTGACTCTTAAATGTTAAAGCCCCAGAAAAAGTCAAATAAAGATCAGAAATATATTTATTTCAATAGTTCTTAGGCAAAAAAAATGCTTTAAGTATGAGCTCAGTCAATTAATTTTTTGCCTTTCATATTTCCCTTTATGCATTGCTTTTAAATAAGCACTTTAATTAGAGTGACTGAGAACTGGCAGTAGACTGTATATTACTACATAAGGGTGGATTATTCCCTTTTATTTTGTGAAGTCTTGTCCAAGTTGGGTTTTGCGCAGAGGCAAAAAAAAAATCCCCTCTGTTGGACTTGAAGTTTGACACTGGCATCCCTTTTTAGGGGAGAATGATCTTCAGTAGATATTTCACATCCTTCCTGGCCCGTGTGCCAGCCACCGCAAGGACAAATTAACTGTGGAATCGCTCCTCGCCAGCGAGAAAGCAGAAAGATTTTCTCCGTTGTTTGAGACGCGTATGCTTCCTCCCTCAGATCTATAAACGTAAACATTACAATTAAACATCCCACGGTTAGACGGAACGTTGGGTTGCTGCTGCTACTCTTTCTGGAGAAGAAATAAATAATTAAAAATATAACTTCCGTGACCTCATCTGTTAATGTGTAACAGCCGCCATTCAGCCTGCAGTGTTTGATTTGCCTTGCGCAACCGCTTCTACCGTTAAACCAAAGTAGGCCTTTGAACTTCAGTGGCTTTAAAAAAAATAAAATAAAAAAAATCATCAAAAGGAGGCTGGTAGCGATTCACGGCCCGGATGACGTCAAACTCATAACGCGAAGCGTTTCTCCGTGACTGCGAAACTGCGTTCTTCAATCTTATACAGCTGAGAAGCTGTTTCTATTTTTTAAACCAAACAAATGAGGCAACCATGATTTTGTTTGCTGGTTTTGTCTATACAAGGAGGAGAGTACGTTGCCTAAAGTTGTATGAACATTTCTAGTCAGTTGGTGATTATATAACCACCCATTTTCTGGGACTGAACTGATTATATACAGATATGAAATATGAATATTAATGTACAATAACATCTTCGCCGAGCTTTCAAACCTGGCAAGACTTTAATTACAACTATGCAGTCTGATGTTCTAGCTGTTGTTGGTGTCTTTTACAGAAAGGCTTATGAGGGTGTTTTTTTTGTGTGAAATGTTAATGCCATCATCTGGTTAGTGACTTGAATAATTACAGGACTCTCCCGTTGCCACATCCACAAACCACTTATCAAGCTCACTGTACTCGAACTCTCCAAACAGGAAAGTTCTGTTCCCATGGAGATGCCACCAGGAAAGCAGCTCTGCCCTTGGAAATACGTTATTTACAGTGATTTAGGTTAGATTTACCGTCTTGTTTACCACGCTGCTAACGTAAAGCCGGGCCAGGCAGGCCGGACACACGGGCAGAGAGTTTTTCTAACTTGTGAAATCTTGTCTTTGACTTTGCTGATATATTACGAAGCAAGCGTTTATCAGCGCGGAAAAGGGGGTGCGTGAAAAGAGGCGACTCCCCCAGACCATCCAATCAACAGCAGGCAATAAAAAGCGAGGTAACATGTCCTGGCCTCCGTCTGAAGGTCGAGCTACAATCAGTTGTTATGGAGACAAAGTCCTCCCAGATCCATACTCCTCCTCATGTGTGTACATTCTAGGTCAATAGAAAAGTTGCGTAGAAATGTTGTCACAGGGTCATTAACTGAATGTCAGGCCGCTTACACACTGTCTGTTCGGTGTGCGGTGCATGTTGGCGGTTGTTGGCCAAAGTCTTCATGTGACAGTTATTTTCCCCAACATTCTAAATGCAACTGCCAACGTTGGAATGTTGGGATGTTGTTCAAAGTTGGGGCAGTGTGCTAGCAGATGTAGCGAAGGTAAACGCATGATCGTGTGTTCAGCCTGTTGTACGCCAAAGTGAATCTGCTCCTTGAATGCTCATATATGATCATACCTTTTGCACAGTTATGTGGAAATTATCTTTTGTTATATAGGCTATATGTATTTTTATCTTTGAGAATTACTGCACTTTGATCTCTGATCTTTGCTCTTCTGTGTGCATTGTAGGTCGCTCTGGATAAGGCTGTCTCGTAAATGGCAGTAAAGTAAAATATCTTAAATAGATGGAACTTTTCTTGCAAATTCTTTGTAAATGTTTGCTAGTTGTGGTTAAATTGCTGTCTGTTTATCTCACAGTCACATGGAAATATGGAGTCACAGACACACCCCCCTTTTTCAAAGCCATTCACAGCCCCCTTATATTATATTCACTGTGTTTTATAACCCCCCAGAGAGGGGGGAGTATGCATTACACTCTGAATTAATCTCTCTGGAGGTCAACAATCATGGAGTTAATGTGAGAAGATACACAGCACGACGTGTCATCTGTTTCTATTGGTGAGAAGGGCTAACTGGCAGAGCCACATGCGCGCACACACACACACACACACGCAAACACATGCACATACGCACGCACACACACGTGCACACACTCGCACACATGCTCACTCACACACGTGTGTACAAACGCATGCACTCACGTAGACATGCTCGCACACACACACACACACACACACACAGACACGTCTTCCGTGGAACATTCTGCTGACTGTGCTTTATTTAGGAACACAATACTATTCACGTTCACAATACTGTTCACGTCACAAGGCTAAACCCCCCCCACCCCGAGTTTTTTAGCCTTAATATAACATGGCAGAGCACACAGTCAGTAAATATCTAGCAGCTAGGCGTAGGCTAGGAATGGCAATTTCCGAAGGAAAAAACCAGAAACAAAAAAAGAATCTAGTGAAATCTCTTATCGTTGTCATCGTGTAAAAGGAGCAGCAAAACATTGGTTTGTAGAGCAGCACAGAGCCATTTGGCTTTTCAATGTTGATTAATTTGCTGCTAGCCTGGCTGGGCATTCATTCAGCCGTTCACTCAGCACAGTCGTGTTAGCGAGAGGCTATGTTTTCGTAGAAAGGGAGGGAAACTTTTCTCATTAGGTGTGTGTCTGGTTCAATGATTCAGGGGTTTTTCTGAGAAGGCTTTAATGTTCTTCAGCAGAAACATTTCCTCTGTTGTGTCTCCCATCATGTCTGACAGGGGCGCGGATGCCGTTTGGGGGTTTCCCTCTCCGAAAGGAGAGGAGGATGGACCTGCTCTTTAAGTAAAAACAGCGGCACTTTATTAAAAACACGAAACTACTCGCCCCAAATCTCTCCTCCAATTGAAGAGATTGCAGTAAGAATACGTCCCTCGTAGACCTTTCTCACGTAGCTAAGGCTATTCCATCAGCATTTATCTTTAACTTGGATTTACAGGTTTTACATGTCTCTCCCTCGCCCTCTCGTTCCCATTCTATCTGTCTCTCTGCGCTATGCTGTCCAACAAAGCCCTAAAAATATTACTTTAAAAAAAAGAGTTAATCTCACACGTTGATTGAATACCAGCCCGATTAGTGGAATCGGGTGTTTTAGTACTCGGTTTGGGCCAAAATAACTGCACCCACACCAGCCCTTCTTAGACAGAACTGGACGCCCTTGGCCTCGTGCACGGGGAACCGCTCCCTGTGTTCTCAGTCTCTCTTACAGCCGGCTGGTTAAAGGGGTAAACCGTCAGCACTCAGGCATGCACAGACAGAAATTCTTCAGATCCTGGAAAATCCCCTCAGTCAATGTTTAAAGACGCTAAGATCCGCGGTAGTCATTTCACTCATCACGGTCTAATGGCGTAATTGCAGCTTTGGGAGGTTGGTGTGAATGGAGGTGAGCCAGTGTGGGGATGGGAGGCGAACTGGGGGGTAGCACAGAAATAGAAACTGTCTACCATCGCAGGGGCCGGGCGTGGGGGCCACTGAAGCTACAATGATCCACCCGTCTTCTGGGTGGGGGTGCAGTGCAAGGCTGATGGGAACAGCTATTTGTTGATGTCCTGAACATACCTTGTCAAATGTCACGCATTTTTCATGTGTTACAAAATATTTAAATAAACGACTAATAAAGTTGTTTACATTCCATCCTTGTGACCAAACCATAAAACTACGTTGGTAAATAGAATACAAATAAGTAGGTAGAATTTATTTATTTAGCAAAAAACGGCTAAAAAAATCTATGGCGTCTTCGCCCGATGTCTTGGGTGCTTTGTTGGGAAACGTTGGAATCTTTCCAGGACAAAAGAACCCGGAAGATAACAGCCAGGCAGGTGCTAGCCTTCCAGCTGAAATCAAAATTCCATCCACGTGCCGCTTTGAGAGCGCCAAGACGATGAAACTGCAGGGGCGAGTTGCGAGGGCACTGGAGGGAAAGAATGATTGCATGTTTGGTCAATGAAAGAAGGACGTGCCGTGTCTTTAAACTGAGTGAAGAAAAGGGAAAAAAAACAACGACAGCAGTGCGAGATAATGATAACTGCCTTGAACAAAATTACAGTCGCCAAAGTAACCTTTCTCTTGACTTGCTCTGTGTGTGTCTTTGCCGTTTTGTCGATGCTGGACGTCGTGAGATTGATAGGAGCAGAGAAAGATAATATTTAACTGCGACAGACTGTATAATGCATGTAGGCAGAAAAGAAGACGCCCTTTCATTATTGAACAGGATGTCTTTAATTTATTCTGACAGAGTAACATTTTTTCCCCGTGATCTACTGTTCTGGGAAAGTGCAGATCAGTACATATATCTGGTATATGAATACATATGTAATCCTCAGCATCATCTCTGTGCCGTTTAATGTAAGTGCGGCAAATGTACAATTACGGTTGCCTTAGGATAAAACATTAAAGATGATCATATATCACGCTGACGAGTTTAGTCGCGTGAATCTAAAGGCGGAGACTCGCGAGATAATAGTCTTTCTCAGAGAGGATGATGTGCGTGGAATTAATCTGTCCCAGCGCCTGCCGGAGCCAAAAGAAGACTCGGCCCTCTGATCCACATATGGCTATATTGCTGGATAATTTTAGATCTGCCAGGGGAAACCAGGTCACCGCTTTCCCTGAAACAAAAATGGAACAGGGTTAAACAAAAAAACTCATTCATCTTCCAGAACAGAAAATACATCATTGATTAAAAGGGCCTCGCGGTATTTCATAATCACAATCGTGAGATTTATTTAATTGGTATTGGCACGGGTTAGAGGGTGTGTCTGCTCAACTTCTCTCAGGGTGTGTGTGAAATGAGATCTAGCTCAAATATGTTTTCAAATGAATAAATACTTAAATTATAAATTATAAATGGTGCATAATTTAACTCTATAGGTACTGATAAAATTGGAAAATGTCCCTTCACGATCCTAAAGAAATTTCAACCGATCATGGCACTTAACCAGAGCTTGCAGTTGTATGAAAGAATAATTTTGTTGTGAAGATTGATGCATTTAAAAAAAAAAATCATCAATTCTCAGGAACATTTGATGCAGAGAAACAGCTCGTTAGAGAGGTGGGCCTCGGAGCACCATTTCCTGCTGTTACCCATTTGTCCTAAAGTGAAATTAGGGTCGTCTGTTATGCCTGGTGGCAAAGGCAGCAGGAAGGGGATTATTTAGAGTCTAAAGACGGGCTGTAGATCAATCGGGCTGTGAAGACGGATGTGTACAGTCTAACTGGAAGCCTCAATTACTTTTGGAGCTTTGGCTAGCAGCGCCGGTGGCGGTGAGACGCATTAAGTTTGATCTCGGTCAGAGTTTCAGGTGGCATCTGGTTGCTCTTCCTTTGATGTGAGGCCTTCGCCTCTCTGCGACACACATTACCGACTTGGTAATGAGACCAGTGGAAAACATCATGTGATGGATTTGTCTTTCAGGGCCTTGTAAATGTAGAACTTTTTCTCCCACCCCTCACCCCCCCCTCCCCTTTATGACATCACTTCCCATTCTTATGATGACCACTTCCTGGTCAACACCGTTCCAAGTGGTCCCTCTTAAAGGTGTTGGAGAGGTACGCATTTGATTTGTGATTAATTACCAGACCAAGGTCAAATACTTAAAAAAGAAAAAAGAAAAGTTATAATTTTTTTTTTATGCTTTAAATTTTTGAAGGCTGGTAAACATTGTATAAACGCTCCTGCAAAGAACTTTCAGCAAAACATGTTACTGACCAAAATACAGAATCAAATCATAACCAAAATAAGAATTTTGTTCTGAACGTTGATGAAAATAGATGTTTTTGTAAAAAATTTAAGACCATGTGGCACAATCCCTCACCCCCAGTTAGCTGGCAGAACTTTAGATATGTCTAAAGAGTTAAATAACAGTTTGTCCCAGGGCATGGTTTGTTAATAACATGTTTAAAGATGAGTAATACTAGCTCTGTTCTTCAGTAACTAGCATCCTTGTGTGAACTGAGGTTGCAAAATGCTCCTGTAGGCTTCGGGGTGATTCATTGTCCAATTAGAGGGAGTCCAGCGGTGAGCCTGACCAGTCTTATAAATGTGGAATACCTGCCGTCCAGTCCCGGCTAACAGTGTGCAGAATACCAAATTTGGGAATTATGCCCGATTCTCTGATTCCTCTGTGCTGATGGACAGCCAAAGCTAACGCACAACACCACTCACAATTACAATTCAGCTTGTGCACCACTTCCTGTGGCTAGTACACAAGATTGGGTGTAGTGAGCAGGGTTGGAGCGCAACTCTGGCTGTGTCCGAATATGACCCCTGTTCCCTGTCCACTGTCCCCTGTCCACTCAGACCCTTGTCTACTATGTGCCCTGTCCCCTCACTTTGCAGTGCGCAAAAGAAATCCTGCAAAACTCTTTACAAACTAATGATGAAGTAGTTTGTAATATACATTTTTTTTTTATTGAGAATATCAATCAGTTAATATATGATGATTGTTACAAAGTGTAGATTATGAATGAAGTTAGAATTAACAAAAATAAAAGAGTAGTTCGTAATATGATCCACTCTTGTACCATAGCATCTATGCTCTGTCTTTTACGTTTTTACTTCCGGGTTACTTACTAAAATTGTCGGATGAGTGCACAGTTTTGCAGGTGAGTGTGCTCCTGAATTCCCTGAACAAAACCTCAGAAATAAGGGGTTCATCCTGGTATTTTAAGTGCCTCCATTTGTGAGAAAAAGTCGCCCACTCAAAAGCTTTTTGACGAAGTCGACTCACATGCACCCTCCAAAGGGTGTAGGGGTCGTATTCGGACACAGCCAGAGTTTCAGTTAAATTCAATTGAAATTTAAGTTCACTTAATAAATTTAAGTTAAATTAATTAATAATAAAAAAAGAAATACGCATAGAACATTGTTCATTTCCTGAATTGACTGACGTGAAATGGAATTAACGCCTCACAACCCCGTCGGAAATCAGCTGCCACCTGTCAATAAAACCCAGACAGGTAGACATACAGACAGCAGGTAGATAAATACCTTATAATTAGTTCATTGATATAAATAAAAAACAAAACAAAACTTAGTTTGGCGCAGAATGGTGCATCACCTTAGAGATAACTACGAAAAAATGCGGTAAAGGTGACGGACTGGAGCTTATATTTCCCCAGACATTAACAGATTTATTTTAACGCTCACGCTGGCGGTGTTAAGGCCCCCACCCCTTCTCTAACCAATAAGGGGCAAGGGAGCAAAAGCCTGATGCAATGTAACAGAAGCACTGAGCACTTATTCCTCTCCCGATCTGTTATTAACGCCCCTCGTGTCCTATATTTAGCGTGCGATGGCCAAAAGGAACTGTAGATCCTCTGGGACCAGCATGTCGAGGATGGATGACATCACTGCCAAGCACAGGGAGCAGTTGTTTAACCTAAATACGAAACACAACAAAAAAACATGAAACGTTCAGACACTAATAAAAATATTATTTTATTCACTTTTCTCTTGTTATCCCTTCTTCATTTTTTTCATCTGCTTTAGGAGTTTTTTTCCCTTCCCTCTCTGCCTTGCGCTCTCTCTCTCTCTCTCTTTTCTTATTTCTCTCTCTCATAGCAGTTGAAGTGAAGCTGTGAAATGGAAATGAGAGATCGCTCTCTTTCTCTTGTTTTTTTTTTCTCTTCGAATCCAAGGCTGGTATGTTTTTTTTTTTTTTTTTGTTTTTTGCCTTTCGGCTCTCGGCGTGCTGTCAAGTCGCAAAAGCTGGAGCTGGGAGTTGGCGAGAAGAGATGGATGCATGAACGACAGAGAGAGAGAGAGAGAGAGATTGAGAGAAAAAGAGTAGGAATAAAAGCATACAGCAGAAAGGAGATTGTGGAGAGGAAAAGCGATGTACCTGCCTTTTGTGCCACTGCTCTCAGTCCCCAGGTCAGCTGATAAAGCGCTCGGATAAGGTGACAAGCACAGTGTTTCCATAGCAAACACACGGACAGAGGGGAACAGGACGTGGGAGGGACAGGAAGTTGACATGGGTTGATGGGAAAATGGGGTCTGCAACAGCAATTTCTCACACACACGCACATGCACGCACATGCACACACACACACACACACACACACACACACACAAATATATTTTATATATTGTATGTAAAATGATGCGACCCTTGCATTCCCTGTGAATAAACTTGTGAATTTCTGCGAGAGCACATTTGTTAAAATACTTGTGGCTCATTTCCTGTGGGGCAGGGGGTGCACTGGAATAGTTCTGGCTCCAGCACTCTTTGGCTCTAAAGCTGGTCTCCCCTTGGTCCCCAGAGCGGATCCCGTCTCAGGTCGGATAATGCGGCTCTTGTAATCAGACACAATTAGTCCCTCCCCCGGCCCCCCCGTCCACCCAATCCACCACATGCCCGTCCTTAATATAGACCTTGCTGTTCGGTGCTGACATGATGATAAAAAGGTGAACTCAAGCCGTGCTTAACTATGTTTTTGATAGTGAAAGCCAGACTGCACTGTTCTGTGGATAAGGTCTCACTGACCTTCGCTGAAATGCACGGCCAACCTTCAACTTTATTTAGGAACTGGGTGCCAATGAGGGCCCTGTGTGTGACCCTGTTCAATCCTGAAGTTGATCATTGGAATAAGAGGCAGGGATTGAAACCCCCTTTGACATATAGCCATGCCATATGTAGTCCAAATAATATTTCATAATGTGTTCTGATGTTCATAGAGGTTTCATGAAGAGGTGCTGAAAATCACAAGTCTGTGTTCAGTTGCTCAGAGTACGTGCGTGCCTTTCACAGTGTTTGACCTGGCTTTGCCCAGGGTTTGTATTGGAAACGAGCTTTGAGAAAACCGATTCTTAGAAACGGACTTACTTTACGAGCCAATGCCTGACCTGCATCTATCCCTCTGAAGTTGGTCCCCCTCATCGTGTTATCGCCCGAGTGTGTCGCGCTCTTGTTGTGAATTCCAGGGCTTCGCTACATCCCAGATCCCCTGACGGATACCTTAACGGCTCGTTCATCTCTGCGCGGATCGTTTGGACACACATTTGGAGCCGTTATTATCCCAAAAAATGCACCTCAGATATCAAGTGTTTAACCCCCCCACCCCCCGGCTTGCGAAATGATGCACCCATTTGGTGGAGCGGGGGTTAATATAACAGCGTGAGCAAATTCATGTTACTCAGCCACCTGACGCTCTTCCACAGATGCATTAAGCAGGGGTTGCGCTTTTCGGGGCCGACCCTGCCTCTCCTTATAAAGGCAACCTTTCAACGAGTGGGAGAGAGAGAGAGGGGGTGGGGGGGGGTGGAGTGAGAGATGTGTGGAGAGGGAGAGAGAGAGAGAGAGAAAGAAGGAAATTGTCTCACCGCTTGGTGCCACGTCCCTGCAGCCTTCGTCCTGAAAAGAGCCCCTTGTGCCCGCTGAGCTACCGTTCCCATTTTCACACAAATATCCCGTAACGTTCTCTTCCTGCTGTCAGCCTACCTTTTATTTTTCCATGTTTCTTTTCCCCGTTTCAAAACGAAACGCTTTCTTGTCACCACGTCAGTATTATACACCCGAATTCCAAACGAAGCTAATATTATTTTTTGTTTATTTCGCACATTTTATTTTTTATTTATTTGAGTCTGGCTGAAAACACGGAAGCGTTTGGCGTAATCATGCCACACACATTTTTTCCCCCCATTTATCTTTGGGAAGGTTTTGAAATTTTTTTTAAGGAGTCACCAGTTAGTGACCTCACTGACCGTGTTATGAATGTGCCCGTTGGTGGGGGCGGGAGGCGGAGGGGGGCGCTGGCTGAAGTTGATGAATTGATTGTAAGACCCGGCTTGTCAGCAGATCGAAGGATAACATTGTGGGATGTTGACAGCGTTTCACTTCTATTGTCCCTGCTGTCCGGACCTGCAGGGGTGGGGTGGAGAGGTGGGCTTTTCCAACAACCCCGTCACTGTCGGTGCAAACTTTGGGACACAACAAAGACCAGTGATGCACTCATGACCAACTTCAATCGACATCCTCAAATAAACGATCTTCAGTTGGGATGTGCTCTTCTAAACTCTAAACCCCTCACGGTTCTTGAGGGCTGAGAACTGCTGGTTTCCCACCATTCCATTACCTGAGAGTCCAGTTTGAAGACAGTCTGGCCAATCAGTAGCACTAATTGTTCATTTAATTACCTGGGAGAAAGAAAACCAGGGCTGGATTTGGATTTGAGGTCCAGATTTGAATATGCATGCCCTACACCTTCGGGAAATGCTGAAATGTGACACACAGGGTTATAAACACACACACAGCCAGGTCTGTGTGCCCTTTACAAAAACCAATAACATGAGCAATGATTGGTCATGGTATTCATTTTGTACCAATCATTGGTTGTGTTACTAGTTTTGTGTGTGTGTTAAAAGGTTTTGCACACGTTAAAGGTCTTAGTAAATCTGGCCCTAAATGTCTAAAGGGGAGGAATATAGTTGTAGTGAATTGAATTCTCAATTTGTTTGGTTGGAAATATTTTTCATACTTGGAACAAACCTGCATGTGCTAAACTTGACGTCAAGCACAAAAACAGGAATCCACTCAATCGATTCTTTGGGGAACCTCTACGGATCCGCGGGTGAACAGTATCCAGCAATGTGTCAAGTCTGGACTTGAAAATCCCTGGGGTGCTTTGTCTCTTATATGACCTGGCAAATGTCAAGGACCAATGATCAAGAATGGAGGCCAGAATGCTGACGTTCCCGCCTCTTTGCGACTCACCGGTATAGGGGAATAGGGGTAGAACAAACAAACGAGGTGAGCAATCAAGGGCACAGCCCCCACTGTTACCCAGGAAACCACCCGCCCGGCCCGGCCTTGCCGCTGTGGAGCAAGCAGGTGTAGAGGCGTGACATCACGGGCCGTTACATAACCAGTTCCCCTCGGTACAGTCCTTGACACCTCACCCATTGTCGTAAAAACCTTTCAGAGATACACACAAAAGGTCACAGAGTGCACTAACACACACACACACACACACACAAGCACACACAAATACACACTGTGATGTGAAGTTCTGTGACCAGAAATTCAGGTCAGTCCTCTTTCTGTTTTAAAAAACGTTCACGTAATGTTTCGGTAATGTTATGTCTTGAACATACCCGCAGACACATACAAGCACCTGACTGGGAATGACGTGTCCACAAAACCGCCAACTTTTCCGTTCCCTAGGAGACCAAAGGCTTTAATCTGTCACCGCTGTGACTGCTGAAATAAGGTTTTATGTTTCTTCTGGCTTTGACGAGTGTGCTAGTTTTGACAGGCGTGATTACTTTATGCGACAAGCCCGACGGCGGGCGGGCGAGCGAGCGGGCGGGAGAGAGAGAGAGAGAGAGAGAGAGAGAGTGTGTGCCTCCGCTTATTAATGTGGCCTGAAGGCTGACATTCATCAACAAAATTCTGACGCAAAAATTTCACGGAAAAGTTAAGGAGCCCACCCAAATATTGAAGCAGGATGTTTCAGAGGGTGGAGGTGACGTGCGGCATCTGTTTTCATCAATGTGTGCATGTATTCACAAATTGAATTTTAGGGTAAAACATTTAAAGGGGCAGTTCACCCAAAAATGACATTTTGATATATTTATCCATACACGGAGTACTATCTATCCATCCAGGTAGTTTCGCTGAGAACTCACTAGTTTTGTAGATATCTTCTGTATACAGACACTATGGCCCTCCAGGACTGGAGTTAAACCTGCAGACACTGCGGCCCTCCAGGACTGGAGTTAAACCTGCAGACACTGCGGCCCTCCAGGACTGGAGTTAAACCTGCAGACACAGCGCCCCTCCAGAACTGGAGTTAAACCTGCAGACACTGCGGCCCTCCAGGACTGGAGTTAAACCTGCAGACACTGCGGCCCTCCAGGACTGGAGTTTGAGATCCCTGCCAGTTCTAATGGAACGGAGGCTGTTATCCCAGACTCTCTGTTGAACACGAGGCAGAATGAGGTGGGTGATGGAAAAACGAGAGGAGGAGAGAGGGAAAGAGAGAGAGAGAGAGAGAGAACCCATTACTCCTTCTCTTGTCTTCAAGTAAGAAAAAAAGTTAATAATAGCCTGTACTCAATAGCTGGAGCAAAAAAAAAAAAAGTTGGAAGCACTTTCTCATGACATTATGTGCACATCTGGTATTCAGCAGTGGTGTAAGTAGCCAGAGTGAATCTCCTTGCCCCCCCTTTCTGTTCTCCTATTTTGGCGAGAGGGTGTATCTGTGGGAAGAGAATGTCATTTTCAGCAGCCTGGAAACTTGTGGGCTGAGCCAGCGGGACATGTTCAGATAAGGGGGATATTTCTGTGTGAGCGCCCCGGCATGCAGCCAGGAGCGGTGGTGGTGGGCAGGGGGGGTTTGGGGTTGGTGACGGGTGTAGGCGGTGGGTGGAATTGTGGACTGGCTGGCGTTATGTCAGCTCTCTGCTGACATGCAGCTGTTTCTGGAAAATTCTGCTGTTCCCCCCCTCCCCGGCCCGCTGAATCCGTTAGGCGTGACGTTCTTACTGAGGACCGCAGCGGCGTCTCTCTTTGTAACACGGCGGTACCGACGGACTCAGGTCACACATGCATCACAGGAGAATAACAACTCATTCTGGGGGGGTGGGGAGGAAAAGAAACCCTATGAGCCTTTGTCAGGGGCCAAAGCCGAAGTAGACGGAGGGGTTGCCAGCTTTAGTCCGGCCGGATATTTGTGGACCGGAATGTTTAGACAGCTGTTGGAGCATAAAAGTCACAGGGACTGTTTTTTTTCTTTTGCAAAAAAATAAATTAAATAATAACAACTGCCAAAACTAAATAAGTAAGTAAATAAATAAATATCTGTGATATCAAAGCAAATAGTTTCAGGAAAAATTACACAGGAGGGCTTACAGTCATTGCTGGTAATGATTTAAGCAGATGGCATTATTAATTTTAGGCCAGAACAGCGGTTATGTTTTTGCGCTCTCTCTTAGCTGGGAAAAAGCCATAATGCACATTACATGATGTTTCAGTTATGTGTTTCCCTTTCGATAGTTTAGAAATGCAGCCAGTGAGGGCCTGTCTGAAGGGCCGATTACTTTGGGCTGGCCTATATGATCCCCGGATCCATCTGGTGAGCTAAGTATGGACAAGCGCCCAGACAAAAGGAACACCTTTAATCTCGTCACGGTGCATTAGATGGTACATGAATAGGTTTTGAGGGTCATTAATGGGTTCACCTGACGCAGTGCAGGGAAAACAGTGCGTTTCTGAGGGAATTGCGTCATTGATCCCATAAAATAAAATCAGCTCTCTGCGCTGATTACTGACAAGGGCTTTATGGTCTCCTCGTCCACAGCAGGGAGAGAGAGATGGAGGGAGAGAGAGGGAGGGAGGGATGGAGAGAGAGAGGGAAGTACAGAAAAAGAGTAGAGAGAGAAAGATGGAGAAAGAGGGTGGGAGAGAGCGAGGGAGGGATGGAGAGGGAGACAATGAGGGAGAGATGGAGAGAGTGGGAGGGAGAGAGAAATGGAGAGAGTGAGAGAGAGAGAGAGAGAGAGAGAGCATCACCCTGGATTGATGAGGCGTCTGTCTGCACTGCTGCTCTTTACAAGCTCAGATTTCACAGAACAGGGCGTGTCATAGCAGGGGGGGGGGGGGATTTGGGGGGTGTAGGGAGATTGATTGGCACTTACGTAAATTGCCATGCAGAGTTAAGTACAGTGGATCGACAGGAAGACTGTGACAGGTGGGCGGGAAGAGCGGCTTTGATTGGCAGGCCAGCCGCTTAAGAGGCGTACCTGCGTAGGCGATGGGGAGATGGAAAGAGACAATCAGAAAGAGGAAAGAGGCGTGTTATGGACAGGAAGTACTCGTCTCGCTGAAAGACTCTGGGATGAAACGCACACAGCGCGGCTGAACAGGTTTAGACGTGTCCCATTAATGGCTGGCGTCGTGTGATCTCTACGGTGAACGCCGCGAAAGTCGCCGTCATTAAAGGCCGAGGCGCCATTTTGTGGTTTCGGAAAAAAAAGGCTGGGTGCTACCTTGGGACGGCTTGTTTGCCGGCGCGCGTTACGTTTCCATGACAGACTGCAAATAAAGATAAATTACCCTAGACAACTAAATGAATCTTTTCCTAGGGTGTGGCCAAGAGCCATCATCTACATTCCTGGAAGAGTGTAAGGGACACCAGATCAGATTCTCCTGGCCGGTCTCCGTATGCAGATGGGTAAACTGTCAGGCAGCCTGACCTCCCTCCCGACATCTTGACATCCCTGAGAGGAGTGGAGATGCTGAACAGAGGGATGCATGTTCCTCCTTTTTGGGGGTGGGTCATAGGGGTGGTGATTCTTGGTGCTGTGATATCGGTTTTATCTATCCGCCCCGTAGTGCGATGCCCCGGGTTGTAAATTCTATTCCGGGATTTGTCCACGTGAAGGCCGCCTGGCTCTCCATCCCAGAGGTTTAAAAAAAATAAAATAATAATTCCAGTTGAACTAATAATAAATTGGGCGGTTTGGGCATTTGGGTTAGGAGGGGAGGAGGGGAGGAGGGGAGGAGGGGAGGGAGCTCCATTCCAGGTGCAGCTGCTTATGTATCTGCCTCAGTACCAGCGTGGAGAGGGGGAATGCACATTACGTTAGCCCTGAGAGAGGGAGGGGGATGAGGGAGATGGACGAGGAAGATGAAGGGGTGGTGTGTGGGGGCTGGCAAAATATTTTGGCAGGGTACAATCTTCAGAGTATTGCAGTGTATCAGTGTAGCAGTTGCCTTGGTAACAGCTAGAGGCTTTGTTTGTATTCCAGAGTTATCTCTGTAATACACACATGCACACACACACACACGCACACACACACACACACATGCACACACACCCACACACAGACACACACAAAAGCACACTCAGATGTGCACATGCACAAACACACACGCATGCAGACAAACTGCAATAATTATTTGGTTTATACAAAAAACGGTAATTTTCTTTTAATTACTTGTTTTGTAACACCTCGATAAGCATCTGAATAGAGATTTTAAGTGCTCAGATCTAAGATGCTTTCAAATTGCACATTTTTGTTGCTGTTTCTGGCCCCATTTCTCACTGAGAAAAATGTTTTTTAAATTTGTTTTCTTCCCTGATTGTATGCTTTGCATTGTGGGTCATCATTCACTTGATTCACCTTGTAAGGAACTTGATGACCTAGATTTTAGTTTGAATGGTGAGAGTTTAGTCCTCTCTCCATGCTAAAAATACTTGCCTCAATACAAATTCATGACCTTAATTTCTGCCGTCAACCTCAAATATTAAATAGACGCTCACTGTTGCTGGCCATGAACTCATTAAAACCAAGGAGCTATTTAACCCCATTGAGGAGGCAACCAGCTTGATTTTTTTGCAACAAAAATATATTTATTTTATGCATATGGATAGCCTAAATATATTTTATATCTGAGGATAACATATATATATATGCCCATATATTGGCTGTCCATATGTTGGAAAACATATTTAGTTTTTTCAGCCGTCACATGCACATATTGCCCTTTATGTAAATGGAAGATATTACAATATATACATGAACACTACTGTTCAAAAGTTTGGGGTCACTTAGAATTTTTTTTGATTTTGATACTTTTATTCACCAAGGTAGCATTAAATTGATCAAAAAATACAGTCCAGACGTTGATGATGTTATAAACTACTTTTGAACGGTAGTGTATATTAAAAATATTTAGTGAAGTTTTAAAGCGGCAATAAATTGTACGTTTACTCTTATACTATGCATTGTTGCAATATATTGATAATATATTTTATTTCAATATATTGCAGTATAATTGATTTCCATTGATGTTCTTGAGTCTGCGAAAGGTGCTTTAAATCAAATATTATTATTATTATCAATACTAAAAATTAAAGGGGCTACAGTATTTTAAGACAAATGATTGTTGCTCCACGTGCACTGTTCCACATGCGCTCTTCTACATGCACTGCTCCACATGCACTGTTCCAGGGGAAGCACCAAAGACATTCCCAAATTACAGCAAATAATTCCCCCAGTCTCCCATTGGAACACCGGGAAATGATCAGATCACACCCTGGAAAAAATCTCACCTTCTCTCTGCACACCCACTGTCTATTTCTGTTCTGCTGTCTAAATTTATGTGTTACTTTGTGAATTTTATCCTGTTTTTATTGTTTTGGAAAGCGCTTTGAGCGACTTGTTCTGAAAAGCACTATATAAATAAAGTTATTATTATTATAAAATCAAGCTTTGTTGCTCACCAAGGACTGGAATCAAATAGATATATCTCTCTCCATCTCTTTCTATCTCCATTTATTTTTCTCTCCATTTCTCCCTCCTTCATTTTGGTAACACCGTTCTTTTTCACTTGATCAAGGGAGGTGCTGATTAAAATTCCACTCACTCTACAGAGAAGAGAGAACTAGGCCAAGGTGATATCAAACCTTATTCTTATTTTTTATAAAAGTTTATTTTTCACCGCTGCAATACATTTGTTGAGAGATGAGGACTGGCACGTCAATTGATCTTTAGCCTCAAAGTCAGTGTGCGTTTGCACGTTTTCTCATCCTGTCTTCCTCTCTTCCCACAATGCACAGGAGCAGAGTGGGACATTACAATCAAACCACAAAGCTGCTCCTGATCTCGACCAAAAAAAAAACGCCAATGGAGGAAACCATCCTTTGTGTTTGACCACATCGCCTCAGCCAATTAGATCCCGAGGCACATCGCCTCAGCCAATTAGATCCCGAGGCACATCGCCACAGTGCAGTGCAGAGCGAGCCAGGCAAGCTTTGCCAAATACAGGAGGAATAGACGGCGTAATCCACGGTGACAGTTGTCGAGTGTGTCTGAATTGCAGATTCTTGACGATGATATCCTCTAATGATAAATTAGTTTTGAACTCATCGCCCTCCAGCTTTGCATGGGGGGGGGGCGTGGGGGGGTGGTGTGTTCACGAGGAGTCTTTCTTGGCCTCTCTGGGGTGAACAGTCATAGCGTTGTGGGGTGGGAGAGTGCAGACATAGCGAGGGTCCTGTTGAAACCTGTCTGCCCACCAGACCATAATAAGCAGTGACTCAGACACCCGGAGTCATGGTTACGTGCTGAGTAAATAAATCCACACGCGCTTGGCCACGTTTCTGAGGCCTCTTGGAGATGGACTATACTAATCACATATTAAAATAAAATCCATCTGGAAGGATATTGCAACACTTCAAAATATAGAGGCAAATGTAGAAATTATTGCTTTATGAATAATAATAAAAAAACATTGCTGTGAAATATATTTGTGTTTATATTTAAAATATATGCTTTATATATTTAGCATTTTCCATAAATTAGTATATTTATTTAATATACATTGTCGTATACTCAATTTCTGTTTAAGATTTAGGTTTTGTGTCTTTTAAAAAAAAAAAAAAAAGTTTTTACTCTGGATACAACAACATCTTTGATGTTATTTCAACTCTCACGGAGGTAATGAGTCTACACCTGTTAAAAGCTACTCTACAGGTGTACAATCTGAGTTGTGCTTTAATTCCCCTTTCAGTTCCTTTTCATTTGACCTCCAGTCTGCCGTGGAAGTTTGACATCGACTTTAATCTTTTACAGCTTAAATCTTGGAACTGCAGAAAGGGCGATCGTTCCACAAAAAAAAAGAAAAAAAAAAGTTTATTTTCTCCCACGGCATGCTGGGAAAAGTCTTCATTTTTGTCTCTTTCTCATTTCTCACCATCCTGTTTATCTGGTCTCATGGCAGTTCTGGCTCCATTGTCACGTAACGGGATGGGGAGGAGAAGAAAGCTATGCGCTATCTATAGCATGCTATCATTTCAAGAAAAGTTTTTCTGATCTTCTGAGTTGCGCGACAGCTGTTGCCGTGTCTAAACTTGTTTGGACGCCGCAAATAAAAATTGCTGATTGGGGCTGTTATTTCAGAGCCTGTTGTGCCCGACGTGGGGGGGTGCGCTCTGTGTCCCCGGGGAGTATTTTCACCTTGGGATGGGACAGCCCAGAAAAATCCCAGAAATCCTTGCGTGTCTTGGTCACATGACCCCCAGAGAGGCTGGGAGCCAGCCCCGGCGTGTCGGCTTTCCAGCTGTAATTTTAGGCTCCCTTTTGCTCAGACAGATTCATCAGTTCCCCTGTGGAGATCTCTTTTCCTTTGTTGTGTGTGTGTGTGTGTGTGTGTGCGCACTTATGTGTCAGTGTGTGTGTGTTTGTTAGGTATGAGTGTGTGTAAGCGTGTGTGTGTGTGTGCTTGTGCATGTTTGGGGATTTATGACAGCAACTGTCACATTGGAGCAGTTATATTAAGCTCAGGCTTGTGTAACATCATCCTAGCTTTGTATCGGAGGACATTTAAATAATTATTTTTATTTTTTGCTCAAACATAATAGAGTTGACTGTAGTTAAAAATAAAATATAAGGGGAAAAAAACACTTCCAACATTTATAAGACTGGCATATTCAGGCAAATAACAAACAAACAACAATAGCATATGCGTTGTGTTAAATCTGGCTCCCACAAACATGCAGCTACGTTTGAGTTAAGGCCAGGCTCGTTTTCGCGATGCACAGATTGTGAAATTCGCACTGTCGTATATTTCCTGCGCCTGTACTTGGTCTCCCGTTTGACCTCGTGCTGCGTGCGCTTTACCCCAGCTGTCACCGTCTACATCGTGACGTCACATAGCCTTTCAAAGGCATGCGAAGGAAGGCTACTTGTGTTACCTTCAACGACCTGCCAAAAATCTCTCCCGTTTCTCCCGTCTCACAGAATATCCACCGCGCCGTCTCCGCGCGTTCCTCGTCCCGGAATTAATTTGTTACGTTAATGGAAAGAGATTGCTCCGGATTTCTTTATTAATCGCGTCCATTCACTCCCGTTCATGCGTGGTTTGACGTTCTAATTTTCTTCTCATTTTATGCTATAATGGCCTGTTTTGGCACTAATCTCGGAGAAAATTAACATGTTCAGTTTTCGCTCGCATCCTCAGTCCTTGTCCGCACGCCATTGGAGATAAATTACCCTCAAATGTTTTGCTAATTTTTCTATACGAGGCCACGGTGCTTCGATGGCATTTAACGTTTAATTACGCAATGCCAAGCATAAGGGAGACAATTGAACTGATTTGATCAAGGTGAGTTAAATCATGATTGTGATTTTGTCTCATTTCATTACATACAGTACACTGCTGTTACACTATTCTTTACTCTTATGCAAGAAAAATATACAGTATATATGAAGATCCAATGTATTGCCATTCTTGATTTCTCAAGAAAACAAGTTATTTTCCTGTTGTTATTTTTTTTAAAACATTGGATTCGATGTTAGCTTCCAAACACATGACTTCCAAAGAACAATGATGCCCAAACTTCACACTGAAGGACCACTTTCAGTCCCTCGCCATCACGACTCTTTCATCCCCCAAAGTCAAAACAGTGCAAGATTGTTTATGGTAAAACAAAGGGATTAAAAAAACGAGCCATCGCCCCTTTTTGAACTCCCAGGATGCAATTTTTTTTGGGGGGGGCAAAAACAAACAGACCGACAGCTTTGTCTGAGCTGAGACAAAGTGCACATTGTAGCCACGTCCCTGGCTTTGCTGACGACACCATTCCGCTGTTTTTACAGCCCACAGTGACCTCAGGAGAACACTGCCAAAAAAATAAAATGGAGACTGCACTCGCTGACGTCTCTCTTCACTGCCAATGGAGGACTTTTCTGCGGAACAACATGAGCTTCTTTTTTACTTATTTATTTTCGCTCTGGTCTTCTCCTGCTCTGCTGCCAAACCTCTAATATGATTCCCTTAAGGAAAACATAATATAATATACGCTATAATATTTAATATTCTATTGTCACATCTGATGTTTGCCTATATATTGTGAAGTGATGTATTATCCTGACACTATTTTAAAAAAATATTTTGAATAAATAATTTCAATATAGAGTGTATTTCCGGCCTGGCTTCTGAGATGGAAAATCAGAGGGGAAACAATTGTAAAAAAGAGAGCGATGGGGTTTTGTAGGTTTCGCACTAGGTCTGTGAGTTTACAGGGTTCTGGGGTTTGTAGTTCTCTTTATAGGTCTGTGAGTTTACAGCAGGGGTGTCGCACTGTCTGCTGGTTTTTAGTGCGTTTCAGCACAAGTGATTCATTTATGTCACTGATTGGCTAAGACGTCCACACACCTTGTTCTCAATGCTTTAACTGGGTGTTGATTGAAAGGAAACCACAAATACCTGTAGATACTGCGGGCCACCAGGACTGGAGTTTGAGACCCCTGGTTTACAGGGTTCTTGGGTTCGTAGTTCTTGTAATAGGCCTGTGAATTTACAGGGCTCTGGCTCTGGGCTGACAGCCCACAGCGCGCTTGTAGAACTGTGATACAGCCTCTTAGCGGCTTGCGGTAAAAATGCTCTGTGATAATTCAACTCTTAACAGAGTTTATTCTGTGCTGTAGGAATCACAAATGTCCTCTGCTGGAGTTGATTTAACTCTGGACATTTTACAGTGTTTAGCGTGCATAATTAATTATATTGTGCGGCGTTTTGTGGGTTATTTATTATGTCTTTCTGATGGAGAGCTTTGGAAAGATGAGGGCTCCATCCAATTTTACTGATTGGCGTTGCTGTGCGGTCTGCTAGATTTACCAGGACAGACAGGCCTCTGTCTCCATGGAGCACCTGCCATGTGTGTGTGCGTGCGTGTGTGTGTGTGTGTGTGTGTGTGTGTGTGTGTGTGAGTGTGTGCGTGCGTGTGTGCCATGTGTGTGTGTCTGCGTGTGTGTGCATGCGTGTGCATGCGTGCGTGCATGTGTGAGTGCATGCATTCATATATTTGTTAATGTGTGCAGGCTTGCTTGTTTGTGTGCATGCATGCAGGATGTGTATGTATTTGTGTATTTGTTTTTGTGTGCGTGTGTATGTGCATGTGTGTGCGCGTGTGTAACTTTGTGCGTGTGTGTGTTTGCATGTGTGTATGTATGTGTGTGTGTGCAGACTGTGCACAAAGTCTGTGCTCAGCTGATTATTTTAGAGAGAGAGAGAGCATTAAAAGAAGCCCTCAGTCACTCCCCTCGTATGGTTTCCATGTAACGGGACACCAGGCACCCGAAATAAAGCCCTCTCTATATAAAGCCCTCTGCGCCCTGCTGCTCACATCACAGGGTAAATGAACCGCTTTTTGGGCCCTAGAAGCCCCCCCCCCCCCCGTCTCTTTGATGCTGGGGGAGTATCTCGTGTTTCCGCCCCACGACGCTCAGAAACACTCGGCCCGAGGGCTCCAAAGGCCACGCGGGAGACATCAATGGCGGTAATAACGAGACAATTACCGCCATGTAAGAAAACAGTATCCCCCTTTACAGGGTCGAGTAAATAACGCGCTTGTCATCTTACCTGGGGGCCGGTGGGGTGGGGCTTATCGTATTAGAATCTATTTATCTTTATTTAAAATTACTTTTTTAAGGACAGAGAGAGCTGGACTGGAGTAGTCAAATCGTGAGCTAGGCGGGGTTCATGTTATTCTTAACGCTGACATTGGCTGACCGGCGGTCAGGGGGAAATATGGTCTACTGGTCATTTGGGGAAGCCGCAACTCGTAGCGTTGAGCCACAAAAGCCGCCGTTCTGGGCTGAGGAGACGGGAGAGGGAGAGTTTAAAACAGTATTTTAGCAGCGGAAGTAAAACGAACCGTGCGGCTCTTCCAAAACATGTCCCTCTTCCTTACATTACTAGATTCTCTGTTCCAGAGCGGCTTACACAACTTTTTGTATTTTTTCCTTATTTATTTATTTATTTATTTATTTATTTACATAGTATCCATTTATACAGCTGGATATATACTGAAGCGATTCATGTTAAGGTCAGGTACAAGGCTCAAGGCTACATTGGCAGTGTCTTGCCTGAATATTGGACTTGCAACCTTTTGGTCACAAGCCCTGCAGTGCCATCGATATCAGAGGAAGTAAAGCTCTTTCAAAAGGTGTTCCTCTTCCTGTCTCTAGTTCAGTGTTTTCTAATGGAAGACATTTACATTTACATTTTTAGCCGTGTAGCGTAGCGACTTACGCAACTTATGTCCTCTACGTAAAATCCATTGATACTGCTGGATATTTACTGCGGCAATTTGGGTTAAGTACCTTACTCAAGGGTACAACCTACAGCTAATCGAACCCATGGCCTTTGAGCTACGAGCCCAGTATTCCTAATCATTATTCTACACTGTCCTATACTCTGCGCTGTTTTTGTCATATAATTAGAGTTTGTCAAGGGCAGTAAATTTAATTGATTGTCTAGCTGGCTAGTCTTAAATCGGTTAGGTTGTCAGGGTGACTCTTATTTGTGGTTACCTATGAAACCTAACTGTGGAATGATAGCAGGTTTGTTAGCATATCCACTTACACGTACAGTTTTCTTTTAATAGGGCTTGCCAGGGGTACAGGGTACGTCACTGTTAAACTCAAATTTTAATGTATTTAGCTAGCTAAAAAAATACTGTTTCTGATGTCATTTCCATTTTTGTCCAGGTACATAGCGGACTATACAAAGCAAAAGGGCGGGTATTTCAGAAAAGGATCTATATATTTTTTTATGACAGGAGAGTCACTAGCATTGCAGCTGCCTGCGGTGAGACTTCTCACTGGCTGTACGGATAGCTTTCGGTTTCTGTCATGGTTCAGTGGTTTGCAATACAATGGAAAGCCCCCAACAGACCATATTAATTTCTAGCACAGAACTACAACAGACTATGCTGTCACTGTACCCATTACAAGGAAGTTGGAGAAACTTTTTTTTTTTTTTTTGACGGTTCATTACAACATCCTGAATTGTGGAGACATGTGACATTGGAGTTGCAAAAAGAACTGAAGGTTCCACGCGCGGTGATAAAAAGCACAGAAATGCTGGCGGGGATGTGGCCCAGAGCGGGCCCAAACAGGAAGTGATTTGACTGGGCTCTTGTTTATTCAGCTTGGAACTGGACTGGGAGAATGGAGCAGGGAGTTGGTTAATTTATTTCTTCTGGAGATAATGATTACAGGAGCGGAGATTAGGTGTCGCAAAACGTCTGTCGAAACCAGTCAAGGACATCTGCACATCTTTGTGGTCTTGTGACCTAAAAAGATTGAGTTGAAGGTGGAGGTGGAAAGGTAACTCCCTTTGGGACGGGAGCCAGCCAGTTGACGAAGCAGAGATTGCTCTGAGAGATATTTGGCAGCCTCATCTCAAGTTCAAGGATCATAGACGTGCTCTTCCCCAGCTCAGCTGTTTAGCAACCTCATAAACACACACACACACACACACACACACACACACACACACACACACACACACACACATACACACACACATGCTCAGATTCTCTATCCTGCCGCCCCTGTCTGCTGAAATGCATATCTTACTGTATCTAAACGGGGTCCAGCAGATTTCACGCCACTTGAGCTCGTGTGCCTGCTGGTCCACCGTTGGCCCCTCTGGGTCAAAAATAGCTGACAGAATGAGGGGGTAGGGTTCCAGGAAATAGCCCTCCGAGTTCTAACAGGAACCGGGTTTTGATTGACAGCTCAGCAGGTTGGCGGAGCGGCTCCCTTGGGCGCCGTCCGCCGCGTGGGGTAAAAAGTCACCCCCCCCCCCCCCCAGACGAAAACTGAACACACTGAATACGTATTAAGATAAAATCCTTTGTGGAGACATCACAGGACCAATATATTGACAAATGTACAAATTATTAACAAAATAGAAACTTCAGATATTGTGGTAGGCTATATGTTTTAAAAATGCATGGCTATGAATTATATATATCATTATATTTTCTGAAGAAAGTCCGGATATGTGTATTAGTTTCCCTTTTTTTAATTTATTTTTTTATAAGGACACATGGTTAGGAGAATGATGAGCTAAGCAAAGTGATTTTACATGGCATTACGTGACATTAATTTATCAGACATTTCTTCATTTATGTAGAGAAAGTTGGCACACAGGAGAGCGTGAGTGCATGCAGCTGAGCTTGCACTCATGCAAGATAAAGGTCGTCTTTGCTTTGCTGTGATTGGTCACAAAAGGAGCCACTCAGAGCCCTGGGGCTTACGCAGGGAATGTTACACACGCGGCCCCAGGAATGAGTGGACTTCGGCTTACAAGCAGGAACGCCATAAATGCACTATGCGCCCCACACACACACACACGCGCACACGAATGCACAGATGTACGCATGCATACACACATATGCACGCACAAACACAGCCATGCACACACACACACAAATACACATTTATAAACATACATGCACACACAAACACAGCCATGCACACACACACACACAAATACACATTTATAAACATACATGCACACACACATGCACATGTGCACACCCAAACACACACATGAACATGCACACACATACACACAGAGGCACACATACAGACACACATACACTAACACGTACACAGTCATCGCTGAAGATGATTGTAGTGGTAAACTTGAAGATGAGAGGATCAATGTTTGGCCTGTTTTACTTTATGGTTTGATAACAGGCAGGATGGATGTTGGTTTGCTGCGGGAGACTTTTTGAAGAGGAGCACGTAATCAGCACTTGATTAGTTTTCCTTTACAATCTCTGCGCTCTCCGCCCTCCCCTGCCTGTCAGCGTTTCCACGAGGTTCTATTCAGTGAACGCTCTCTGACTTTTTAAGAGCTGCGGTTCAATTTCCAGAATGAGGAAATTATGTTGGAGTGCCTTTGCCAAGTTGATGTCATACGAATTAGCCGATGCAAAGTTTACGCCTCTTTAGATCGCTCACCCATCAGGTTAATTAATACCCCAGGAAGAAAGAAAGAGAGAGAGAGGGAGAGAGAGAGAAAGAGGGAGAGGGCGATAGAGAAAGGGAGAGATAGAGAAAGGGAGTTCTGTCTTTTGAGGGAATAATTTCAGGTTTATAATCTGAACCCTCCCCTGTGCAACTTAATCTTCATATATATTTTTATTTAAATGAGAAATGAGTGTCTAAGCAGCATGTGTAAAAAACAACAAAAAAACAGGTTATTGACCCTCAAGTGCTTTTCACTTACGGGAAAGCGTGCGGGAGGCTCAAACCCCCATGAAAGGGTCCCGTAATGATCCGTTCTGTTTGTACGCACCTCTGGGAACTGTGACAACGTGACCTGTTTGCGTTTGAGGACGGATTTAGCCATGTCGACCGTGATTGTTTTAGTGAAGAGAGAAGAGAGAGAGAGAGGCTTAAACGAGGAAGGGCCAAACGTCCATCACCTGTCTCTCAGAGATGTGGTTTCCACCAGGTATGCGGTCGGCGTGGAGGAAAATAATACCTGTGAACAGTTTACTGCACGTCACTGAGGTGCCTCAGGGCAGGGCTTTACCTGGATATACAGGTAGAGGGAGGGAGGGGTTTAACTGGGTCTACATCCAAGGAAAGGGGTGTTCTCGGGAGCGGAGACACAGAGCAGCACCATGGCAACCAGGGGCGCACACATCATGCATGTTGTCCACACATGTGCACACACATGCAAACATGCACAGTTGCACACATGTAAACACATGTTTTCTCCCCTCTCTGAAGATGTGGTGAGCGGGCAGCATCACTGTGTATAAAAAGCCTCATTAATGCCAGAGTGCTGGGACCACGCTGCCAAAACCCGCCCACAGAGCATCATAACACTTAGAGAAACACCGAGCTATGAATAACAGCAGCCAGATGTACCCGCTGTTCCCCTGGGGTCCCGAGTGTTTCCATCCAGCAAGTAACGGGAAAAAACAAGTGAGACCGTGCAGTTCTGACTCCTATCTCTCTCTCGCTCTCGCTATCTCTCTCTCTCTCCTCTGTCTCTCACTTTCTCTCTCTCTCTCAGAACCCCAAGGTAAGATCTGTTTTTCAGGTAGGCATCAACTCTGCAATTTCAAATACCTGTGCGTTCTCCCACGTGATGTTGTAAGCCTGGAAGTATTAAGTTGAAGAGATCAGATGCAATATTCTAATATTAATGACCCGAGTCGTTGTACTGTACACACTGGGACGAAGATACGACCCGGAAGCTCGAGTGGACCCTGGGAAACCGCTTATCAGCTGGCATTCCTGGAAAAGCAAACATCATGGCGGGGGGGGGGGGGGGTGGGACGGGGGGGGGATGGCGCACGGTTCTTTATTTTCATGACAAATTTTTAATGACCATTCCGATATGATGGATCGCTCATTCAAACGAATCCAGCCAAACCATGTCAGATTGGCCGGCTTTCCGAAGGCGGATTTAGCGGTGGGTCCCGCTATCTTGGAGGCACTGACCTGGCCACCAGAATCACAAAAACGAGAACGCACCGTTTTCCATGAGCAGGAAATGTAAATTGAAACTTACTGGGGGGGCGGGGGTCAAGAAACGATTTGTTTAAAACTCAAACTCAGTTGTCTTATTCAGTGCTGTCCAGCTTCCTCGTTTACACGGGACAGAGAGAGAGAGAGAGAGATGCATAAAGAGAGACAGAGAGGAACAAGAGAGGTAAGGAGAGAGAAAAAGCGAGGGAGAGAGAGAGAGAGAACGAGAGAGAGAGAGAGAGAGAGAGAGAGAACGAGAGAGAGAGAGAGAATACACTAGACTGGATTGAGGCTGTACCTGAGGCCCAGGTCTTATTGAAGCCCAACCTCATTGCAGTGAATGAGGTGCTTTGATGTGCGGCCGTCTCCTCCGCCCCCCAGGGAATACAGAATTATTCTAATTAAACGTTAACAAAGGATCCGACCTGAATCGCACCAGAAGAAAGGCAGCTTTGAGGATCCGATGACTGGCCCCATTAAAGCGAAACCACCCCCCGCCCCACACACACACACACACACACAAACACACACACACACACACACACACACACATGCCCTTTTTCCTGAGAACCTCAGACCAGGCCTACTGACACTGAGAGCAGTTAGCCTGGGTTAATCTCCTGGGCCATATGAACCGATACGAGCTGCTTCTCTGCCCAAATTCAGGGTGGCCAGTCTTTCCATATGTCAGTGGGAGCTCCGTTCGTCGACCCCACGTCCCGAAACGACAAGCAGCATCCCCAAAATATTACGCACCAGGCCATGTAGCCGTTAGCTTGGGAGATCTGTGGGAGACATGAACTTGATGCCTGGAGAGTGTATATGACTGGTCACATGGGTGGATCCACGGAGCAAGGGCGTTGGGGGGGGAGTGGACACAATTTGTTTGGTCAGACTCATTTCCTGTAGTTTTTTTAACACATTTTTAAATCTGCCTGTAGTTCTAATGGCGCACGCCCCGTCCGTCTCCGTGCTTCATCCGGCAATCGGCACGCTTCCCTCCAAAACTCCTCAACAGCAGGAGCAACCGAGACGTGCGCACACCGGCTTACGATTGTACCGTTCGTTAAGATTAAGATCAGGCCAGCGGGGGGTCACGGTCACCATGGCGACGGACGTTGATGATAGTGATTACGATAATGACACAGAAGAAGACTCGGCCGTGTTCAGACCACCCACTCGCCCCCCTCCCGCCAAACCCCGCTATAGTAGTTCTGTTCTTACTTTCTGTCCTACTTTTCCTGTGGCTCGAAATAAATGAAGAAACTACAGATATATATATCGGTCAGAGTGTTAAAGATAAACGCAGGAGAGGAGAGATGGAGATGGAGCGGAGAGTGCAGAACTGGGCCAGAGGCTCCCCTTCCTCTGCGGCTACCCCTGCTCCGCCCCCAAGGAGACGACCATGCATCTTCAGAAGGGCGAGGGTGGGGGGGGTAGCCCGTTTTCGCCATCGCCGTGGGGACTTTTAAATATATACAGTCACGGGAGGGGAAGGGGGGGCTACAGCCATTTAAAGCGTGGCCTCGATTAGACGCTGCCGCTACGTGCCGTCTCAGCTGCTCCACATTCTGGGGCGTGTTCCTGGTCCTCGCTGACACCACCTCCTGCAAGGACTAAGACACGCGCAGATCGACCGGCCGACTTACCGACATTGTAACCCGGGGGCTGTTCACACCAGGGATCCTCACACTCCAATCCTGGTGTTCTGCATCATGGGCCTGTTTTTTGTGTTGTTTTTGGTCAAACACCAGCTGACTCAGACCCTGGAAGCAAAGGTGTATGAACTCGATGACTTGTGACCGCTCTTGTGGTTCCAAGAATAAACGTTAAAAGTTACTGCAGGTGGTAAAGCATTTTCGTATCGAGGCCCACTGCTTTGGAACGAACTCCCGATCGAGGTTCGGACCGCGGAGACTGTAGCTAGTCCAAACTCAAAACCTTTTCGACAGTTAGACAAGAAATTATTATTTTTTTATTTTATTTTTTATTTTATTAAAGCTCTTCGCTAGATGTTTTTAAATTCCTTATTTTAAATCATAATCTTATTTGTATTTATTTTACGATACTCATATGTACACGTGGGTATCTCTATACCGATCTGTACATGTCAACATCTGTGAAGCACTGACTCTGTCAGAAAAGGTGCGGTACAAATCTATGTGACTTCACTTGACTTAAACCGAGCAGTTAAGCTTGTGTTTGTCTTAAATTGGGTTTGAGATCTGAGCTTTGAAGGCACAGATTTGAGCAGGTCAGCTGACCACAACCGCCTCTCTGTGTCCCTCAAATCCTGCCTCTGAAAACATGGCAACTACCCACCAATGCGTATTTAAATTTTTTTTTAAGGCTTTTCATTGGACAGCACAGTGTAGAGAGAGAAGAAGAATGGAGTGAGAGACGTGTGACAAAGGTCGTGAGGCCGGATTTGACCCGCCGACGTCGCGGCTCGCAATGACCATGTGGATAGTGCTCTTCAGGCTACGCCACAGAGACACCGTCAATCCAGATTTTTAATTGGTGAACTTACATTGTTTATTCATTTTTTAATGCATAAGTAAATTCAGGAATTTCACTGGCGTCTAAAGAGTTAAAGCATTTATATAATTATTTGTTATTGCTTATTTTAAAATATGTTTAATCTAACATACAAAAAAGACTAGGCTATGACATGGGACTTGAATATTCCAAAGCTTGAGATCCGAAAGATGGCACTGCCTCCATCTCTGTTTGTGGTAATAACTCGCACACGCACACACACACACACACACACACACACACACACCTGTGTAGACTGTGAAGGCGTGTTGTTTCTGTGCTTCGCGTTGAAGCTCAGCTGGCGTGAAGCTGTCTGTCTCTGTAGACGATGTTAAAAACGGGGGAGTTTGATCATGAGCCTTGTGATGCGTTACCGAAACCATTGCAGAAATGAGACAAATTTCATGTTTGGGAGGTGGGCGGGGGTGTTTTTGGGTGGGCGGGGGAAGGAACAAACGGCAGGTGAGCCATGATCTAACCCAGAGAAGTTTGAAACCAGACATATTTTTGATCATCTGAGCTCTCCGTTGTTTTGAATCCCCTTTCAAAGTGCAAACAGGGCTATTTTTACACTTCTCATCGTACACCGAAGGACTGTTCATAGAATTGGAGAAATCAGGGGTTGTTCTCAGAAAATAAAAATGTCTGGCGGATCAGAGACGCGACAGCTGAATGTGACTAAGTGTGAGGTTCCAGACACACACCCTCTGTCCCGTGTGATTCCCCAACAAATATGAGCACTAAAATGAAGAATGCGTCATAATTGTGGAGGAAAATGGAGCGTCCCTGCCGGCAGAAATAGTGGATCTGTTTTTATGGGGGGGGCAGTCCTGGGACCAACTCCCCACTCCCCCCCCCCTCCCCCTTCTATTGACCCAGCTACTGGTCCACCAGTGTTTTGTAATTAGTCTAATAGTGCTAAATTAGTCCCCCACCGGACAGCTGAGGCAGGGCAGTTGGACTGAGGGTGGGCTGTTATAACGATGTGAAATATTTGTTAATGATCTTGCCACTAGCTGACTGCTGTGAGGTTGATATGCAAGACGCTGGTGTGCCATTGGTGCTTTGCTTGCTGAGGGACCTCTCCGGATGCATGGTCTGAGCTTGTGGGCCCCATTGTGGCTCTAGAGGGAGTAATCATGCCTTCCTGCTTGCTGGCGGTGTAGGTATTTTCAGGTTCTATAGTTTGAGCATGTGGGCCCCATTGTGGCTCTAGAGGGAGTCATGCCTGCCTGCTTGTTGGCGGTGGAGGTGTATTCTTGTTCTATAGTTTGAGCTTGTGGGCGCCATTGTGGCTGTAGAGGGAGTCATCATGCCTGCCTGCTTGTTGGCGGTGGAGGTGTATTCTTGTTCTATAGTTTGAGCTTGTGGGCGCCATTGTGGCTGTAGAGGGAGTCATCATGCCTGTCTGCTTGCTGGCAATAGAGGTGTTTTTAAGGGTCTGTTGGCATGGCAAACACCACCATGTGACAGTGGGGTGAGTGGGGGGGGGGGGGGGCACTGTTCTTCAAACCCCCCCATCGGTCATCATGTGAGAAGCATGTCTCATACAGGGTCAGCGGGGTAGTTCCACACTACCTACTTATCAGCCCTGAACTGGACTTGTGTGTGTGTGTGTGTGTGTGTGTGTGTGTGTGAGTGTGAGAGTGTACGCTCATGTATTCCCCTCACCCCAAGCCAGTTTTCAGCTGGCGCACCAGAAGGGTGTCAAAGGCCCCCCCAACTACTGAGATCTGGCAGGAAGTGCAGCACCATGTGACGCCATTTAATCAGCTTGGCTGGACTGTGATTGGCTGCTGACGCTGTTTAATCAGCCTGGCTGGACTGTGATTGGCCACTGGCGCTTTTAATCCTCCTGGCTGGACTGTGATTGCCCGCTAACGCTGTTTAATCAGCTTGGCTGGACTGTAATTGGCCTCGAAAGCTGTTTAATCAGCCTGGTTGTACTGTGATTGGCCACTGGCGCTGTTTATATCAGCCTGGCTAGACTGGGATTGGCTGCTGATAAGTCCTGCGCAATCGGGCTGTGACCCTAATGTAAAGAGCTTGTGCCAGTTCTTTCTCCCTCTGTCTCGCTGTCTCTCTTTCTTTTTCTCTCTCTGTCTCTGTCTTTCTCTCTCTGTCTCTGTCTTTCTCTCTCTCCCTCGCTATCTTTCTCTCTCTCTCGCTCTCTTCCTCTCCCTCTCTCTTTCATTATTTCTCTCTCTCTCTTCTTTGTTGACCATACATTCCAGTGGACAAGGACATCCAATCGCTGCTGATCTGAGCCGGCTTATTTTAAGCCCTTTCTGAAAAGCGGGGCGGAGAGCGAGGGGGGTTGGGGGGGGCGGGCATCCTAGCACAGCCGTTTAACCCGTTGACCGATTGTGGCCAGTGTGTTTGTAATGGATTTATGATTCACACACTAAGTCTCGCAGGCATGCTAGAGTAAACATTACCTCTCTGGGACAGTCTCCTGGAAGGGACGTGTGTGTGTGTGTGCGTGCGTGTGTGCGTGCGTGCGTGCGTGCGTGCGTGCGTGCGTGCGTGCGTGCGTGCGTGCGTGCGTGCGTGCGTGCGTGCGTGCGTGCGTGCGTGCGTGCGTGCGTGCGTCCGTCCGTCCGTCCGTCCGTCCGTCCGTCCGTCCCTCCCTCCCTCCCTCCCTCCCTCCCTCCCAGTTGGTTGTTCAGTTCTCTCAACATTTAAACCCCCTTACTAAAGCAAGCCGAGAAGGACAGCGGTGAAGAGAAACTCCCAACATTTAAAACCCCTTACTAAAGCAAGCCGAGAAGGACAGCGGGGAAGAGAAACTCCCAACATTTAAAACCTCTTACTAAAGCAAAAAAGAGGACAGCAGGGAAAAGAAAAACTCCCAAAATTTAAAACTTACTAAAAAGCAAAGTGTGAAGGACAGCGGGGAGAAGAAAACAACAAATTTAAAAACCCCCTAAAAAAGCAAAAGGAAGAAGGACAGCAGGGAAGAGAAACTCCCAACATTTAAAACCTCTTACTAAAGCAAGCTGAGAAGGACAGCGGGGAAGAGAAACTCCCAACATTTAAAACCCCTTACTAAAGCAAGCCGAGAAGGACAGCAGTGAAGGAGGAGATTCAGGCTCGCCACTTGCCCCAAACCCTTAACCTCACCCCTTCAGTCTTTGATCCTTGACCTTTGAACTTTAGCACGTCCTTTACAGAACATTATGGGAAATCACAGAAGGGCCCAGAAAAAGCCACGTCTGATTAAACTGGTATTCGCACTGTATTCACACTGCCCAGCTGGGCCCGGTGTGACTGCAGCTTTTGTGCAGGTTTTGCACGGGCTCGCGATTTTGCTTTTGTGTCTTTCGTAACGTTTCCTTGTGACTTGCGATGCGGCCCCGTCGCGTTTGAGGAAACACAAACACACAGTTGGGTTTTTGCGCAGTGACAGGGCGCTTTGTTCTCTGTTTATTTTCTCAGCTGTTACTGGATCGCAGTGTCAGAGAAGCTCGCTGTGACCAAAGAGCTCTGCTGAGAAAACAAAAAAAACCTGTCGGCTCAACCTGTCGTCCTTTGAGTGCGTAGTTTCGTGTAGGGGCTGGGGGATGTGCAGGTTACGAAAAGCGGGTCAAAAATGGTCCGGGGTAAGAGTCGCAAAGTTCCGGGTCATGCTGCTACCATGGCGATGAGACCCCCTCTTCCGGAGAGGCCGGAACACACGTGTGGGCCGTGAAACCCGCCACCAGACACCTGTCCACTCTTTACCTGGAGAGGGAGAGGCCCGTCGCTATGGAAACCTCCACCACGGGTGTAATTGTCCTGAAAAACCTTCAGAACAAACATGTTTTTCAGAAGCATGAGCCGAGATGTGGGCGCATAATGGACGCCCGTGACCTCACTGCGTTCAGAGCAACAGGTTTTCAATCAAGGCAATGAAGCCAAACGTTGTCATTATCACGTCCGTGACTACCAAAACACGCATTCCCGCAACTGCTTGGTTTAATGGTCAACCTGAGTAATTAAACAAGGGATAAGAACAGACAGTTAATTTTTTTTAAAACATTTTTAACTTTTTTTTTTACAGGTTTTTGTCAACTAGTGTCGAAGCTTGAAGGCTCTCAAATGTAAGATTTGAACTATTTTTTTTTTTTACTGTATGGCGAAATAAAGACATCACAATTGAGTTGTAGAATCTATGGCTCAATTGGTGACATATTTGCATTGGCTGTTTGAATGTTCATTGCTAAATAGAATTATTTTCAAAGTAGGAAGCCAGTTTGATCCGGAACCTTGGGAACAGAATCTTGACACCCCCTCTCTGCTTTAGCGGGTTCTAGGGTTCTCCTTCATTTGCAGGCAGCTTGCAAAGGTAGCCTGGACACAATGTTGAGATGTGTCTCGTTTGTTACATCGTATCGATCTGAGCACGCTGGAAATGTCCACCACAATGTGAGGAAGGACTGGGGGTACACAGCGGATCCCCGCCGGCCCGTGGCGGTTTTGGAGGTTATCTAAGGTGGTGGCGGGTAAGCCTTGGAGTCCTGCGTGAAAAATGGAAACATCGGCACCCACGCATCCCGTCTCGGACTATTAGATTTAGGCCGTCCTCAGCGCTGATATCTGCCATTTCCGTAGCAGTTGGCAGTGCATAGCACAAGCCAGGATTAGGCCGATTTTTTAGCTTTCAGAGAAGTGACATCAAGACATTTTCAAAGAAGTAGTCACTGGAAGGAGAAAAAACTACTTGTCAGCCGAAGGATTAATTAGTTGATGTAGTGTTGCTGAATCACAGCTAACAAGCCAGAGAAAAAGAAAACAGAACAACATCTCTCTCATGAGGTGTGTAATCTTTTTTCCCTTGAAAACCAAAAGGGGAAAAACAGTGTTTATATTGATGTGATAGCACGGTGAACCCCATCCCTACTTTAATCTGTGTTTCCTGAAGCCAAGCCCATGTGGTCCAGTGTAAACCATGCGGAGGAATAAAACACTCAATCCAAACAGATAATTTGTCTTGGATCGTCTTTCTACGCTTTTCAGACGAAATCCTGGCGGTTATTGAGCCTGCGTCCCTGGAGCTCCGGGAACGCCGTGCGCCTTTCTTTCAGATCCATAGGGAATGCCGAAAATTCCCAGGAATGCAGCTGCTCCGCAGTCTCAGCCTCGGATAGACGGAGAGAGAGAGACCTGAAGCGTTTATTTGCCTGAAGGGATTTAGGAACGCAACACCCCGCAGGGACCCTGGGAGGTGGGGGCGGGGGTGGGTGTGGGTTTCTCTAGGGAACGGCGCCATGGCAACAAGTCAGTCCTTGCAATGAGGCGCTGCGTGTGAAGCGTAAACACGTTGCTGTACTGCAGGCACTGGAATGACGGCGCATGGGCGCATAGACATCGCGTTTATGCGCAGGTGAATCGTACCTGCCGTCAGATCGCCTGTTCAGATACAACAGTAACTTTCCCGATGATGACAAAGAAAGGTGACAGGTGGTGGGGGGACGGGTGATAAAAATGTGTTTGGGGTACACCCCGGGAGGAGAATTCCCTGCAGGTAGGGCGGTGACGGATTCCAAGCTGAAGAAACTGGTCTTTTGTCTTCATCCTCATCACCTGAAGCGTTCCCAAAAGACACGGCGCAGGGCGCTCTGCCAACTGTGCTTCCGTTGCCATGACGTCATGTTTGGAGAACGCCGAAGTCATTTTTTCCCTTTGTCAAACTGTGAAAATACCATTGGACTTCACCTGTCCGGTAACGCTGAAAGCACATATGAGAGAAGCGACACACAGTGACAGTTTAACTGACGAGCAGCGGGGAGCAGTTAGGCACGTCGGCAGCAGGCTGATACAGGAAGGCAACGACTGTGAGAAAAATCATGTGAAAGGGTTCACACCGTGTTAGCGTTTATCGGGGAGATGGGGGGGGGTGTACCCGCGGATACCCAGGAATGCGAGCCCCACATCTTTCTCTCAGGAAGTTCATAGGGGAAATGGGGTGTTGGACTGGGGTGGCTGTCACTTTAGAAAGGGATCCATGCTAATTCTGTACAGTTATTATCCTCTAACCGCTAACATTAGCGCTGTCTGCGGTAAGAGGCGTACGGCCTGGAGAGTGTCTCTAACCCTTGCCCCATAAACCAGAGTGAGAAAGGGGGCCATGAGCTGAAATAAACACACTCACCCTACTCCTTTAAGGGCACAGCAAGGCACAAGGGCATGCCTGCCAAGAAGGGCGGGAGAGAGGGAGAGGGGGAGGGAGGGAGTCCCGGTCAGGGCGACATAAGCAGAGTGAGGGCGATCAAGCCGCCAGGGCCGATCGAAGAGTGGACAGCTCAAACTGGTGCAGTCCACAGTGAGACGCCCAACGAGGCCAAACAGACCTTCCACAAAGGCCTGAGACAGACTGAGGTGTCCGAGCTCTTATGCCTCCAAACGGCCGGCTTCGGTGTTTCAATCGCAGCTCCCCGCCGCTTAATATTACACAACGGTTTGTATCGGGGCAAATCGAGGGGTCATGTCCCGGCCTGCGTTATGTGGTGGCGTGCGTCTGCGTGTCTTTATACTCCAGTTACAGCTTCAGCACGGCATTTATAAAAATGGCGAATCATTTCAGTAACAGACACTCTCTTCTGTCCCTGTAGATCACGCAATGCTTCGGTAAGAGTCGCTGCATTTAAAGAAACAAAATGAAAGTTAAAGGTAAGAAGAGCGCCTTAGCGATGAGGCCCTACAGACGAGGGCTCACAGGAGAAGCCTTAAAGACCGGGGACACATGCAACGTTACCCAACCGCCATTTCCCTTTCAGTCAAACTACAGAGTTGTGAGGTCTTTTTATGCTGTGGTTTATAACTGACTGGTTTCTTTCTGGAGTTTTTTTTAATTATTTATTTATTTATTTTTTAAAAAAAATTTTACTCTGCAGTTCCTGAATTTGTAGTAGAATAAGGATGTGGTCTCTGCTGTTGTGATCTTGGCTCTGGTAGAACAAACAGCAAAGAACAAAAGCATAGAACAGCTCAATCCAGAAAAAAACCAAGTTGAGCATGACAAAGCATGTCACTGGCCCGGAATCTCAAGAATGGGTCTTCATAACAAGAGGAAAGTTTGTGTGTGTGTGTGTGTGTGTGTGTGTGTGTGTGTTTGTGTGTGTGTGTTTACGTTTGTGTGTGTGTGTGTGTGTTTATGTGTGTGTGTGTGTGTGTGTTTGTGTGCATGCATGTCCTGGCATCTGGGTGTTGGCATGCATACCACAGCTCCTATTCATACCTGTTGAGTTTACACATGGTGTGTGTGTGTGTGTGTTTTGTGCACATCATTCACGCTTCTCCAGCATGTGTCATCCTAACCTTGTCGTTCAGACTCTTGGAATGAGTGTGTGGGAGAATGAGTGTGTGGAAGGAAGAGTGTGTGGAAGGAAGGCATGCTGACCCAGGTCACAAGGGCTGGAATACGTCAAACCCTTTAGATACCAGTAAAATTCCTGAAAATTTCAAAGATAATTTAAAATTAAATGTTTATTTTTGCAAATAGTACAACATTCTTATTTCATCAGTCATTATACTGTTGGATGACTTTGAAGTAAGACAAGGCATCACTCTACAGGAACCTGAAAGAGATGTTTAATTTTGTACTTCGAGCATTAGGCTTTTTTATTGTTGGGAAAACAGACTTCAGCTTTGATACTAGTCTGAAGTCATCCTGATGATAAAAAGGAAGATTTGAATCGTTGATTTTCACCACTCATTTTGCAGATGGTGTTTGGAGCAGAGTTTGCACTGAACGTCAGACCCAATCTAGTTTCTTTTCATTCTCATGGCCCCATATTAACAGATTCAGGTATTGTGGGAAAATTCCAGGGGCAATTCTGCAGGAGTACATCCTCAAATCCCCCCCCCCCCCCCCCCCCCGCCCGCCCGCCCACCTCATCTCGGCATCTAAAGAGTGAATGCATTTTTGGAATGCGTGGTTTGGCCTGCAGTATGTTACTGCGACCGCATTGCATGCACGTCGCATGCCTTCCACGTGTCTGCGAGCAGGATGCTGGTCATGTTCAGATGACATCAGCGGGGGGAGAAAAAAAAACGCATTAGATTATCACCGTGGCGACGGAGGCGGTGGTGGAGCAGTGCTGACTAAGGCTCTATGACGTGCAGCTCTTTTCCTGTGAGGATGATGATGATGATGATGATGTATGACCTTGGCAATCTTTCTCTTTTTTTCCCCCTCTCCACTGTATAAAAAACAAACAAACGTTTTGATCGGTCACAGCCGGTCCACCTAAGTCACCACTTTAAGTGGGGCTTCAGGATGGATGGATGGATAGGGATGGGGGGGGGGGAAGGGGGCGCTTGGCGTTTGCACAAAATAAATGAGCAGGAAGGGATGAGTAACTACCCCGCTGCTCTGAGATGGAAAATGGTGGTTACTCGCGGTGGCGGATGACAGATTAAACAATCACACAAAAGGCAGCGGTTTGGAATGATAAGTAGGCACACTAAAAAACTTTTTTTTATAAACGAACAAAGTTGAAATATTGGGACTTGTAACCTGGGCCGACCTGTAAGCAGGGTTTCTGGAGGGAGAATTTAAAGCGTAAAGTGCGTCGTTGGGCAGTGCTTTTAAACTGTAGGCCTTTCTCTTTCTCTTTTTCTCTCTCTCCCTCTCTTTCTCTTTCTCTCTGTTTATCTCTGTTTTAAAACAGAGAAGTTGTGAGGGGATGGGGTGGGGGGGGGGTGTACAGGTGAGCATTTTTGTTTTTGGGAGCTGCTGACATGTTGTCGTTTTGCATGGCCGTTGTCCGTTTCAGCCTCGTTTATTCATCCCTCCTTCACGCAGGCTTTCAGCTCTCAGGATGTTAGGTCTGTTTTTAAGGCGAATGATCCGTCTTCTTTTCACATTGAAGCCAGGTCTGCAGTTGTCTCTTCCGTGTGGTGAAGATGGACAGCAACCTGCAGACATGCGTCACATTTTCTGTTCTGCAAAAAAAAATTTTTTATTATTTGAGCCAGAATATTGCCATTTGTGGATAATACATGCTGCAGATGGATTATGGGTAACCAGGCTCAATGATGTGATGTGTCACCTTGGAGTTGCAGGTGGACAGCTGTTGGGTGTACACATGGACAGCTCTAATTGGCCAGTACACTGGATCAGGCTTGCCAGGAGAGCGGATTAAAGGATACTGATTTGACACTGGAACAATTGCAGCAAAGAGCCGCACACAGGCAAATTAATGTTATTTTTTTGCAAGCTGAAATACAGGGACCAGCACTTGACACACACACGCACACACAGATGCATACACACACAAATAAATACTTATGTAAGCTGGAACGGTCTCCATGACAACCGGCTGCATTACGCCGACCGAAGGCTTCTGCCTGTGCCCTCCAGCTGGGTGCTTCCATGGCAACCAGTGAATCAGGCAGGCTGTCTTTGATGAGGCTTCCAGAAAAAATAAAAAATAGAGAGGGAAAAAAACTCTGATAACACCAGCACCAGCACTCTTTGAGAGATCTTGCTGGCGGAATCGGCGAAAATGAGCTCAAATTCGCTTAAACAAAAACAGTTCTTTATTCGTATCCCCGGCAACTTCGGTGAAAAGACGTGCGACACTGACCCCCCAGGAATGAACCAGCACACACACTGACCCCCCAGGAATGAACCAGCACACACACACTGACCCCCCAGGAATGAACCAGCACACACACTGACCCCCCAGGAATGAACCAGCACACACACTGACCCCCCAGGAATGAACCAGCACACACACTGACCCCCCAGGAATGAACCAGCACACACACTGACCCCCCCAGGAATGAACCAGCACACACACACTGACCCCCCAGGAATGAACCAGCACACACACTGACCCCCCAGGAATGAACCAGCACACACACACTGACCCCCCAGGAATGAACCAGCACACACACTGACCCCCCCAGGAATGAACCAGCACACACACACTGACCCCCCAGGAATGAACCAGCACACACACTGACCCCCCCAGGAATGAACCAGCACACACACACTGACCCCCCAGGAATGAACCAGCACACACACTACCACCTCCCCTCCTCTGTGCCCCGGAAACAGATCTTTGTGTCCTACTCCAATGTTGCTGATTACATATTAATTACATATTAATGGTTACAAATGAATTAATGTCTCGAGGAGTGAAGAATCTTGGTCTTCGTGTGCTGGTTGCTTCTATTTCCCTGCAGTCAGATTCATAGAGATGGCAAACGTTTTTTTAAAATATATCTTTTTAGAGTTTTTAAAATTTTATTGGACAGCACAGTGTAGAAACAGGAAGAATAGGGAGGGAGAGACATGCGACAGGTCGCACGGTCAGATTCGAACCGTCGACGTCGCAGCTCGCAATCAGCATGTGGATAGAGCTCTACAGGCTACGCCACGAGACGCCCCCTGAGATGACTAACTTTACCTTGGTTACTGCGGGGGAAGGCCAAACCCCGCCCCCGATAACTACTCAGTCAGACATGTGATGCTCTCTCTGTCAAAATTCAAACCGATCATCAGGAAGGTTTCGGCAACCTCTTGGACCTTGACTTGTGCAACGCTGGTGTCATGTTGACATGCAATGTGTGTGTAGGGGGCACTGTGTGTGTTTTGGTTTTTGTCAAAATGGAAACTCGGAGGACTGGACTGTGATGACGAGAAGCGCAGGGCACTTCCCCGTTTGAAAGAGGGCCTGAGTGTGCAATCGTTGGCCCCGACAGTGATTGCGCCACAGCCAGCGACCTGCTTACAACACCCTCAGCTGGCAAAGACCTCATTGTACCCTGTTCCTCATTCACCAGCACTAAACCATGAGATCTAAATCACACTGTAATTCATAGGTACCATTCAGATTCCCACTGAATCAATTTGAAGTTGAATGAAGTGAGGTGAGAAAGACTTGGACTTGGAACCACTGGAACGTAACTGAATGTAGACATTCTGGAATTATGTGGAGAATTCAAACTGGCAGTTGAATTTGAATCGTGAAACTGTCAGTCTTTAAGTTTAGTCGTGAAAGTGTTTAATTGGAGTTTAACTGAATTGACCACCAACCCTGTATTCCATACTGTTGGTCTATTCAAACTGCTCATTTAAAGCTGTTTACTGATTTGAAGGTTAGAAAACACAAATCCTGAAAAAGAGTTTTGCTCGTTGGTACCAAACAGGTGATGAAATTTAGTGTACGTTTTTATTTGTATTTTTTTACAATCCAGAGAGTTTATATTGGGTCATGAGAATGAAGTCAGGGTTGTTCTCTCTGACATTCAACACAAGTTATAATTCCTCGCCTAACGCCTTCTCCAAAAACGATTGGTGTGAAGGCTATCGGAGGGTCAAATGTTGTTTAAGCGTTTCATCTTGTGTAAGCATGGCTTCAGACTCACCTTCTGTCTCTCAGAGAAGGTCTCTCAAAGCCTAGTGCGTGATGTATAGCGTTAAAACCTCTTTTTCCTCTCAGTGATGCTGTTTCTTCCATCAGTTTGTCATGGTAGTGTTGCATCAGATATAAACAGTTTGTGGTTTGGCAGAGAAAGAACTGTAACTGCTCATTGTTTAGCAACTTCCCAAAGGGCGGCTGAAATAAACGTGTGAACATGTGCAACAGTGTAAACATTAAGAGATTCAACCTCAGTTCAAGGTCAGCTTCAAATTTGGATAAACATAGTTCTTTATACCGTTTCTGAATGTGCAAGCAATACGTGAGTTTAACTGTGTTACGACATTTGAACCTCGCTACGCAGTATGGTGCCAGTGTTCTGAAAAAATTGACCTACACGCTCGTTCAGGATGATTTCCCTGGTAACTCATTGGTCAGAAAAAAAGTGGTCAGACTTGTTTGTAAAATACAGTAGAGATATGAACCCTTTGGGAAATGTATAGGATTCGAAACTGAAACATTCGTAACTTTGAAAGTCAAATAAAAATGCACCAATTTTAATTTGAATCATTTATTGGAATGGTCACTTAGATTTTTAACGCTCTCTTAGGGCGCTTTCAAATATGGCTCTCTATGGCTGATCCGTTTCCTGGAGCGTTTAGAGGCCTGATCCGTTTTAGGACGCATATGTGAAAAGGAACCGAACCCTGGACCAAGCAAATCTTGGTACCTGTCGCGAGGGTCTGTCCAGGATACGATTCCTGGTACCAGGTATTATGACACAGTGCGTTCCATTTTTTTCTGCGAGACTCGTGAGCTCACAAGAAGTTAATATCGCTCACTGAAACAGTCGAGAGAGGTACGACTACTAACTACTAACGTTACGATAATACTAAGCTTAGTTAAACTGATTAATTGGAGTAAACATATAAAAGTAACGGAAAAGGGGATGTTGTTCTTCATTTTGGCTTTGAAATTCTATTTATTAACCGCTAGTGGTGTGTGCAATAGAATTTTGAGTCACAGACTGCGAAAACGTTTACAAGTTTACAACTGTGAATGCAAATCGTGTTCTTTGGAATCTGTGGAAGCGCTCCAGGGTACCGGTCCAGAGAACCGCATTCAATATGTGAACGCGCCCTTATAGTAGCTATGAATCATTTAAAAAGTTATATATCGTAAGCAACAGTCAAATAATCTGTAAACTGGGTTTCATTAGATATTAATTTTATTTCAGTATCCCTTTCTGGAAGACACAGCATACTAACAACCTGTTTGTAGTTAAATACACTTCTAGATGCTTCAAAAAATACATCAATGCTTCCAATCTTTCGTACTCAAAAACATTACAGAAGATACTTTACGTTTGCTAGCTAGCTATGCTAGCAGCAGTAGCAGATTTTTTGTTTTTTGGCAGGGTAGCCTAGAATGAGGGTAGTTTGTAAGAACACCAGTCCAGTGATGCTGCTGATGAACTGTAACACTATTGGGTTTTTAAAAAGTAGAGTATGTCTGTCTTCAGCCTGGCTAATATAAAGAAATTGATTGGTGCTCAAGAGCGAGGGTGACCACACGGCACTGGTCCCCAATCCTGTTCTTTGAAATCTATCGTCCTGTAGGTTTTCATTTCAACCTTAATTTGGCACACCTGATTCTACTAATTAGCAGCTCAGCGAGATCTCTAGCTGTTGAATGAGGTGTGCTTTGTTAGGGTTGGAGTGAAAACCTACAGGACGGCAGATCTCTAGCTGTTGAATGAGGTGTGCTTTGTTAGAGTTGGAGTGAAACCCTACAGGACGGTAGATCTCTAGCTGTTGAATGAGGTGTGCTTTGTTAGGATTGGAGTGAAACCCTACAGGACGGTAGATCTCTAGCTGTTGAATGAGGTGTGCTTTGTTAGGATTGGAGTGAAACCCTACAGGACGGTAGATCTCTAGCTGTTGAATGAGGTGAATGAGCTTTGTTAGGGTTGGAGTGAAACCCTCCAGGACGGTAGATCTCCATTTGTTGAATGAGGTGTGCTTTGTTAGGATTGGAGTGAAACCCTACAGGACGGTAGATCTCCAGGAACAGGGTTGGGAACCACTGCTATGTGAGAACACAAAAGGGACGCTTACCTGGGAACTTCATTTGTGACAAAAAAAGTAAAGTAAAGAGACTTTTAACTGACTTTTGTTGACTTTTAAGTTTAATTTCATTGTTTTCTTTCCAGTTTTTTTTGTGATATGAGTGAATATTTAAGCAGTATGGGAAATGAGAATGACAAAATAATCCTGTGATTTATGACTTTGTGACCAAAAAACTGCCTTTTGAGGTGGTCTTCCAATGAATGAAAGATTGATTTACCTGCCATTCCTACAGAGAGCAGAATGGTCATTCTCCGTGTGTAGACAGTACACGGTAGACAGTAGACAGTGCTTCACAGGGAATGGCTGGATTCGCTCAGGACGTCTTCCAAAATCCATTTTTCAGCACTGTATAAAACTTTGCCAAACTATTGTAATGTTCTGTTCGTTGTTTTTTAAAAATCTTTTAAACACATTGCCTCATCCACTCGAAGTTGTAAGTTTAGATTCCCTTGATGGCTAACCAATAAGAGGTTAAAAACACAAACACTATAATAAGATAGATATAAGCGAGACTGGGGCTGGAGGCGTTTAATTCATTGGGAGGTAAGGAGGAAAGTACAGGTCACCAGCTCAGCCAAAGTGTCTGTTTTTGCATTGTGCAAAGCTTTCTAACTACAAGAGCTTCCGTTCAAAAATGTTTTTTTTAAAGTGCTGCATCTCACACTTCCTGTTTATGGCTTTGAAGTGAAACTGCGTTTTAGTGTTGAGCGAAGAGGAGTCATCCTGTTTCAGCACTGCTCTGTAATTCCCCGCGTTTTTTAGGAGTAAAGGTCAGGGGTTACGTCACCCTCAGGCACTCGTGTACATTAAAGTCTTGTGTCGCTTTCGGGAAAAAATGACGAACTTGCGATGAACAGCGGTGCTGAGGTCTTTAATCTCGGCTACGCCCTCTGTCTGACCGCCGAAAAAGAAAAAAAAACTTTAAACGCAAACTCATGAAAAACAAACAAAACATTTTTGCTGGGGAAACCCGAGGTGTTGTGAAATTAACGCAAGAGTCCGAAGATGCACGCAACAGTCCCAAAATACACAAAACAGTCCCAAAATTTACACAACAGTCTCTAGGTGAAGGGGGGGGGGGGGGGGTTTAAAAGTTCTTGCAGATTTCTGTTCTGTCTGAACACATCTCAAAGTGTGTTTGTGCGCATGCATGTGCTCCGTCTATATTACGTCAGAGAGAGAGCTTCTTCCCCAACACTGACGCTGTAAGTGACCGAGACGAGGTTTTTGGTGGGGGAATGCCCAACGTTTCCACAGAAAAGCGCTCTCTTGCTTGGTGTTTTTGTGTTTTTTCTTTCCCACCTCAGCGTTTTCACCTTTTTATTGACTTGGATGATATTCATGCAAATATTCTAATGTGTCCGATCCTGCTTTGGCTCAGCCAATACACAGCAAAAATTCAGGTGTAAATCTAACACTGCTGGTGTACATTTAACACCCTAGGGTGTTAATATGAGACCACGGCCTCATGTAAACACCCTAGGGTGTTAAATGTACACCGCCATTTTTTCTGTGTATGTGCAGAATTTGGTTTAATCGCTGGTGATGTTATTGATCTGAGCTCCATAGCTGTAGTGAAGCCGGACGGGATTCATGGCGCCTGCTTTAAGGTTTTTTCAATGGCATCCGCAAAAAGCCAATCAATGGTTTTCCTCACATGATGGATGAGCGGATCCACTCTCGTTTCTCAATCTCCCCTCACGTACCGACGATGGCACTTAACTTAATGTCACAGGTGTATGTATTAACGCTTACTGCTATTGGCTGTTAGACCGATGACTTGGCATCGGCTTTGCACGTTGTCTAAACCTCTCTGTCTGCACTTTTTTAAGTCCCTGGATAAACGCAGAGTTCATGTGCTTTCTCTTACGCAGTTTAAACATAAAGCCATTTATCGGAAAATATACTGTGATAATTTAATAATACATTTGAATATATTGAAGCACCCCAAATATATTTTCAGTATATGCCCATATATTGTCTTTTTTTAAAATACATTCAGCTGATTATATTAAAATATATTCAAGACCAAATCAGGACTAACTGATATATTTTGCCACCATTTTCTCTATATTATTAAATCATTTCTCAATACGAAGGACAGTATATTTCAATATATTTCAAGCCACAGCTTCCTATTTCACATAGAAGTGAGTGTTATGTCTTTTTATCATTAGTATGGGTAATTGAGTGCTAAAAATATTCCTAGAGCAGCCTTTGTTGTCACAAAAAATGAAAAATAAAGAATGGCAATATATAATATGGGAAAAAATATTTTTTGTTTTGTAAATCCCTTGTGCGGTACCCCATTCCCCCTTTGTAAACAAGCTCCCCACACCTCCCCACAGCTCCCCACAGCTCCCTACAGCTCCCCACACCTCCCCACACCTCCCTACAGCTCCCCACACCTCCCCACAGCTCCCTACAGCTCCCCACACCTCCCCACAGCTCCCCACACCTCCCCACAGCTCCCCACACCTCCCTACAGCTCCCCACACCTCCTCACACCTCCCCACACCTCCCTACAGCTCCCCACACCTCCCCACAGTTCCCTACACCTCCCCACACCTCCCCACAGCTCCCCACACCTCCCCACAGCTCCCCACACCTCCCCACAGCTCCCCACAGCTCCCCGCACCTCCCCAAAGCTCCCTACAGCTCCCCAGTGGGATATTTTTCTGTACTTGCTTTTAATTACAAAGATGAAACAGAGCAATTAAAAGTGCTGGTGGATGTGGTAAAGCAGCGTTTTATCTGTGTGGTAGGAACCGTTCACAGCTCTGAGGGTCAGACGTTGAGCCGTAACAGGCAGGGGTCAGCGCTCTCGTTTGTTTTTGTCTCGCCTCATTGGGTAGCACACATCCCAGCGGGTCGATGAGAATCCCGCTAACGCTTAAACTTTCAGCTCCTAAGAACTTTCAGAAACAGACTGAAAAAAGAAAAGAAAAAAAACTAGCCAACATCTAACGCGCTGCCAGATATCTGTGTACGAGGGAGGGGTGGAGTTTGTGATTTTTTCAAAAAACGCCCACGCGGCTGTCTTGGCTTCAGGAAACTTGTGACCACAACAGTCACAATTTTCTGTCCTCTGTTTTTGAAAAGAATTGTACTTTTTTTTTTCTTCTCTGGGGGATTTTTGTGTTCTCTTTATGACCTTATTACACGCACTGTAAAGTTATTTTTTTTTGGTAAATAAATCCCTTGTGGCCAACCCAGGCACATACACCCTAAATCTAAGTATTCTGACCTACTAATGAAGTCTTATAAAATCTTATTAAGTCCAGATTTTCACTGTTAGCTTCAGTTCATTTAGGCTTGAGCAACTTTCTGAGAAGGACCTGTGACTCCCAACAGATGTAAGGATTTTTAAAGTCCTGTCAAAATCCTGTCAAACTATCAACAACTAGAGGGCTACTGGTCTCCGCATCTTGTTGAGGCCCCATTCCGGTGTGTGGATGGATGGGCCCCACGGTCCGGTAGCAAATCCGATTGGCTGGGACCCCCGCCGGGTGACATGTAATTGGCTGTAGTGAGTCAGCTCAGACTCGGCTGTGGTGAGGCAGCTCAGACTCGGCTGTAGTGACGCAGCTCAGACTCGGCTGTAGTGAGGCAGCTCAGACTCGGCTGTAGTGACGCAGCTCAGACTCGGCTGTAGTGACGCAGCTCAGACTCGGCTGTAGTGAGGCAGCTCAGACTCGGCTGTAGTGAGGCAGCTCAGACTCGGCTGTAGTGAGGCAGCTCAAACTCGGCTGTAGTGAGGCAGCTCAGACTCGGCTGTAGTGACGCAGCTCAGACTCGGCTGTAGTGAGGCAGCTCAGACTCGGCTGTAGTGAGGCAGCTCAGACTCGGCTGTAGTGAGGCAGCTCAGACTCGGCTGTAGTGACGCAGCTCAGACTCGGCTGTAGTGAGGCAGCTCAGACTCGGCTGTAGTGAGGCAGCTCAGACTCGGCTGTAGTGAGGCAGCTCAGACTCGGCTGTAGTGAGGCAGCTCAAACTCGGCTGTAGTGAGGCAGCTCAGACTCGGCTGTGGTGAGGCAGCTCAGACTCGGCTGTAGTGAGGCAGCTCAGACTCGGCTGTGGTGAGGCAGCTCAGACTCGGCTGTGACTCGTAGCCACATCACAGGGCCCAGAATTGTGCTGCAATTCAAGGCCGAAACTGAGCCGAGTTGGAATGCCAGATCTGGGCCAGACCCAATTGGCTGCCTGGGCTGCAGATCTGGCTTAGTCTGCTTTCACGAGCTACACAAGCTACAGCTTCCACCACTCACACTTTACTTGCGGGGAGAAGCAGTGGCTTGATGTAACTTATTATTTTGTGTTGAAAGATGATCGCAGAGGTTGCAGTATTAGTGCATGTCTAAGTGGGAGGGGAAAAAAGGGGAAACTTGTTTTAAAAACAAACAGGAAGTGACGGTGACAACACAAGACCTTGTTTAAGGCTGGGCGTTTACAGTAGTGAATGTACCACCACGGACGCAACTCTTGCAATACTTCCCTTTTAAAAAACAAATGATTAAAAATGTCTCGTGACCTCTGACCTGGGCAGGTGTTTGTGGCCTCGCTGTAGAACGAAGGCAGACACGTGGAACTGAAAGAGTATCTGCTGAAGTGAAAGTCTGCACTGGGGATTTTCACTGCTTTTTTTAGGAGTTATGATTTTGTCTTTTTTCCACCCTAGTCTAAGGTCACGGGACATAATTACCATTAATTTGTTCTTTTGATGTAATTAGTTTAAAGCCAGAGAGTACTGTGGTTTTGCTGTGTGTAATTGTGTGAAGGTGGGGCTTAGACGTGAGAGTTGAGTTTTCACAGCCAGAAAATGTTTTTTAAAATTTTCTTCTTCTTCTTAACAGCAGAAAAGTTCCCCTGTGCAGGTGCTGCTATCGGTCTGCTTATGCTAATCAAGCGTAGAATTTCCCCCCCTTTCTTTGGGAAAAAAAAAGAACAGATGGCGTTCTCATTGTCCGGTGCGAAAATCTTTTTTTACTTGGTGGGACCATTATAAAACAATCCGATAACAATAAAAAGATCTGAAATTTCCGTTGGAAAGAGAGAGGAGAAAAAAAAACTGAATAGGTCCTACCCATTTGTTTCCTCTACATTCTGTGAATCAAAAAAGGCAACTTTATTGAGATCCTTGTCCCTGTCACAGTTATGGCTCCAGCTCAGGGGTCATGACCTTTCCAGCAATAGAGGTCTCTCCAGCCACAATGTAGCTGTTTCCGAATCAACACCCTTCCATATCATTGAGTATGCTTGTTGAGTACACTGGATGAAAAAGTTGTTAAGTAGGTGAAATGTTCTCAAAATGTATTGTACTTAAAATACCTGGATGATATTCTTATTTCCGGGCTTTCCCTGAAAATTGGAGGATATTTTTTTGCCTGTCGCGTACTAAGCAGTATGCAGTATGCTAGTACACAGGACGCAGTAGATAGGGCTCTGATTCAGACACAGCCTATGTCATTATATTATGGCCTTAGAACCCCCCTGGCAGGCCTCTACCACACAGTGGTAATGCACAGGGGGCCAGCCAAAAACCCAAACATTAGAACTGAATTTCGCTGCTTAAGCAAAAACCAAAAACCTGACCTTGTGGTTCTCTATCCCTGGCACTGTTCAAGGGTGAGATAGTAATTCTCCCTAGCGCAAGCGTGGCAAGGGGATTGGCCAGGGTTGGTGGGGGGTGTCGGGTTCCTGGTTTTGTTTTCACTCGTTACCTCCCCAGGCTCAATTAGCTAATTAGGTGTACGTAGGTTCGCTCCTAGATTAGACCACAGTAAACCGTTTGACGTAGAAAAGCGAGAACATCCAGACCTCAGCCGCGATTCACAAGTTTCCTGAGAAACCCAGATGCCGCGTACATTTGGGCAAACGGACTAATTAGGAGCAGCAGTGAGGAATCTGGGAACGGATCTGACCCCTCCTCGTTCACCCCTGCACCAGACTAATAGGATTCCCAGAGGACTAAACCCCTTTCGGGATCAGAGTGTCTCCGCAGAGCTGGATAGGGTATTAACCCTTTGAAGAGTAGTTTTTTTGGAATGTTTTTTGCTAAATTCTAAGTCAGTGTTCCAGAACTCCATGGCTTTCACTGACCAGTGATTGTTACATCAGCATCAGATTGTTCAGTTAAGAATGTGCGATATGTGACTACTACTAGAATTTTCTTAACTGAACATTCTATTTCTAATGTAACAATCGATACTGGTAAAAAGCATTGACCTATGAAAAAAAACATTCCAAAAAACCTACTCTTCAAAGGGTTAATAAATAAAAATAAATGAACCCCCAGAAAGCGATGTGCAGTTTCTAAGTGCAACTAACAGAGGCCTTTGGCCCAGGGGGACTGATGGCACAAAACATTTCAAATGGAGAGGAACAAAAAACTAAACAAAACACATACACCTTTTGTGCTTACAGAAAGGTGAGACCTGCAAGGTATCGCCCCGCCCCCCGCCCCGCCCCCACCGCCATGTGCTTCTTTGGAATGGAAAATATCTTCCGCTGCTGTCGTTGAGGCCAACCTACTTCCCCGCTCAGCGCTGAGGAGAACAAGGAAACCGAACACACTTTAATTAAACCCGTCAGAGGCGTGGCCCCCGTCGTTCAGTCTGAGGAGAAAAATGGAGTCAGAGCGGCCCTGTCAAATGTCACTTTGACACGAGGAAAATAACTTTTTTTTTAATGACGCTTTGGCGGCGTGAGAGGTCACGTACGCTCTATATCAACCCAGGGGACGGGCGGAATGAAAAAAAATCGATGGCCGCTGAATCGCTAATGTTGTCATAAATCAAAAGACGTGCTCATTTAGGATAAACTGCGGCCTAAGCCTGAGAGGTGAAGAGTGAAGCGTGTCAGGGCTGTAACAGTTCAGTTTAGGGATTGTAAGAAGCTGCTTATGAAACATTCTTAACCCTTTCAAGAGTAGGTTTTTTTGGAATGTTTTTTCTTCACAATTCAGTGTTCTAGAACTTTTTTCAATCACCAGCAGTGATTGTTACATCAGCATTAGAATGTTCAGTTCAGAACATTCCAGTCACATATCTGTGATCTTACACCTTAAAGGGTTAAGAAGGAACACTGTTTTCCCCTCTTTTTTCTGAAAATGGAAATGTCAGGTTGACTCTGCGATGTTTGGTTGACTCTGCGATGTTAGGTTGACTCTGTGATGATAGGTTGACTCTCGATGTTAGGTTGACTTCAGGACAGCGTAGACGAACGCGCTCTTTTCCGAAGCGTGAGATGCCAGCCGCTGTTTTTTTTCACACCGGAGGAAGTAGGGATGGGAGGTTTGACTCTTTTTACTAACTCGAGTTTGTATGAGTCACTCACCAAAGAGAATCGGGTTTTTGAGTCACTCGAGTCATCAAGTCAGTCTAAGTTCCGGTTTAGCCCTCCTGAATGGGATAAAGTAATGTAATAGTGCGGCAACTTTGAGACTTTCCAAATGTTATCGGAACGAATGGATCTAATTTTGATAGTGAAACAAGTTATTTCGGGGAGGTTGTGACGCTCAAAAAAAATTATCCATCGTTTTATAGCCGCTCCTTTTCCCATGATTGTGTGCAAGAAAACTGCTTTTCGGACCTGGAAGTTGTAATTACACGGTTTGACGACTAAATATAATTGGCTTCAAAGCCCGGCGCTGTTCTGGGGGCTTGCTCAGTACTCTCACTCACAAGTTAACGAGCTCAGGGCAGGGGTCGGGTTCCGGGGCTGGGGGAGCGAGTACTGAGTGACCGAGTGAGTAGCTATTTCGTGCAACCCGAGTCAGACAGCTCCGGGCAGGCTGGGAGAGCAAGTGAGAGAGTGATTCATGCAGCCAGACCTTCAGCTCAGGGCAGGGAGAGCGAGTATGGAGTTGAAACAAGCGCCAAAAAGTTGTTGCTTTCTCACAGGGCTAGGTTAATACAGTGATTTACTTGATGCATTTCCACAAATACAGTTAATATAAGAGTTGCACAATAGTGTAACACGTTTTCTCGCATCGTCTTCGCAGTTCGCATTAGCAAGTAGCAGGTATGTCAGTGGTGAGTCAGGGAACAAGTTAGTGGAGGAGAGGACTTGTCACTCTTGAGTCGGTAAAAATAATCGTTCGTTTCGAACGATTCGTTCAAACTCGCACATCACTAGGAGGAAGACCCTTCACATGCAGTCCTGCTGGTGAACTGCCAGCGCCCGATCGGCCTGCGGGGGTCGCTAGTCCGCGATGGGCCTGTGCATTCATACTTTCACTTCATGTGGTTGTTCTGCGCTGTTCAGAATTGGGGTCCCATGGTTCTGTGTGTTAGTCATATTGCATATGAGTTTGACCCCAGGAAGAGAGGCTCAATTAAACTAATGGGTTTCAAATTAAACTAAATGAGCTCTGGAGTTAGCGACGCGCAGGAAATATGCATGATGGATGCATCAAATAGCGTGTGGAAATATGCATGATGGATGCATCAAATACCGTGTGGAAATATGCATGATGGATGCATAAAATACCATGTGGAAATATGCATGATGGATGCATCAAATAGCGTGTGGAAATATGCATGATGGATGCATCAAATACCGTGTGGAAATATGCATGATGGATGCATCAAATACCGTGTGGAAATATGCATGATGGATGCATCAACTACCGTGTGGAAATATGCATGATGGATGCATCAAATAGCGTGTGGAAATATGCATGATGGATGCATCAAATACCGTGTGGAAATATGCATGATGGATGCATCAAATAGCGTGTGGAAATATGCATGATGGATGCATCAAATAGCGTGTGGAAATATGCATGATGGATGCATCAAATACCGTGTGGAAATATGCATGATGGATGCATCAAATAGCATGTGGAAATATGCATGATGGATGCATCAAATAGCGTGTAATATGAAAGTGTTCCTCTCAAACCGCTAGGGCAAAGACGTTTACGCATATTCAGCCAGCTTTTCTCTCTCCTCTACTAAAGCAGTGTTTAAAAAAATAAATAAACCTGAACCCTGTTCTTATAGGGTCACGAAGGAGGGTTGTGTGAAGGAGCCATTTTTCCATAGTTTACCTTAGAGGCAGAAATTTTATTTCATTTGATCGGTGTAGTTCCAGTGTCGGCTTCTGACGTCCCTGGGCCATTCTCTATGGTAATTATACTGAGCTTTTCTCTTCTAGAGATAAAAACAATATACTGAAGAAAATCAGACTTTATTTTCCAGTGATTAAAAATAAAAATGATAATTTGCATCTAAATCTAGTCCTGGGTCCTATGTCTGAATCCGCGCACTTGCCTACTATTGAGAATGCCAGTTAAGTATACTGTACATTTTTATAAAGCTGTTAAGTACGCAACAATTCAGAAAATTCAGTTAATATCCCCGGATGATATACTTATTTCCAGGACTCGTTCCGAATCAGCCCTATCTACTGCGCCCTGTCTCCTGCGTACAGTGCACTGGCAGAAGTGTGCTGTTTAATGTGCACTGTGTAGCATGCAACATGCAATCAGTGAAAATTATCCGCCATACTATTTTCCAACCGTACTGTGGAAGTGTTGTAAGCAGTCGTAAGACGTCCTACCAGTGTTGCCATGTCCACAGTTTTACAGCTAAATTGGGTTACTTTCAAAGTCCAGTCATGGGTAAAAATGAAGACTAGAGTCGCAAAGCACGCCTATTAAGAAGTAAAAGTATGATGATTTCTGTTTAAATTACGTTGGTTTCTGTAAAAAATATATTTTGGGTTAGTTTTGAGATGCCATTTGGCTGGAAAGTTTTGCAAGATCTGGCAACCCTGCAGCCCACCCTTGCACTGCCATGTCACGTGTTGTTTTTGTTGTATTTGAAGGAAAATGTCAGTGAAGCTGCGTCCCAATTTTTTTTTAAACGAAGCTTATTTATGCGACCAAAATGTTTGTGTACTTCTTGAAAACTGTGCTCCTGAATGTGCATACAGGGGTTTAAAGTATACTATATGTGACCCGCTCTGCAATAATGAGTCGGATGTCGCACAATGTTTGTGATGGAATATTGTGGGGTGATTTTTTTTATCGATATTCTCAGATAAAACCGAAAGAAGTATTGATTTTGATTCCTAAAGTTTTATTGAAGGATTTTGTTGACTAATTATTTGGTTCGCTGTGATTTTTTTTTTTTTTTTGCGATTATTATTTTTTATATTCACCCCCGTTATATTTTTTGGTATCAACCGAAAGCTGCAACCTTCCTGTGTCCAAATATGGGTCCAATATTGTGGTTTAAAAAGCTTGTTTTTCTCTTATGTGGCTTTTTCACATTTAAAAAATACCCTATGCAATACCCTAGAGCGCTCCAACATGCACCAATTTGAAGCTTATTTTACGCTCAAGCCATATGAAGAACTCCCTTTTTTGTTTTGGCCACATCAGACTCATTTTGTAAAGCGGGTCACATATTTAGAGAAAATTCTGCCTACTTAATGACTTTTTCGCCCTGTCTACTCAACAAGCCTACCTAATGGTATGGAAGGGTGCTGATTTGAACACAGCCTGGGTTTTCGCTGATAATAGTATGGAGGATATTTTTTGCATACTGAATGTCACTATGCAGTAAGCTGTGTACAGTATGCTAGTACGCAGTAAACAGGACGCAATAGATAGGGCTCTGATTCAGACACAGCCCTGGTCAGTGGTGTCATTCGGTTAGATTTTTGGCGGCCATTTTGGACTGAGGTCAGCGGATGGTTTTTCAGCAGCGTGTTTCCTATGGCGAGTTCCTGAAGTCCTCATCTGACTGTCTGTCTCCCCACCTGTCCGTGAGTCACGCTTTCCTCTGCGGGAATGAAGTCTGGCCATAAGTTTAGAAAAAAAGCTGGATTTCTGCCCGTTTGCCCTAACGGCATGAGGATAGCTCTTTTTGTTTTTACACACACACCTCGCACACCGTCATGCACACACACACACTCACACACACACACACACACGCGTGCACACACCTCACACACACAAACATACAGACACGCACGCACATACGGCCTCTATTTCATTCCATCAGCAAAGACCCTTCAGTGCAGCCGCCACCTCCACTGCCATTACCGATACACTGCCACCTCCACCGCCATTACCAATACACTGCCACCTCCACCGCCATTACCGATACACTGCCACCTCCACCGCCATTACCGATACACTGCCGCCTCCACCGCCATTACGATACACTGCCACCTCCACCACCATTACCGATACACTGCCACCTCCACCGCCATTACCGATACACTGCCACCTCCACCGCCATTACCGATACACTGCGCTTAACCCCTAACCTCCTCCGCCATTACCACTACACTGCCACCCCCACCGCCATTACCGATACACTGCCACCTCCACCGCCATTACCGATACACTGCGCTTAACCCCTAACCTCCTCCGCCATTACCACTACACTGCCACCCCCACCGCCATTACCGCTACACTGCACTTAACCCCTAACCTCCTCCGCCATTACCGCTACACTGCACTTAACCCCTAACCCCCTCCGCCATTACCACTACACTGCCACCCCCACCGCCATTACCGCTACACTGCACTTAACCCCTAACCTCCTCCGCCATTACCGCTACACTGCACTTAACCCCTAGCCTCCTCCGCCATTACCACTACACTGCCACCTCCACCGCCATTACCGATACACTGCGCTTAACCCCTAACCTCCTCCGCCATTACCGCTACACTGCCACCTGCACCGCCATTATGCTACACTGCACTTAACCCCTCAACTCCTCCACCATTACCACTACACTGCCACCTCCACCGCCATTACCGATACACTGCGCTTAACCCCTAACCTCCTCCGCCATTACCACTACACTGCCACCTCCACCGCCATTACGCTACACTGCCACCTCCACCGCCATTACGATACACTGCCACCTCCACCGCCATTACCGATACACTGCGCTTAACCCCTAACCTCCTCCGCTACACTGCCACCTCCACCGCCATTACCGATACACTGCGCTGAACCCCTAACCTCCACTGCCATTATCGCTACACTGCGCTTAACCCCTAACCTCCTCCGCCATTACCACTACACTGCCACCCCCACCGCCATTACCGCTACACTGCACTTAACCCCTAACCTCCTCCGCCATTACCGCTACACTGCACTTAACCCCTAACCTCCTCCGCCATTACCACTACACTGCCACCTCCACCGCCATTACGATACACTGCGCTTAACCCCTAACCTCCTCCGCCATTACCGCTACACTGCCACCTCCACCGCCATTATGCTACACTGCACTTAACCCCTAACCTCCTCCGCCATTACCACTACACTGCCACCTCCACCGCCATTACCGATACACTGCGCTTAACCCCTAACCTCCTCCGCCATTACCACTACACTGCCACCTCCACCGCCATTACGCTACACTGCCACCTCCACCGCCATTACGATACACTGCCACCTCCACCGCCATTACAGATACACTGCGCTTAACCCCTAACCTCCTCCGCCATTACCGCTACACTGCCACCTCCACCGCCATTACCGATACACTGCGCTTAACCCCTAACCTCCACTGCCATTATCGCTACACTGCGCTTAACCCCTAACCTCCACTGCCATTATCGCTACACTGCGCTTAACCCCTAACCTCCACCGCCATTACGCTACACTGCGCTTAACCCCTAACCTCCACCGCCATTACGCTACACTGCGCTTAACGCCTTACCTCCACTGCCATTATCGCTACACTGCGCTTAACGCCTTACCGCCACTGCCATTAGCGCTACACTGCGCTTAACGCCTTACCTCCACTGCCATTATCGCTACACTGCGCTTAACGCCTTACCGCCACTGCCATTAGCGCTACACTGCGCTTAACGCCTTACCGCCACTGCCATTACCGCTACACTGCGCTTAACCCCTAACCTCCACCGCCATTACGCTACACTGCGCTTAACGCCTTACCTCCACTGCCATTATCGCTACACTGCGCTTAACGCCTTACCGCCACTGCCATTAGCGCTACACTGCGCTTAACGCCTTACCGCCACTGCCATTACCGCTACACTGCGCTTAACCCCTAACCTCCACTGCCATTAGCGCTACACTGCGCTTAACGCCTTACCTCCACTGCCATTATCGCTACACTGCGCTTAACGCCTTACCGCCACTGCCATTAGCGCTACACTGCGCTTAACCCCTAACCTCCACTGCCATTAGCGCTACACTGCGCTTAACCCCTTACCTTCTCTGCTACCCCACCTTCACCACACAGCTCAAACACAGGGTTCACTTCTCCTTCTCGTCTGTCCTCTGCCTGTTTGTTTGTGAGCCAGGAACTATTTCACTTTACACATTAAAGAAAGAAAGGGGAGGGGGGATGAAAGAGAGTTTGTGAGATCCTGGGCTTGAGTCTGGGATTTTGAATTATGCATGGCGTGTTTGAGATTCTTTTTATTTTTTAGGTATTCTCTTTTTTGATTGGGCTGCAGTCAGTCTCCCTCTGGTGTGTGTCAGAGCCTGCTGTCTGGAGCTCCTGGCGTGTCAGCCAGAGGTTTTCTTTTGCGTTTTCCAAACTGAAGCATTGGGTTCCGGAACTGTCTGTGTGGTCCTCTGGAACGTTGGAACATCTAAGCAGTTTTCCAAACAGGGCCAACAAATCATCTGCAGCAATCTTAGCGTTCCGCACGCCAGCATCGTGTCGCTTTCCTTTCATCTCTACATCCGACGTCCCAGCCGCAGCTCAACGAGCTCGGTCAAGAGAAACCGTCTGTTAGCACTTAACGTCGTGATTGAACGCATAACAAGCACGAAAGCGTGTTTACATGTAGCAGCTCTCTGTCTGTTTTTTTTCTCTCTCTCTCTCTCTTCTCCCGTGAACCATCCAAAGCGGAAAACAAACAGAGACGTAATCAGCGGAGGATTTCCTGCCTTCCCCTGCTGTGGGTCCCGCCCACTTTGCTTCCCCTCTTTCGCACGAATGAAAACGACAAGGTCAGAAACGGCACAGAACCAGAGCTCAACGAGCTGGAATAGACTGGGGGGGGTTTAAGGGTGGAAAAGTAGTTTATTTGTGTCCTCAGATGAATGTTGCTATTTGTTAGTGAGGTGTGTTGGTTAGTGTGACCTCTCCAGGGTGAGTTGAGCTGTAGGCCTCCAAGCCACACTGTGGACACAGCCGAATGAACTATGCCTTGGGCAGTGAGCAAAAACCATTAAAAATGTAATTTGAAATTGAAATCAATAAAAACTTTGGAATGGGGGGGCGAATCTTTGGTATGGGGAATTAATTCTGGTCGGAAACCACCTGAAAAAAAACATTGAACACTGGTTATGGAACATGAGAGCTGTGATGACAAATGGGGGGGGGGGGGCAGAATCTCTTGGTCCTCCCTTACTGTGTTCAGCAGCTGCTCTGGTAATCGCTCTCTGTCTGTGTCTCTTGTTGGGACACATCCCTTTTTTAAATATACCCCCACCCTCCTACCCATATGAGCCACAGGTCTGGGATTCCAGCGCCATCATCGCTCTGCCCCAGACGGAAAGAAGAACAACAGCTGGTTCTCCTGGGATGAATATGTGTCATGGCTGCTTCCTTAAAGCAGGAATTTTTACCCGTGGGACCCCCCCCCCCCCCCCCCCAAAAGCAACCAACTGAAAACAGACTCACAGAATAGACCACAGATTAAGCCATCTCGTCTCGTCTCTTTTTTGCCCGAATTATGTCACACTGTGAGAAATACGGTTCCTTTGCAGAACGAGCTTTAGGCTAGGCCGGGCGTTTTTGTTTTTACCGTCAATTCGCCGAACAAACCAGGTGATGTGAGTTCACTGTGTCATAAAACTTTTTATTCACCTCCGTTATATTTTTGGTATCAACCGAAAGCTGCAACCTTCCTGTGTCCAAATATGGGTCCAATATTGTGGTTTAAAAAGCTTGTTTTTCTCTTATGTGGCTTTTTGACATTTGTGAAAAATACATTGTTTAAACAAATTATAACAAATCAATGCAATACCCCAGAGCGCTCCAACATACACCAATTTGAAGCTTATTTTATGCTCTTTCAAACCATATGAATAACTCATATATTAATAATAATTTTTGTAGAGCGGGTTACATATTTCGAGAATTTTTGTTACATATATATGGTGGAAAGATGGACAAAATATAAATTTTTGGGTGTCTTTTGGTTGGGCCTCACAAGAAGCAGTCATGATCTTTGAGTCCAATCCTGGAACAGGAGTGAGAGAGAAAGGACCAATATCATTATTTTAAGGAAAACTGAGCTGGTAATCGTTGTTCACCTGACCGTTTCGGTTCATTGTGGTTGTTTGGAGCTCAGAGACCTGACCTTAATTCAGCTGTGGTCAATGCCTTTTCACTCATTTGTGCTTCCAGGGTCAAAGGTCAAAAATGGCCATCGTGATCGACCTTCTTCACGGAGAAACAAGTTTTTTTGTTCGGCTTATACTAACCTTCTCACATACAGATTGCCATGGTGTTGTTCTACCGTAATTGCCGCTGGTAAAGTTGTGTTAACAGAAAGGTTCTGGTGGCCTTTTTGGCTTTTGTCTTTTAGTTCATTGGTGGAAAATACGCCGGTATTTACTTGAGTATTCTCTTCTAGATGTTCAGTTTTGCCGTGTTGGTCGTTGTAAACATTGTCAGTTAGATAATTTTTTTTCTCTAAGAACATGAGAAGAGGAAGCACACGCCTGTTCTGCGAATCAAAGAGGGGTCCTTATTAGGTCAATTAGCCTATTTTTGTGTCTGCATCCTACTGAGCGCCCTTAACCTACTTACAGAAGTGTGCCAGGCCATATCGCCCATGCCGTTTCCTGTCCTTACAATGGTGCTGGAGTCAAAACAACGGCAAGGACAGCGCTCGGTCGTGTTTCCACGCGACACGCCGAACGCGCCGCGCTTCTCGGAAGGTGGCTTTTACGTTCTTGTTGTGCCAAGAGCAAGGGTGACGTCATCGCCGTCCAACGGTAAACAAGCCTTACAAAAAAACCTTCTTCATAACCCTTTAAGCCGCAAGATTGCAAATATGTGATTAGAATGTTCTTAACTGAACATTCTAATGCTGATGTAACAATCACTGCTGGTCATTGAAAGCAACTGAGTTCTAGAACACTGACCAGTAGACTACCTCCCCAGGAATGCTCAGGTTCTCATGGGGAAGCCCTGTACCTGGGGACTGGCAGGGGGTGGATTACGGAGAGCTGTCACTGGTTAAAACTAATAACCCACCGTAACTATGCCTCTGTTCTGTTATGTAAGGTCCCGCCCACTTCTGTTCCGGATCATTAAGAAAAACTGGTGACACCGTAAAAACAGAAGTGTGTGGAGATTAATCGGAAGTGGAGGCTAGCATGAGATCACAAGAGATTTGGCTGATTAACCATGTTTAATATAGGCTGTCAGAAGGTCCATCTGCTCTGTGGAACCCCTGCCAGATACGTATGATGCCATTACGGCAGCCATATTTTTCGCCTGTGCTTTTTTTTTAAATTAGGAAGAACCAGATGGCAGTTGGGATGAAAAACAGAAGGAGTGTTACTGGACCTGTCCTGTGGAGGAGAAGAACGCAGTCACTACAGGTCCCATATTTATCCTTGGATTTCCTCAACGCTGCAAAAACCAAAGAATGCGCCAATCCTAACAAGCGTTTTAGTCTTAGGCCTGTATTTGGACTTAAAATTTTATTTCTATTACTTATTTGCTGTGATATTGACAATATTGACATTGAGGTGACACAGTTTGACTCATTTCAAGATTTGCCGACTTTAACTTAAAACAAGCTAATATTTTGTAAAAAAAGATATAATCTTTTTTTAAGCTACTTTTTGCTTGACTATAAGCAAATAAGCAAGTCTTATTCAGCAATAAGATTTTAAGACTAAATATAAAACTAAAATGCTTGTTAAGATGGTTTTTGCAGTGTTGTTAGCCAGGCACTGTTGCTGATGTGGATACACTGTTTTTTATCCGAAAGGGGCCGATGTGGGTGCAGGTTTTTGTTTTAGCCCAGCACTAAGACGCCTGATTCTACTAAGTAACTGATCATTGACTTCAATCAAGACCTTTATAAGTACGATCCGGGGCCTGTATTACAAAACAGGCTAACTGGGTTAGCTGGATAACTGTGCTGAGTAAACCCGGAACAGTGTTTTTTCTTCTTAAATATGTTCCGTATTCGGGGGGGGGTTACAGGTTTTACTCAGCATAGTTATCCAGCTAACCCACTTGGCCTGTTTTGCGATACAGGCCTCAGGTGTCTTAGCGCTGGGCTAAAGCCAAAACCTGCACCCACACTGGCCCTTTTCGGATAAGATTAGACACCCCTGTCTTACGTTGTAAGTTCCTCTAGATGAGAGCATCTGCTAAATTAATGTAATGTAGTGTAATGAAACGTAATGTAATGCCTCCATAAAACACTTTCTGGCGAGTGAGTGACACAATTTGGGAGTTGGGGTGGGTACACACTCAGATAGAATGGTTCTTTGGCTTGTCTTCATCGCGGAACTCTTTCTAGTTCTTTATGGAGCCTATGGTAGGTGTGGAAAGTGTGAAAGCTCCCAGATTTAACCATTTTAAAGACAAAGAACCCTTAAACTAGACAGGGTTCCTCTATGGAGACACGGAGGAAGCCTTTTGGAACCCTTTCTTGTGAGAGTGCGTGCTGTGGACTCGCCCCGGTGTGATGTCCAGATTTGTCCTCTTTCTCTTGGCAGGCAGAGAGCAGTTGCTTTGCATCCTGATAAACGCAACGGAGAAGCACTGAAATGACTTCACGTGGTTACAGGATATGGTTCTGAACTGGGGACCAGTTGCGTTTTGGCTCGGGGGGGGGAGGCGCTAGCGAGAGCCACAACGCTGCCGCTGCGGCGGGTTTTTTTTGGGAAACGGGCCCTTCGGATCAGCGCCTATCCGCCACGGTACCGACCTGCCAGAAACCTGAGAACGCCGAAGGCGACTCCCGTATCAGAACGAAGAACGGATTAGTTTTCCTAAGACCACGTTGGCTCACGCTCAGAATTACAGAATGTCTGTTTTATGTGTTTTCTCAGATAGTATTTTGGAAAAGACCAAGCAGACTGCAAATGAACCTGAGAACCCCAGCCTACCTGCCAGTAATTCCTCTGGCGATATGGTTTCCCTATAAGCCTCTCTTTGGCTCCTAGCGCTGGCTGCATTTCAACACCTGTATATTACATTATATTTCTTCATGACTGATTCCACAGGTGTATTCATTCATAATTCAAATTTCTCTTTTCTTTCATGTGAGCTCTCTCGGAGGTTTTTGAAACATTTTCACAGATGTCTTCCTCAAAAGAGTCTGCACTGATCACCATCTCGTCCATGCCTCGAGGGTACACAAAGTACAGTTAACACTCATTTTGGAACCACACCGCAAAATATTCAGGCCCAGGCATTCATTCCGTCATGCTGGCTGAACAGGGCTGGGTCATGCTGGCTGAACGGGGCTGGGTCATGCTGGCTGAACGGGGCTGGGTCATGCTGGCTGAAAGGGGCTGGGTCATGCTGGCTGAACAGGGCTGGGTCATGCTGGCTGAACGGGGCTGGGTCATGCTGGCTGAACGGGGCTGGGTCATGCTGGCTGAAAGGGGCTGGGTCATGCTGGCTGAACGGGGCTGGGTCATGCTGGCTGAACGGGGCTGGGTCATGCTGGCTGAACAGGTCTGGGTCATGCTGGCTGAACAGGTCTGGGTCATGCTGGCTGAACAGGTCAGGGTCATGCTGGCTGAACAGGTCTGGGTCATGCTGGCTGAACAGGGCTGGGTCATGCTGGCTGAACAGGGCTGGGTCATGCTGGCTGAACAGGGCTGGGTCATGCTGGCTGAACAGGGCTGGGTCATGCTGGCTGAACGGGGCTGGGTTATGCTGGCTGAACAGGTCTGGGTCATGCTGGCTGAATGGGGCTGGGTCCTGCTGGCTGAAAGGGGCTGGGTCAAGTCGCTGCTCCTTTACTCACACAGTTCACACAGACACCAGTCTGAGGAAGATGCTTAAAACATGCAGACGCGTGGGCGCCCAGCAGGGGGCGGTAGTGAACAATGAGACACGGTCAGCTCAGCCGACTGAATCCCCCCCTCGGATAACGCTACGCCCTGCGGGCCCGCCAGTACTGGTACAGTCCGGATTTGATACCAGACCGTGGACTTCATCCAAACACAGGAATTGTGCTTCAACAGAATGAGCCACTAAGAGGCCGTAATTTTACACAAAATGCAGACTAGGCCCCTCCCTCCTACTGTCGCTGTCTCATAGAGGACTTAAACATGCAGAAGTAGAGTCAGATTCTCACGGACAGCACCTTAACGTCATTTCCATTGATTTGTCTGCGATCAGGGCGCAGTTAAGATGGTTTTTCTGAGAAAGGCCCGGAGCGGGAAACCTTCCAAGAAAAATCAAGCCGTGCTGCGCGGGTAATGACGCAGTGCGCTCGCTGCCTAAGAACCTTGGAGGGATTCTAGAGGTCACATGCCTCCCCAGATCCAATCATTAAGTGTATTTCTGGACCTCAGTGCACAGCTCCTGGAATTTGCGGTTGTCTGCATACTAATGCAAGGGCCGCATTGTTTTTGTAGAAAATTATGCAAAAGATGTTCCTAGAAGCGCCATGGACAAAGAGGAGGCAAATTTTTAAATCTCCTCCTCCTCCTCTTCCTCTTCTTATTGAATGGGAGCCGGTTCTACCTGTGTGTTGCCGTGGGTTACAGGGTACCTGAGAACCTGGCCCTTTCAGCTCAGAGGGGAAAGAGCAGGAGATGTGGCAGCTGTCAGTCAAGACGGGAAGGGGAGGGGCGACCAGGCGACACGCCTTGGCTCGGGGTTCACCTGGGCACACGTGACATCGCTCGCTGAGAGTCACACTGTAACTCCACTACCTGCTCCGCCACGTGGTCAGGACTAACAAACGCAGTGACGCATCGTAGAGGAAATATCGCCTCCCTGCAACTCATTCGTGACCCCTACGCTCTTCTGAAAAGGAAGGGCTTTCCATTTTTTGTGTGTGTGCGAGAGAGTCTATCTCAAGGGATTTATCCTGACTCAAATAAATTATATAATATATTTCATTTATGAAAAGTGAGAGGAGCGAGGCACTAAAATATCGCATGTCTAAACATGGCCTTTGCTTAGTCATAACCTTTGTAAAACCCTCAGGAAAAAACCCAGGCCCACCCGACGCATTCTTACTGTAAACCGTACTGTTGACTTTGCTGGAGGCTGCGGGACGAGTGGGTGTTGCAAATGCTCACAGAGGAAATTTTTTAAAAGTTGTGATGTTGACGTGGCTTGGTGAGCCCGGCCTGGAGGCAAAGCCTGCTCTGATTGGACAGGTGCGCCCTGATTTGCGTTTTTGACGGAACACAGAATCTGGTGCCGCCACCGAAGGCTTTGAAGCGTGGCGTGTTAATCTGATCTTTAATGGTGGACTGGCCCAGCGTGTCCCTTTAAGGCGCCCTGGCCCAGCGTGTCCCTTTAAGGCGCCCTGGCTCAGGGTGTTTCTGTAAGCGAATGTGAGTCTGGTGATTAGTCACCGCTTTTGCTGTCGGCCTCTTTTGAAGTTGAAACGGAAGGCTTGTTTTCTGTGACTCATTTACATATGGAGTATTTTCTCTTGTCATGCTTATTACCAGCTGATGTTACCTTATGGTAAAGCATTTTAACAAAATTTACGAGAAAGAATTATAAAAAATTAAAAAAACATAATTCCAATAATGTAGTGATGGGGAAACTAGTTTTCACAAACCTCATAATGGATGGAGCTACAATCAATTACTGACTAGTTTGAACTGATCAGGTTTTTGCTCTCCACTTCCAAACACAGGCATCGGTTGAAATCACTGACCTTTGAACATAATTTTGTAGTTCCGCCCATTTTTGTTGTCATGACGACTCATTCTTCCATCACTACGAAATCCTGTTAGAACTCACCAAGAAAAACCACCAAGTTCACCTGCTTGTTTATGCATCTCGGCTCGCCAAATACTGAATGTTTTTCTTGGGTTTACTACATCCACCTGTGCTATATCTAAAACCGTATCTTCAAACACGTTTGTGACATGAAGCACTATATTCTCAGTCAGCCTCTTGCACATAATATGTAACATTGCGTAACCGTAACTTGTTTTAGGTTTATGTATTTACTGCTGAGTTATGTATTAATGGCTAATATCGGCTGTGACCGTAATGACTTGCCAGTAACTCTTTGTTGCCTAAGCCTTCCTGTATGTGCTTACGTAACTTGCTCTGGATAAGAGAATCTGCTAAATGCCTAGATCTAAATGTATGGTTAAAGTATTTGGAGGCTGTCTAAAATTACATTCCAGGGCCTTTGGCTTCTTAGGCTAATTCGGCAACATCAGGGAATGTTTCAAAGAGCAAAATAAAGTAAGGCATAACAGCGGGGTACTGTTTTTCATCCAACCGTCTTTGATGTCCGTATGAATTACCATTTCCCTGGTGTGGGATGGCATTTCTGAGATGTTGTCATCGGAGGAATGGGATGTGTCAGAGGTGCATTGTGGGTATTTGTCTGATTCGTTTTTTCAAATCTCCACAGGGCCTGTGTTTTGCATGACGACTGCGTTATGAGCTGTTACAGTTGGATAAAAGGGACACAAAGAAGAGTAATGCGTCCCTGTTAGCTGGCGGATTTCAGCGAGGTCACGCGTTAAGGGTGGAGGGCGAGGAAATCCTGTCTCTCGCGCCGGGTTCCATCTGTAGAGCGCTGACGAAAGACGAACGGCTCTTCGGGGAGACTCAGGGGGTGACTCGCGTCTCCGGTGCCTCTGGGCTTCTTTTTTTCCGGAGGAAACGTATAGGCACATTCCTGTCCCGGGCTGACTCTAAGCCACAGTGCAGGTACACAGCATAGCCTTTAAGAATCAGAAAGCGTCCAATGAAAACAGAGGGAGTGCTGTGGGGAGACCAATCAGGTGTGAGGATCAGGTGAAGGGATAAACAATTTTATTGATGGACATATTGATAGATTGACAGACAGATAAATCTCACATGCCACGTGTCCTGACACGAGGGGTTTAGGGTTAGGGTTCTTTTTGGATCAGGGAGTGAGCTTTATTCTGTCAGTGGAGTTCTCTGCTACCGTACTAAACATCCTGAATCTAATATAAGCATGCCAACTATACAGTCAAATATGTCCTTGAAATGCTTGAACTCTTTAGATGGCACTCAAATGAGAGCCTAACGCCAAGCTACTAACCAAATGTACTGTCACATTTCAGGGAGGCTTTGGTCTGAATACTGGTAAAATGTATAACGTCTCTTGTAAATTTGTCAGTAATCTGCAGCGGATGATCGTTTGACCCGAGGCATGTTCAGTACCTGCGTAAATAAAGTGGAGTCAGTGTTCTAGAACTCTATTGTTTTCAGTTACCAGTAGTGATTGTTACATCAGCATTAGAATGTTCAGTTAGGAACATTCTAATCCCATATTTGTGGTCTTACACATTAAAGCAGGGGTCTTCAACCTTTTTCAGCCTAAGGACCCCCTTGGCCGATAGAAACAGAGCGGGGACCCCCAGATATAAAAAACAAAAAAAAACAAGTGGTTGCATCATGGGAATCATTCTTTTTTATATAGTTTTTGTCAACAAAAGTAGCTTATTATTGCCTATTAATGCTTTGAATTTACTCAATATTATATTTTTTTGTCGAAATTACATTTAAAAATGGTTAGATTTCTTTTTTTTTAAATCCCAGAAAAATTGGGGGACCCCCTGCAGTACCTCCGCGGACCCCCTAGGGGTCGCGGACCCCCTGTTGAAGATCCCTGCATTAAAGGGTTAAAGCCTCGAGTTGGGTTATACCTATCAGTCTGAGCAGAGGAGATCAGCTGTGTGTACGCATGTTTTTCTGGGTGGCAGTGTAGCATAGTGGTTAGGCTACTGGGCTCATAACTCTAATGTTCAATGATTCAATTCCCACCTGGGGCTTTGCTGTCATCCCCTTGAGCAAAGTACTTAACCCTTTACTGCCTCAATAAAAATATCCAGCTGTATAAATGGATTCTACGTAAAAGTGTTGTCTGTGAGCGTCGCTCTGGCCTGCTAAATGCTGAAATGTAAATGTTTTCTTATTGTGTGTGTGCTTGGTTTTGAGGAGTACCACTTCAGGACGTGTTTTTCAGTATGAATATGGTGCTTGTCATCCAAAAAACGTTGATAATGAAATCATACTTGTTTAACTGCCATGACTGTGGAAAGCTTTCAATAGAAAATTTGAAGGGGTTGGACTATTTGGCAACTACTAAGCAACCTTTCATCCAGACATTGTTGTACATCAGGTTTATTCAAATAAGTAGTACTGCTGGTTTTTATTCTTCCCGTCGAATCAGGGCCTGATTTAAACCTGACAAACCTGTAATCTCTGGCCAATCAGTGGCATTATTGGACTATCAGGCAGAAGAGTAATTCAGCAGTAATTCTGACTTTGAGGGTCCGATTTGAGTATCCCTGCTCTACATTAAAATGGCTGCTTTCTGCTTGTGCAGACCTGACTATTTCCCACAGAATTGTGGGAAACCAAAAATCAGGAAACAGGAAACAGGAAATGATCCGCTAGGGAAATAAGTTTTTTGTTGTTGTTATTCAGCATAAATTAGGCCCATTGAGGTGTGGTGATGTGTCAATAACCCCGCGGATCGGTGAAAGAAAAAAAGCAAACAAATTATGCTGAGCGGTTTGGAAAAGTCAAACGGATGAAATGGTAGAAGGACAGAGGAGAGTCACTGCATGAGAAAACATCCGAAACGTGGGCCAGTCTTACCTTTTTTTTTTTCTTTCCAAAGTTGCAGTTTTGGGCTCAAATGTCCCACTACTGAAACCCTAACCCTACCCCTCTCACACAGATCTCTGGTTCCAATGACTGAGGCAATATATGTTCACTATATTAACTCATTTATTTTTTACAACAAAAAATGTTTTCTGTATATGTCATCGCATATGTTCCTAATATGTGCCTTCTTTATATATTTTTATCTAAGTAATACATTTTGCTATATATTTTTTATATATTGCATTTTGGTGTAGGTGGGAGTCTCTTTCTCAGCTGATTCCTGCCCTAAAACATAATCCTCTCAAATGTCCGTCGCTGCAAATTTTTCACAAGTTTGCCTCAAAAATGTCTGCTGACGTTTGCGATGTCGGAGCATTGTGTTCCTGAAAGTGAAGAAGGGTGGAAGAGGATGACCAACGCCAGGCTCTCAGGGAGGATATGAGGTCGCTGAGTTGTGTTCACAAATGTGAATGATAATAAAATAGGAGATAGGACAGTCATTTCCTCACTAGCAGAACACAGAGAGACTCTCCACCAATAACAGAGTGCCATGGTAACAACCAGTTGAACAATGTCGATGGTGATTGGTGGTCTGGAAAATCTGCTGGTTTACCATGCGTTTCAGCACAATGATTGATGTAATTTATTGACTAAATGACCACACGTCTTGTCACTAAACACTTAATTGGTTGCTGATTGAAATTAATTAACCACAAAAACCTGTACGCTGCGGCCCTCCAGGACTGGAGTTTGACACCACTGACGTATGAGACTTGGTTGATAAAAGCCCTGGTTCACTCTAACCTCCGTGAACTTTGTCGCCAGAATTTAGTGTATTTTCCAAGTGAGTGTCACCAATGACATATTGCGTCTGCATTAAAAAAGGGTCAAGGGTTACTAATGTCTACCAGCCAATCAGCCAAGATTAAAGTGAAGCCATTATGCTTTCTTGTATTCTGTAGTTGCACTGAAAAAACTTGGGAGTCAAAACCTGTGGTTTGAGAGGAAGGACAAGAGTAAGGTAAGAGTTTGCTTTTAGTCACGTTGACAGTTTTATTGACTTCTTTACAACTTCAGGATGTTTGGTGTGCGGTTTATACCTGGCTTGGCAGCCGCTCGGTAACAAGCGTTGTTCTGGATCATTTCAATGTCATCAGGATGTCTTGGCTGGTCATTAATGAAAATGAGTCTATCAATCAAAATGACAGTTTGTCGTCTTGGAGACAGCCCTCAGCCTTTCAAACCACCCCCCCCCAATAGCACCCTTTGCTTAAATAGTCACGCTTTTACCTAAAGCATATTTATAGTGCTCCAGCTGTCCCCAAATGTCATTGATGTTATCACACAGCACTTTTTGCTTAAATTGGCACAGGATTGCTGTCAGATGTTGTGAAGCAATGCTATGCTACCATCTGTGCTGTGATACCAACCTTGTGTTTACCCTTCCTGGGTTCGATAGGTCAAAAGTGATTACTTTCCACTTACAGCAAAGATGGTCTTAATTCTAAGTCACTCTGGATAAGAGCGTCAGCTAAATGCCTAAAATGTACAATGTAAAAAAAAATGGACATCCTTAACCAAATATCTGCAGATTCTGGTTTGGTCCTTTAGACACGTGTATACATTTGCTAAAATAAATGGTCTCTTGGTGATGACACATCAGCATTTTTTCTTCTAGTGTGATGTATTATCAAATTCCTGAAAACAAACTTGGCCTGGTCTCTCGTAACATTTATTACAGAGTGAAAAGTGTTGCATCCAAACCTGTGTAGCTCAGCAATAGCCTGTGCTGAAACAGAGCCCTATTTCCCCGTCTGTGGCTTTATTTATGGGTGCTAGGATTATTACATTAGTAGATTGGTTGCACTGGCTATTTGCAATGTAAAAAAAGGAGATAATCTCACGCCTGCATGACTGTCTTAACATTCTCGGTCATGTTTTCCATAAGACATATTATCTTAACCGAAGCAACCTCTGGCCAAGGGGCATTTACTGATACCTCTGAACCCCCCCTTCTGCAAAAAAAAAAATAAAAAAAGATAAGCTTGTGAAAATGCAAAACAGCTGCACCTTATTTTAAAAAATATTCAGAGCTGAAGGAATGTTTAGCGTGGCGCCAGTCCAAAGGTGGATAGTTTGGAAACGTTTGAAAGAGGCTGTATCGTCCTTAACCTTTCTCTGGTGTGCTAAAAATAGCTGAGATTGTAAGATTGCGTGTACAGAACCATAGATGGTGATCCCCACCCACAATGATAGCATCGACAAGTAATCCTCTATTTTAAAGGGCTCCAGGCAATGTGGAAAGTATTGAGGGGAACGCTATGCTTGGTGCTCAAAAATTAAATGAGTAGTTTTCAGAGCTACATGGTCAGTTGCTTCCAGGTTGCGTGTTAAACGTAAAACTTTCTGTTCAAACCCGAGCCTTGAATATTCCAGAGGTCAGAATGCCAGGCAACTCATGTCACCGCCCCCCCCCCTCATGCACACACACACTCGCACACACACACACACACTCGCACGCATACACACACACGGTGACTTTTTTACATCTGTGATATGTTTATGGAACTTAAAGGAAACAAAACGCTTTATTTTGGCAGGAAATCTAGCCAAACAGACATGTGTGCTGAATTGATGACTGTATATGATCAAATAAACAAGGGGGGAGGGGGGGGAGGATTTGGAAGGCCTCTGCATTTGAGTTGAAGACTTGTTTTCTTCCCTCGGAGAAGGCAAACCTTTGGGTCATGGCCTATAGTAATCCCTTGGGACCCTTTCTCTGGGCTGTTTCACACCCATTACAGGACTCAACCTGCCCCCCCCCCCCCCCACAGTGTTTGTTTTGGGAAAGTTTGAGATATGTTCTATTCTCTTCAAATAAAGAACCTCCTGTTACTTGTAGTTCCCGTGGCTCTTCCTGTCATTCCCATATCTCTTTCTGTAGTTCCCGTAGCTCTTCCTGTCGTTCCTGTAGCTCTTCTTGTAGTTTCCGTAGCTCTTTCCGTAGTTCTCGTAACTCTTTCCGTAGTTCTCGTAACTCTTTCAGTAGTTCCCATAGCTCTTCCTGTAGTTCCCATAGCTCTTCCTCTTGTTTACTGTAGTTCCCGTAGCTCTTTTTGTAGTTCATATAGCTCTTCTTGTAGTTCCCGTAGCTCTTTGTGTAGTTTCCATATCTCTTCCTGTAGTTCCCGTAGATCTTCCTGTTGTTCCCATAGCTCTTCCTACCGCTGATTCTGGAAAACCTGAGCCGCAGACATTTAGCTGCGGGAGGGAAAAACATAGAGAGTGTTCTCTCACCTTTCTGAAAATTATTACACGCTCCAGGCTTAGAAACCGTTTCCACACAGTGGCACAATCAATCTCTCAATTACTGCCCCTCTGCACATAAGTAAGCAAAGTTATTATTTCTCATATTATTCATATGGAGCAGAATAAAGCTTGTTTGCATCCCCACTGAAAAGCAAGGAGTGTAGCTTTCATATGTAATTGAAAATGTTGTAAGTCGAGGGCAATGAAAGACTTTATGAGGTGCTTGGCTTGAATCCTTCCACATCACTAGTCGTATCATTTTCCAAAAACTCCTGTAACAAAATACAGGTCGTTTTTTTAATGAAGGAGTTGGTTTACTAAAAGTGTTAACAGGTTTTATTTTGTGCCAATTATAGTTTTATTGCTTTTTGAGGCCTGCATACAAACTAGCGTTCCAGGCATGCAGGCCTAATGTTCAGAAACAAGTTTTTATTTATTTTTAACTCTGGTTGTAAAATGTTGTACTGTGTCTCATAACCCCTCTTGAGTGGCGGCCGATGTGCGGATCAGCTGTTGAGAAGGGAAGTTCCCCGAAGAGGCCGTTGTGAGTGCCGATTTGCAAAATGTTAGCTTGCCAGCAGGGTGGGAAATTAGCACCCGCCACCCGCCAAATGCGGGTAGATTTCAGAATTGTCGGGTAAATGTATGAAACCTACCTGCCACAGTGGCGTGTAGCAAAAGGGGATACAAGCAGGAATAAAAAAAGTCCTTCAGGTTTCTTTCTCTGATTGCCTAAACGTGAGACAGAGAACGCAGAGGCAGTTGAATACGTTGCCGCATCATCCCATTGATGAACGCATCGCTCTAGTGTGCACAAGGCTTTACGCCGTGTTCACAACTCATCCGTTGTTTTTACGGACTATAAATTCTTAACGCAATCCCCGCCCCTAGAGCAACGCAGCGCCATGACAGATCTGACGGAAACAACGAGAGAAAATAGGCTACCGTCTGAACTCCTCGCTGAAAGAGTTAGCTGGAGTTCAAGGAAAAGTTTGATATGCTTTTCCCTGCATCTCAGCAGTGGGTGAACCCAGTAGCCTATCTTGCAGAGTTTCTTCTAGAGCGAACTTTGCGAGTCTTGGCTCTCAAGTTAAATGAAAAAAATAGCCTAGGTTACTTCCCAAAATAAGCTACTGTATTATGTTGTACCCTCAATATAAAGATTAATTTTGGACAAAGAATATGTGAATTATTTGCCGAATAAAATTTGTATAATTTTTACAAAACAAACCTTTCAGAATGAAAACGGGTGTTATTTAATATAGTCTGTTAACATCATTTTATTAGTTTGCTGGAAGGCGGTCCGATAGGTGCTAGCTTGCATGCAGCATTTGGACGCCAGGTAAATCAATCTGGGAGAATTAGCAGGGGCTAACAGGTGCAAAAGAGTTCCAATGTATTTAAGTAGCATGGTTTAGCATTTGAGTTAGCGCATGAACGCTGTTATGGAATGTCTACATCTACATCATTTCATCACTCCTGGTAAAGAAACAAGACTGTGACTCGATTATCTGGCTGGGGACCTTGGTCTGTAGCTCAGTGGGTGAAATGTGTCTGTCATAGCGTGGAGCAGCCGGCATTGGGCCATGGGGTTGACACCAACAATTTGGCCTGCCCCCTTAGCACGTTGCGCTAATCATGAAGAAACTGCCCAGCTTTCATGCTGAGATGATTCCAGGCGGTGCTGTCTGGCATTTAAACCGCGCCCATGCCAAATGTCCCTGGGTAGTTGGGTAGTGCGCTGAGCATTATGGGAAATGGAACACGTGGGAGTGGTGGGGAATAGAGGACACAGCGGAGGCGTTTCTCCGTATTCCAGCTGCATCCCCCGCCATCACCTCCCCCCCCCCACCCAATCGTTCGGCCAAAAATCCCTCCGTGATCAAAGGAGAAATAAAAAACAACTAGGGGGGGGTGGGGAGAGAAGGCCAAAGAAAAGACAGGGAGAGAATAAAGAGTTTAACAACGGCTTCCTTTGTGTGAGGATAGCAGCCGGTCTGACCTCTGCACACCTGTACTGCTTGTGAACCTTTTGTTCCGGGGACTTTCTCTGTTCTTGTTTCTGCTCAAGGCTGAAGTCACTCTGGGGTTGACAACATTAAGGTTTCCATGGCAACTCCAGTCCAAAGAATGGAAAACAATCATTGGTCCAGCCATTAATTTGGTAGTCTCTCATGCTGAGGCAGAGGCAGGGGGGGGGGGGGTGTTCAGGGGTTGGCAGCTTTGCCAAAACAGTGCATACCTCTCTCACAAAATACAGGATTTTTTATTTTTTGACTCTATTTTTTTACTGCTTACTGGAATAAGATGATTCAGTTGTTAATGAAGAACTCCTTCTTTGTTTGTGCTTGAGACGGGGAAAGTGAACATACTGAGCGGCAGGCCACCCCTCAACTTTAGTGAGCGTACTGAGCGGCAGGCCACCCCTCAGCTTTAGTGAGCGTACTGAGCGGCAGGCCACCCCTCAGCTTTAGTGAGCGTACTGAGCGGCAGGCCACCCCTCAGCTTTAGTGAGCGTACTGAGCGGCAGGCCACCCCTCAGCTTTAGTGAGCGTACTGAGCGGCAGGCCACCCCTCAGCTTTAGTGAGCGTACTGAGCGGCAGGCCACCCCTCAGCTTTAGTGAGCGTACTGAGCGGCAGGCCACCCCTCAGCTTTAGTGAGCGTACTGAGCGGCAGGCCACCCCTCAGCTTTAGTGAACGTACTGAGCGGCAGGCCACCCCTCAGCTTTAGTGAGCGTACTGAGCGGCAGGCCACCCCTCAGCTTTAGTGAGCGTACTGAGCGGCAGGCCACCCCTCAGCTTTAGTGAGCGTACTGAGCGGCAGGCCACCCCTCAGCTTTAGTGAGCGTACTGAGCGGCAGGCCACCCCTCAGCTTTAGTGAGCGTACTGAGCGGCAGGCCACCCCTCAGCTTTAGTGAGCGTACTGAGCGGCAGGCCACCACTCAGCTTTAGTGAGCGTACTGAGCGGCAGGCCACCCCTCAGCTTTAGTGAGCGTACTGAGCGGCAGGCCACCCCTCAGCTTTAGTGAGCGTACTGAGCGGCAGGCCACCCCTCAGCTTTAGTGAACGTACTGAGCGGCAGGCCACCCCTCAGCTTTAGTGAGCGTACTGAGCGGCAGGCCACCCCTCAGCTTTAGTGAGCGTACTGAGCGGAAGGCCACCCCTCAGCTTTAGTGAGCGTACTGAGCGGCAGGCCACCCCTCAGCTTTAGTGAGCGTACTGAGCGGCAGGCCACCCCTCAGCTTTAGTGAGCGTACTGAGCGGCAGGCCACCCCTCAGCTTTAGTGAGCGTACTGAGCGGCAGGCCACCCCTCAGCTTTAGTGAGCGTACTGAGCGGCAGGCCACCCCTCAGCTTTAGTGAGCGTACTGAGCGGAAGGCCACCCCTCAGCTTTAGTGAGCGTACTGAGCGGCAGGCCACCCCTCAGCTTTAGTGAGCGTACTGAGCGGCAGGCCACCCCTCAGCTTTAGTGAGCGTACTGAGCGGCAGGCCACCCCTCAGCTTTAGTGAGCGTACTGAGCGGCAGGGCACCCCTCAGCTTTAGTGAGCGTACTGAGCGGCAGGGCACCCCTCAGCTTTTCATGGGCACTAAGCAGGGCAGAGTCTGTCACGACAGCGGAGTCCCTGCTCCATCCTCAACCGCTAATGGAAAACTCTAAATGTTCTTTTTTCCGTTGATTCTGAGGTATAGGCGTCCCAGAGGTTGAAACGTAAATCCATCTGTCCGTCCATCCATTTTATGAACTGCTTACTCTTGGCTGCTTCTAAACAAGAAGGTGCTTGAGCCAGTCTTGCTTTTCCTTCCATCTCTCTCTCTCTCTCTCTCTCTCTCTCTCTCTCTCTCCCCTCTCTCTCTCTCTCTCTCCCTCCCTCTCTCTCTCTCTCTCTCTCTCTCTCGCTCTCTCTCTCTCTCTCTCTGTCTCTCCTTCTCTCACACCCTACTGTGAAATCACATTGTCTAAAAATAAACCCCTGGTATATGGAATTTGCAAAGCCACTGATATACGCTCTGCTTAAAAAAAATAAAATAAATTGACAACACGGTCGATTTGAGGCCCCTGTGCTTTTTTTTGGCCAGGCCAGCTGTCGTGCTACTGAAAATCTGATTGGATGGAACGTGTGAGCTCTGGGGTTATTTATGGACCATTTAGTGCTTCTTATTTTTAATTATTTATTTATTTATTTATTTGTTTTTAGCTTTGTCCTCGTCTGCCACTGTCCTTTATTTTGGGGCATACTCCTAATCTGGGTGGGACGGCGGTGCAGTGGATAGCATTGTCGCCTCCGTGCAGCTTTTAAGTTGTATGAATATGGAACGCCGACGCACTATCCATGATAAACAAAGCACAAGGTAAAAGCTTTATTGTTCTGGATTATTTATCAATTCACAAATGCCGGCAGTTTTTTTACTCTCTAAGGAAGTTAGTCCAGTGGGTCCAGAGGGTCCACTCTCCAGACCCTTGCTTAAGCCATTGAGAGGGTTTAGTTTCTGACCTATAGCACACAGTATATTGCAGTATATTGCAATATATATGTTTTGTATTTTTCAACTTGAGATCACTCCCCCATCCTTTTCAAAGGCAGTCAAGCTGGTAAAATAGGTTTTTAAGGGTGTAATTTGGGTTTTGCGATGGTCAGCAGCTCGATACTTTCTCACTAGAGTGAGTGAGGATTGCAAAGGCCATGAATACGCACTCTGTTCCGGTCTGGATCTGATGGAATTTCTCAATGGATCTATTCAGCCTGTTCAGGGATCCGATGGGATTCCTAGAGATGATCAAAGGTGCCGGGATCGAATTTTCCCGTTCCTGTCTGAGATTGCGATGCCGGGCCTCTCATCTGGAAAAGCGGAATGAAAGAGGGGATAGAAAACAGAAAAGAGGGAGGGATGGATGGATGGATGGATGGATGGATGGATGAGAACATAATTTAGGGAATTTTCTATGTGATCATATGCTACCAAGATTAGAACATATTTCAGCTGTTTGTCATGTCTGTCTGCTGCATTTATCTTAGAATTGTATTATATATAACAATTAATGGAAACAAATTAATTTTACATTTAAAAATCTGCTTCACATTTTAATAAAAGAAAAAGAAAAAAAATACACCTGGTGGCTGAGGCTTTGATTCTGGGCACATTATATTCACAGTTAAGTTGCTTTCTGAGTGACAGGGAGCCGGTTTTCAGCCCAAAAAGACTGTAATTGTCTCTCTGTGCTTCAGATATTTCACACTTGGGCTGTTAATCACGCCGTCCCAGAAGTGACAGTTAGTTTAACCCCCTTGCCCTGGACAGTATTACATGCTGCACAGTTCAAGTTCCGTGCCAAATCGCACAAATGAATATCATTTCATGGTTATTAATGTACGGAATCTGTCACAGCGGGAGAACTCCGGGCCAATAAATTACTGCCCTATTAAAAGGAGATTACTTCTTTTGTAAAGTCAAAAAAGACTGTGAGGTGTTGGAAGTCTGACGTTCTGGGAATGTGTATAACTGGGAATGTGGTGGCAGAAAGCAGTGTGTTGTATGATTTCTCAAACGTGACCGTTGCTGGGAGTAAAAGTTGAAAGGATATACAGTCAGAGGGATTAGTTGACGGCGCAAATGTTTTGGAATAATGCGACAGTCCGTGTTACATTCTGTGATCGCGGAATGTGGATTCAGAAAATACATTTTGTATTTTGAAAATACATATTTGAAACGCTTTAACTCTTCAGATGGCCCCGTGCAGATACCAGAGAATTTTTGAGGAATCACGTTACTAACTATGTCCTGCCATGGATTGCCGACCTGTCCACGGGGTATTTCTGCCTCCCACCCAATGCATGCTGGGATAGGCTCCAGCGCCCACGTGACCCTGACCAGGAAGAAGTGGGTTAGATAATGGATGGATGGATGCTACTAACCAAAATATACTGTATATACTATATACAGGTGTCTAAATATTTCAAATAAAATTTGATCCAGGTCTGGACACACCTGTTGCCATTCCAGTCTGCTAAACAGCAGTAATGTAATGTAATGTAATGGAGAGTCATGATCTTCAGGTGACTCACCTGAGTTATATAATCTGAGCATGACTTGCTAGGACAGAATGTGTCTTATGTGTTATTTACTCTGGACGTACGCATACTTCCTTACAAGGAAACACCTCTGTTTCTAATCTTACCTCATAAATAAATAGTACTACATCTTTACTTCCTGTACCTCCCAGGTAAACCAGGCAAAGCGAGCCGTCTGATTGGCTTTTGATGTGGCGACTCTAAACATTGTATAATAAACATTTTCTGCTATTGTTATTACATTTAGGCATTTAACAGACATTCATATCCATGACAAATAACACAGTGAAAGTATTTGGACAGTGACACATTTTTTGTTATTTTGTTGTTTGGCTCTGTACTCCAGCACATTGGATTTAAAATGGAACGATAAATGAGTTTATAGTGCAGACTGTCAGCTTTAAGTTGGGGTTATTTAGCTCCATATTGGGTGATCTGTGTAGGAATTACAGCCTTTTTTATACATAGTTCCCCCGTTTTAAGGGACCATGTAAATAAATACACAATTGTGTTAATGCTTTTATGTTCAGCCTCCTATTTAGGTCATCCAAGATGACATGATCAGCTCACTGAATTCAAGGTGAACAGCTCAGTTAAACATGGAGTGATACTGCAATTAGAGATGAAATCATGCTGGATGAATGGGAAAAACAATGTGGTCTGCTTCAGGTCGCCAGAGAAAAAACCATCAAACTCCTGAAGTATCCGAAATACCAGAATATTATTCACTCATGCAATAAACCTCTTCACTTGGCAACATTAGCGAGAGCGCCGCGACTGTATTCATGAGACCCGCTGGTATGAAACCGCCATTATCTAAGTACTCTGAGTGAATTCATGAATGTAATAGCCTTCGCTTGCAGGCATTGATTCCCCCGCTGCCTTATCGACTGTCGATTTATTCAGCCGCACGGCGGACGCGAGGAGTCGTGGCTAACCGGCCGCACGCCATCTTCAGAAATGATTTTCCTCCGGTTGTCATAGCGATGGCATCGATCTCTTCTCGCGGCGAATTAAGCTAATTCATACAGCAGCTTTACCCGTAGCGTCCCCTTTGCACAAGCGCCGGGCTCTCGACACGTCCACACAGCGGTCATGACAAATAAGATCAACAGATAAATATGAATAATAATTGAATAATTTCTCACAAAACAGCCGTTTCAATGTACACCCAAGTAAATAAAAAAATATATATATATTTTGCCGCTATATGATTTACCCAGCATGCCTTTCTTACCCTAAATGTGCGGGTGATCTGATCAATCACCAAGTCTAAAGAATGCATTTTTAAATAGTGCCATCATTTATTTTAATTACCACTTAGAAGGCAAGCAGATACATGTAGATTACATGCATTTTGTGTCTCCTAAATCACTGGTCACAAATCTCCCCGAATGTCCATGAGTCACAGCGTGGTAACAGTTGCATTAGTAAACCGTTGCCACAGCGTTAACTGACATACGTATGTTCAAGCAAATAACTGTCAGAATTAAACTGTTTGTTGGGGTGTGACACTGCAGAGCAGATTATTACATCCATTCTAACTCTCGCTACCTTGTTCCTGATTCTTTACTGTCAGCTGGGCCCTCTCAGATAATGCCATATAAATGTTTATTTCCCGCTAATGTCGCTAAGCAGTGTGAAAGCTCTCATTGTCCGTCTTTTTCCGCCTGCTTTGCATGTCCTCGTTTGACCGAGGCCGGCGTTAAAAACGTGACTCACCCAGTATCTATGGCTACATTTGACGCCGGTGTTTCTGGCTACATGTGAACGTGAGTCAATAGTATGCCCCCCCCCCCATTAAACCGGTGGTGGTGGTGGTGGGGGGGGGGGGGGGTATGGGGGGGTAGACGCACCAAGCTTGGCCGAATTTAACGGGAGCAAAAGCTGAGAAATGGTTATTGTTTATTTGTAGTTCAGAAAGCACGTTTGTGTAGTCCTTCCTGGTAAATGCCCTCTATAACTGCCCCCTGAGTGCGATATATTCTGCGTGGGTATTGCATTACCGGTCTATGAGCTGCGAAACACAGCGTCTCCCTCTCTGAGGACAATAAGATGATAGGATGAGATATGAATCCATGTTTGACTTTACTGCCTGATGCCTGTTATACTCGCATCAATTCCATCTCCGTGAAATTAATATTGATATGATTTTTATGCATGCCTGAGGATATGGACTCTATCAGAGTAGTGGACTCGGCCTGTGCTGATTTAGAGGGAATATTCTACCGTCTCCCCTCTTTGATCTGCCTTGATTTGAGCGCACTGGTTGGGATGGGTGCTGGTTAGATTGGAATGGGTGTGCCTCGGATGGGATGGGTGCTGTTTTCGGTTAATCGCTGTCCCCGGCGGTCACCGATTCGGAAGATATCAGTGAGTCTGGGTATCAATTAAGCTTTATTTTTTTCTATTGCACCCTTTACAAACATGGTAGCTCAGAATTTTTTTTTTGTTAAGTTACTAATTTAAAACATTTTCTGATCTGGGCTATTTTAAAGAAGTGTTAAAACCTGTCATTGTGATGTGCTTTGCTAAATTATCAGTTAACTTTCTAGGCAATGCAGTCTTAGCACTACTGTTGAGTAGGGATATAACATTTACACACCACATTTTGTTCATCACAATGATAATTAAACTCTAAAATACATAGTGTAGGAGAAGTGCATAACAGCTGGCTACAGAAACAGTGTGGGTGCTTCAAAGTCTTTCAGGAAAACTACTGAAAACTTTCGGAAGAAGGACGGCTCATGTAGGGTACAGACGTTGACTGTAGAGGATAGGAACACTCATTAAGTCTCTATTTTAAAGGCCAAACCAAAGTTTCTGTTTCCGGAATCTTCTGGAATCCAAAGCTTGAGAGACCTGAAGAAAAAATCCAAAAGCTGTTTTAATTCAGAGCGTACCAAGATTACAGGTTCCTGTTTAGCTATTATGGATATCAATGGCCATAATTACATATTATGGATTCATAAAGAAGTGACCAACTCATTTAATAATTTAATAAAAGCAACCAAAACCACAAATTATTTGCAATATGCTTTGCTCCCACTAAGGGGCCCAGTGCATTACTCTTTCAACAATGTGTCCTTATGCGACTAGTTAAGGAGAACTGGGGGGAAATGACACCATTTAAGCTCAGGAATTATGGGATTGCTCCACTGGGAAAGCTCTCATTTGTGCCTGGACTAACGTAACATTTCTGGAAAAATACTTTTTTGCGGTTTAACAATCGTTACTGTTTTAATTTCAGTGTGAGTCCTCTTCATTTTCGATTGGTCAGGTCTGCAGCTATGGCTAATTCATTTTCACCACGAGTTTGCCTGAATCTTCAGCTAAGGGAGAGTTCGATAGTGCAGGCCTCGATTGGTCAGGTATACAGCTACGGCGAATAGCTGTGATTGGTCCCAGCGACATTCCTGACAGTTTCCTGTTGTAGAAGGTGTGCCCACGCCACAGGTGTACTCACCTTATCCATTATGATCACAGTTGGCACTCACCTGCTGTATTTGTCAGGCTGAGTCACCCATTCAAAAAAGCTATTTCAGAAAAACAGGTTCCTGGCACCAATTAAAGCTCTTCTATATTTGTACAGAAGAAATACAGAGCGGCGCTCTAATGCACTCATTAAAACAAATAAAGATGATCTTTCATTCTGGCACCCAGACGATTGCATACATCAGCAGCATCTCATTCTATTTAGTCATTGTTGTTGTTGATGTTCTTGGACTATTCACCTTTGAAAAAACTAGTTTGACCAGCTGAAGTGAAAGAGAACTTTGCAATGGACTCTAATATGTCTGATATATAATGCAGTTTTATGTTTTTTTTGTATTCATTTGTATTATTAGGACTTTTTGTATTATATTTATTAGGAAATTTCTAGGCGAATTCCCAGGGTCATAAATTGATGCTCTTGGGTCACCCCTAATAATAAAAAGATTACACTGCATACCAACAGAATAATATTAAAACACCGCGTTCCTCTGTATGAATTCACCAGGCTTATTACTCAGTGATGACAGAAGGCAAATGCAGGAAGACAAAACGTCTCGCCTCGTCGAGCTTCATCTCCCCGGCAACAACTGTCCTTCTCGTTTGGTCTCCAAGACTATCGTGAGAATTAAATTAACAACCGATGTGTTACACAAGTCGAAACTGGCCGCCTCCAAAGAGCCTTGACCCTCCCGTGCTGACCGCTGATGGAGCAGAACTATCGACGGGCACGCCGTTTCCCTGGAAACGCCGAAATCCAGTCTCAAGAACCCTTGAGTCCTGACTGCAGAGGCAGGAACACGATCTTGGGGGGAAAAAAAACATGGTCGCCAATCAATCACCGGAATTAAAATTAAACAATTAAAGTGACCCTGACACAAACGTAACCCTGGAAATCACACTGCAGAGAGGTGATTGTTATGGGGAGTGATTCCGTCTCCATAGTTACTGAGGGGGGTGAGTTTCTTAACATGTTGCAGTAATTAAAGCGGTTTGCAGCGAGTCATATTGGCATACATGCCACACGGACCGCTGGCCCTTTCTGATTTCTGCTGTTATTCTTATCACACGCCAAACTAATCTAAACTCTCTACCATCTAATGCATTCTAAAGAGAATATATTTTGTGTTTATTATGAATATATATGTGAATCCTTATGTTGGCAAATGTGAATGCAAATTATGTAAATAAATTATGTCTATAAAGCTGTTGGGATATGCTTTCCTCTTAACTCACTTTGAACAGATTTTAAATATTTTTTATATTTTAGCCTTATATATAACCAAAATGTTTAGCATAGATTTTTTCATGAATGCAGTTGCTGAATTTCTTCGATATATGCAATCAAGGTGTTGAAATTACAGCCCTATCCATCAAAAACATCAAGAACTTTTGGCACAAGTTAATAGCCTGAAAATAGAGGCTCTGATTGGTGGTTCCTGTCTAATTAAATTGCACACCTGTAGAGATGCTGTAGAGTTGGGCATATAATCAGCATACAACACCATGCCACTGATGAAGGCGATAAGTTGAAATATTTGAATCTTTAAGCCTCATCTTCACTAAAAATGTTGAATTAATTTAAGTTAATTTTCAACTCTTTAAGATTGTCTTTTTTGCTAGAATGGAAAATCACAACACCTTTTTAAAAAAAAATAAATAAATAATAATTTTATATCACGTTTTTATACTTTATATCACGGGGTGGGGTGACAGCCCGTTTTTAAAATGAGACCTACACCATGCTCTGTAAATGAGCTCTGCCGAGGGATTCATTCACGGTGAAATGTCACATTTCTGAAACAGTATGCAGTGTGAGTCATGTGTTTTTGGTGTTTTCAAGCGTTTCCACAGACAGACAGACTGCAGTCTGTCTACATGAAAAGATATCTTTGAAGCGCTCCACTCGGTCCAAGGGTTTCAAAACCTTCAGAGAAACTAAGACATTTTACATGATGTGTGGCCCAATCCATAAAATGACTGATTCACATGTTTCTCAACCCATCCATGGATCCCCTGGAGCTATACGGATAGCCTGTCCACTCTACTTTAAACATATAACATCATTTTACATGCGTGTGTAAAACTTTAACCTCTAATGAAGTACATTTGGACCCGACTGGACTCTGTTACATCTTGTGTGTTAAATAATGAACATTTTACTCAATGCTTATTTTAAGTCTGAGCACAAAAAGGCACTTGTTCACTTATATCATTTATATGCAGTTTCTTCTTATTGTGTGTGTTTTACCCTTATTCGTAACATCTTTTTTCTCCTGTCTGAAGCACGTTAAGCTGTTTGATTCTCTGTACAAAAATAAAATATCAAGTTAATATTTATTAAAATGAACTATATGAAAACACAAATAGATAGCAGTATAATTTAATCATAATTCATTGCTCCTGACATTCCTAAAATCTCAGACTTTCACATTTATTTGTGACTTTTCTTCTTTCAGGGTGGGCTGTGAACTCAAATTGATGGTGTGTTGCCACCTCCAGCTGTGCTGAAGAGTACATCAGAGGGTCTGGCTCCAAACGGACTGACGAATGGATCTATCAATGAAAAGACCTTTAACTCCTGAGCTCACCTGTATTTACAGTAAGCAAGGCTAATGGTCATTATCGGACAGGTGCGAACCAATCAAGCACTTATCACCATGGTACCTCTCCACAAAATGGTTACCCTTTTATATTTAAATAGTTATCCGCACAGTTAATGGCTAAGCTGGCATTTGCTGAAAAGCTTTTGAAAATGGGACTTTTAGTGAGGTGTGTGGAAATGTAATCAAGCAATAATGTACGTTAGTAAAACAAACATGCTAATTCCTTTTATGGAGCCCAATTTCAATGACTTTTTTTTCTCTCCGTTCTATTCACAGTCTGTCCCCCCCCCTTCCTGACGGTAAGGCCTTCCTCTTAGCACTCAGCTTCGTATAATTATTTTCCTTTTTAGAGAAAAAACATCTCTCCTGGTCGGCAGCCAGGCGTCAAATGTCGATCTGCTTCTTTGTGTCACCATGGCAACAACCAGCTGCCTGGGACTGTGCCACCTTGGGAAAGAAAGGGAGGGAAAAACATGGCGAGAGAGAACGAGAGAAAAGGCCAAAAACAAACAGATCTGTTGTCTGGTGGTGTATTCTTCTCTGGACGTTTTTTACATAGGCCTACAGTTCGACCAGTCGGATTTGCGCGTGTCCAATATACGCGGCTGTGCATTCCCTCACCGTTCTTTAAAGCGTTGCACTTCCGATTCCGTAACGTTTGGGCCGACTTTCCAATTCTCCTGGTCGTTGTGCTCGGCATTCCCGTCGACTGGGCGACCATCCCAGCGATCGAGTATCTTGAGAGTAGCCTACCTCGCACTTATTGTGGGATTTTGTGTGTCAGAAAACTGTTGGTTAGGCTGAGAAGATGCAACTAACGTAAGAAAAGGGGGCGAATGAGTTGAGTTATCTAGATGAGTTGAGTTATCTAGATGAGTTGAGTTATCTAGATGAGTTGTTTCTATGATTCGTTATGATGTTTGTGGGATTGTTTCTGTCGTTATGTGTTGCTGTTTTGTGCTGATTTTCGTTTTTTGGATTTATTTGTTTGTAGGCTACATATATTTGGTGGTATTCGTTGGGCGGTATAGTATGAGAGTGGTGATTTTGTTGTGGGTTAATTGTTGATGTAAAAAGTGGTGGTGTAATGCCGTGTGTGTATGTTGCGTGAATAAAATAATAATATGTTTTTTTAAACATGAGAAGATGCGTGATGGATCAAGAGATTACAGTCTGAATCAGCCCTCCGCGTGCATTCAAATTGGATTTGGAGAAAATCAGGTCGTATAGCAGCGTATAACAAACGTACAAACGTATGACTACGTATATAAAAGCTGATTGATGGCTATTGATTCCTTGACTTTGTACCACATTGCATTAAAATTAATGAATTCTTTCTTTCACTCATTCATATCCTACCTCCGGTCCAGAATGTGGGTTTTTCTTCACACCCTTTTATGAAGGCTTAGTTTGTTTATCTACAAAGTATAGTTTTGACAGCTTTGTCAAGTGGTGTTAAGGAAAAGTAAACTTTCACAATATTGATCTTACCGAGGGCACAGGGAAGCATTGTTTACAGCTTGTAACATTCGATTGCTTCAATCTATCAATTCTGACAAAACACCCGATAAATAAATCTGATCTGCCTGAACCTTAAAAAAACAGCAAGAATGCCCAGACTTTTATGTGCTCTCTCTCTGTCTAAAATACAGAGAGAGATGATTTTCTTTGTGATTGAGTCGTCCTTGCCGTCAAATTTGCCATCACCCCCCCCCCCCCATGGAGCTGGGGCCGTCTGGTGATTGGGCGTGATCTCACCCCCAGTAACCATGGTGACCGCGGCAGTGGAGCACCTGGCGAACGCGACGGCGCTCAAATCCGTGACTCCTGAAGGACGGCGGGGATATTAATAGCGGAAAAAAAGAGTGCGAGCCGGCGGCGCCCCGCGGAAACGATGACAGCTGTGTCCCAGCCGATGCCTGAAGGACAGGTGTGTGTGTGTGAAGCCAGGGGCAGACGACAATGTGCGAAAACCGACGGAATGTGATAATGAGGTTTTCATAAAAAAAAAAATATATAAAAAAACGAAAAAAAGTAAGCTGGAACAGACTACTCCACGTGCATTACTTTCAACTGAGGGAGGGGGGGGGGGGCGGACTCCGCATCAAAACAAACACAATGAATGAGGGGGAAAGGCCGTTAATGCTCAGATGATCATTTGATATGATGAATGAACCTTCGCCTTATTCTCGGTGCAGAATACGTGTTCCACGGCGGGTTCTCGCGGTGCCGACGTGACACAGATTTCCGGCGCGACAGGGGAATGTATGGAATACTTTTTTTTAAAATTATTGTACGTCTTCAACGTTTCAAATATTAGCCAGACGGGCCACTGGAGACTATCGCTGGAAGTCATTTAAGATTTTTCAGATGACGACGTTAAAATTGCGTGACACGGGTGATTACACCTCGGTGACAGGGAACAGTTCAGCGTAAATTGACTGAAATGCGATGTGATTAGTCTATAAATCTCGGAAACACCCCGGGGATTATATTACATTATGTAAACTAAGCCGTACGAGGCACAAGAGAATAAAAAAGAATCCAAACGCCAGTCCAGACCTGAACACACTGTAATGTGTCCTGACAGAACACTCATTAGCATTTGCAGAAAATGCATTGTTTTCTAGTCGAGTTACTTAAGTTGCGTCTTGCTTTGATAACGCATCATCACGTTACCGTGCGTGCTTGTGGGTACGCAGGTCGCGCATGACATGAAATCCGCCCCAGTGCCGTCACTCACTATAAACATTGAAAAAAATATCCGCCTATCAAATATGAAAAGTGAAAGATCTGAACGGGCACTTTAAATAACGCATCCCAGCCTGACCTATACGTGGTTTCCCTCCCCATTTTCCACAAAGCCGTCAGAATTCTCTTATCTGCAGCCTGCTTCCGTTCTCTTTGTAAGGCGGTAGGTTTATGCGCATCCCTTTTCAGTGCGTTTTACACTCACAGGGGCTCAAAATAAGAAATCTGTCACATCTCATTTCCTTCAGTGTGATCGGAGCCAAAAAGAATAAAGCAGAATAAAACAGCATGACGAAATAAGACAGAGGAGGAATTTTCCACAGCGAGTACAGACCGTATATCTGTTTACTCATGGCCCTGAAGGGAATTTTGTTGTATTCTGCACGTTGATGTTCATTTGGCTCAAGATGGGGGGGGGGGGCACGGTGGCGCAGTGATTAGCACCGTCGCCTCACAGGAAGAAGGTACCGAGTTTGATTCCCGGACGTGTGGAGTTTGCATGTTCTCCCCGGAGACTCTAAAATTGCCCATAGGTATGAGTGTGTGAGTGTGTGTATGTGTGTGTGTGAATGGTGTGTGTGCCCTGCGATGGATTGACGACCTGTCAAGGGTGTATTCCTGCCTCTCGCCCAATGCATGCTGGGATAGGTTCCAGGCCCCTTGCAGGTTAGATAATAGATGGGATGGATGGCTCAGGATGTTTGTGGATAACTGGATGAATGAGTTGTCTACATTTCTGAAAGGCAGCATGTATAACAATCTATATTGCATATATTTTTTAAAGTTATATTTTTAGTTGTACTTTACTGGACAGAGTGTGGAGGGGTAGGAGGATTGGGGAGTGAGAGAGAGGGAGAGACGTGCGAAAGGTTGCTCTCACGAGACACCCCTATTTAGCTACTGTTGACATTGAACTGAATTGCACGTGACCTTTTCCTTACGTTTAAATGAACACAGAGGCCTACTGTCTGTATTTACTTTCCTGTCCATTGTGAATAAAAGCAGCACGGAGCTCATCTCTCAAAAAAAAGCGGGAAAAATCTAATTTCAACCAAAGAAAAAGCGTGACTTATGGCGAGAACATTCCTGACAGGAAATATTTAACGTGTCCGAGCCGTAATCCCGTTTAACGTGGTAAAGCAAGGCCCGGGCTGAGCGGGAATCTTCACGGCTGCCATGACGCTTTCCGCACGAAGCGTCAGGTAGCGGTGTCTGTCTCATCTCGAGGCTGCTTCTTAAATGGGTGAAGAGAGCTTGAAGATCATCTTCTGTTATATAAACCTGTCTTTTAAGTCAGGCAGGCTAATGTCACACTAAGCTGTCCTACATCTCTTTTTTGTTTTGTTTTGTTTTGTTTACACGGGTGACCCGGGAAGCTTTCCGGTCGCCAGGAATCCTGTCACACTTTCTGGGTTTTCCCTAAAGATAAAGGAGACCGTAAATAAACTGTGGCATGAATCACACATTCCGAAGCTGGGGGGTGGGGGATGGGAAAAAAAGCTTTCTTGGATAGTATGCTCTGAATTCCTGAGATGTTAAATGAAGAGGGGGGTGGGTGTGGGGGGGGGGCTTCCCTACACCCACCGGTGGGATGAGAGTGAGATGCCCTGTCGCCATGGAAACAAGCAGCCACAGCAGACGGCTGATGTCCACCGAGGCTCAACCTTTCAAGCAGTCTCCATGTTTCCTCCAGCGTGAAAAGAGAGACGGTCACCAGCAAGTCCCAGCTATGTTGTTCTCTGCCATGACTTAATTCTTTAGAAATTTTTTTTTAAAGGAGCAACACAATTTTTGTTTCACAATCACTGAGGAAATATGAGGCTCAAAGCTCTTTCCAAGCAATACAAAATAAATTAATGGAAATGGCATGTTTTTCCAAAAAATACTCAACACATAACGTGCTTGACCATGACGCCAACATGTGTGATGCTCTTATGCCGTCATTAATCAAGAGATAGTAGGATTAAATTGAATTAAATTTAAGACCATGGGGTTTATCATAATGTCAATACAACAGAAGCAAAGATCTAATTTGATTATATGAGACGTAGGAATGACAGGCATGTAAATATACATTTTAATCGTGCACTACTGTATCCTGCAACATTGATCTCAATTTATTGCATTTCTGTTTTCCTGTAAAAAAAAACATTTTCCACAATGAGAGCTTTTGTGGCGCTTCCTCACAGTGTCCGTTACCTTACAGTCTGGAAGTAAAGACTCTTCACCCACGTCACACGTGTCTGGTGTTGCTGACCTATTAAGACCTACAGACTTCACCCTGGAAGACGATCTCCTGGCATGAAAGCAGCTGGCTCAGAAGTGGATTGTGTTAAATGATGGTGAAACCTCCCAACGGCAGGGTAACAATGCTATCGGCTTGGCCAGGAAGAGATTATGTAACGGTGACGGCGGATGAAATGGAAGAAGAGATCGCTTTCATGACACCATCTGCATTCTGTGAGAAAGGACAAAGTGGGCATGAGCGACCATAGAGTTTCCAAGAATTTTTTTATTTTTTATTAGAATGTAATTAACTGAACATTCTAATGCTGATGTAACAATCACTACTGGTAGGCAATGGAGTTCTAGAACACTGACTTGGAATTTTGAAGAAAAAAAAATCTACTCTTCAAAGGGATTTATTAAATGTCACAGGCATTGCTTTTTTGAAGGACCTTCTGGGGGCCCGTTTGTTTTGAAGGACCTTCTGGGGTGCACTGAGATGGTGTGGGGAGAGGAAATGCACCCCTAGAAAAAGTGCTAAGCACAGGGAAAGCCAGTGCTGGAGAGAGGAACTGATTCTAAAGCTACCAAGCGCAAAACTACTCTAACAGAACGAAGATTGACTTGTGTTTCTTGTGACGACAAAAATCCCAATGGTCATAGTTTTAAATAGTGTTACTATTGCAGACTACTGCTACCACTTTCACAAAGACACACACAGTCATCACACATGCACTCACACACACACACACTCTCACACACACACACACACACACACACACTCATGGCACTTTGTGATACCGCCTGATAAAATCAGAGGCAGTTAGGTATGTGCAAGACCTGTTGTAACCACATGCCAATGAGGAGTGAATGTATAGTATCAGACGGGAACTGGCCAACTGTCGACTGTCGCCAGCATGAGTGCCTACCACAAAACCAGACCGACGGCATTAATGTCCCCACAAGTTCTGAGGACACCTGTAGCTCCATCTGAAGAAGAAAAACAGACTGTTGCCAGCGTTGGGGATTATCCATAGCGAATGTCTGACATGTCACTGGATCGGGTGGCGATAAGCTGCTCAAAAGTATTTTATTCTCGAAACGACAATGTTTACCGCGAGTCTGACGAGGTCTTTAAACATCCTTACAGATTAAACATTTACTCCGGAAAAATGTGACGGGTGTGTGTTTACGCAGGCCCGATTTTCCACACACAGGTGGGGTCGATAAGGTGATGCTCATGAATTAGTGAGTGCGGTAACGTCCCCGTCCCCGTTCCCCTGCTCGCTGTCGTCTTCGCTCACAACCTCATTCTGAGAGTCTTGCGTGTGGAAAAGGCTTGCATGAGCGATGTCCTGTACAGGGGACGTGACGAGATCATGTTGCTTGCATGAGCGATGTCCTGTACAGGGGACGTGACGAGATCATGTTGCTTGCATGAGCGATGTCCTGTACAGGGGACGTGGCGAGATCATGTTGCTTGCATGAGCGATGTCCTGTACAGGGGACGTGGCGAGATCATGTTGCTTGCATGAGCGATGTCCTGTACAGGGGACGCGGCGAGATCATGTTGCTTGCATGAGCGATGTCCAGTACAGGGGACGTGGCGAGATCATGTTGCGGTAAGCTTGACGAGCGTAACGCACACGGTGGTATTCCTTGGGTCTCGTTAGCCGCGCGGGTCAAAGTGCACGCTGAAGGTAACGGCACGTCGACGATGACAGTATCTTGTTGACTAAATGACTGTATGGAAAAGAGACGTGAGCAGATCCAGCGGAAATGAGTTGATTCACATACATTTTTTAAGCGGAGAAAGGCATGTGTCTTCGTCACAACATTTCTCTGATGCCTAAAGATTGAGTCTTCAGTGTATTGTCGCTGTATAGGGACTGTATTTCATAGATTTAGACCGTTTATTTATTTTAACGCGCCTACCGTTTTCCATGACTCAAAAGGAATATTTGGTGTAAGGGATTATACTTTTTTATTTATTTTTTAAAACAGCAGATAAAATAAACAGTAATATTTATGTCATACCTCGCGCACGGAGACAAGGGTAGCTGTGTGTGTGAGGAAATGCATAACAGCACTCTAGTTACAGTAAATCATTTCATACCGCCTGTCACCTATTTGTAATTTATGAAGGTTACTGTGCTCACAAGTTTAAAAAAATTAAAATAAAAAAGGCCTGACCTTGCAAGGCCTGTTTGATGAACACGCCCAGAACATTTGTGTCAGTGGCTCGCCCTGAACACGCCCAGAACATTTGTGTCAGTGGCTCGGCCCCGTTGCTAATGGTAGCTGAACGAATGACGCGGCGTAACCTCATTGTCATTCGTTCCGTTTGTGTACCCGACGGTATCAGGTGACCCGCCGAAACAGGTGTGCCCAGGAAGAGAAAGGTCAGGTGTGTACAGTATATACAGTTTCTGATAAGGGCTCAGGTAAACTATTGAGTGTGGGAAAAACGTGTTGCCTTTCAGTGGGTGTGAATAACCTGTTCTAACCATTGTGTCAGAAGAAAAGTATCTGTTACTCTTGCAAAGGCTACGCGGTTCTGTGGGACCCAAGGTTCTCCAGGCACTATAATTCATAACAATATTTTCTTAAGTACTTTTCATTCTGGCTCTCACTTATTTCCAGATGCTGTTGAGACAAAAATGAAAATTTCAGTCGCTGATTATGTTGAAACAACATCATAACACCCAGGTAACGTTGTCACAACATTGCAGTGACGTGCAAGCGATGGAGTTTTATAGAACTGAACTTATTGATATTTGATGCTGATATGTGTCAGCTGGGATACTTATAAATATTTTTAAAATATTAGAATAGAAATTATAATGATTTTAAGGGAATCTGTTCAATGTGCATAATGAAAAATAAATGGACTGACGTCAAAAATGAGATATTACGGTATCTGATAGTTTGGAAAAAGAAGTATATTTCTGACGGGTATTGACACCGTCAAGTGGATTATATAAAAAAGTCTTTGTACCCAAAAGATTTTCCTTTTCAGAGGAAGAAGCGCGCAATTTCAGTTTCCCAAAACTATCAGTTTCCAAATGCAGGCACACCCAAACAGAGGTAGACTTACTATGCACACATTAACAATAAGGTAGCATGAACAATGTCATGCTTCTCTTTAAATCAGGTGAAACCATATATCCAGCATATTATTCTACAGGGCCGACCAGAGAAGAAAGGGGAGGACCTGTGAAACATACGAAACATGCGGTATGAAACAGGATTTTCATACATTTTCTGAAGCATGAAAATTGATATTTGACACACATTAGAGAAGCGGTTCTAGCTGGACGACATTGTTATGAAAGCTACATTGATGCAAACTAAATGTGTGGGTCATTTCAAACTTATTTTTCAAAGCAAAATATGCATTATACACATGTACAATACTTCAGGATAAATAGGAGAACCAGGTTGTTTGGATTATCTCTCCTCTCTCTCTCTCTCTCTCTCACTCACTCTCTCTCTCTCTCTCTCTCTATATATATATATATATATATATACAGTGTATATATATATATATATATATATATATAGCATGTATATCTCAACTGACTATCTTCATGGTTATTGCAAGGTTCATGGGTAGCCATTTTGGCTGTGCCAGAAACTGCCTAAGTATTTATTTGGGTGTAATTTCTCTCAGCTCATATATATAGTTTCAGCGCTGATCACGCTGTGGTTCGTTCCTTACGCAGTGAGACTGGGCGCTGATCACGCTGTAGTTCATTCCTTACGCAGTGAGACTGGGCGCTGATCACGCTGCGGTTCGTTCCTTACGCAGTGAGACTGGGCGCTGAAATGTTTAAGGCTTTGATTAAAACGGTGGCTCAGGCCCAAAGCCTGAGGCATTACATCACCCTGTCTCTGCATTTGGCAGTCAGTACTTATTAAATTATGAAACCTGGATTCTGCCAAGGGTCGGGAAAATGTAGGGGGGGTGGGGGTGAGAAAAGGGGGGGCCCAGGGACACACCCCAGTATTAAAAGAATGTTTGGGATTGGTCTGGTCATGACTCTTATTGACACTTTTAACATACCCTTGCTGAAACATGATTGGTTACCGAGTTTCACCACCAATCATTCCAGAGAAGAGAAAGGTCATTCCAGGCCCCAGTGACCTTTGGAAATCTGTGCGAGTCGCTGAGGTTCAGCGCTGCTCGGTTGTTGGTTTAGGCTCATGTGTGCTGTCACTCATCTTAAACCCCTCCTGTTTGACCTCTGACCTGGGGTTCAGGCCTCATCTGCTGTTCTGGGGGTTTCCTTTCTCGCAAACATCTGAGGAAATGTTATGGATGATGGGGATTTTATTTACTTATTTTTTTACACTGAACAGTATTGAAAAAGAACAGCATGTACACTCCACAGGAAAGTTGTTTTAGAATAATACTTTTTAACGATAAATACATACAGCACGGTGTTGTTTAAACATATATACATATTTAAACATCTGAAAAGCAGTACTAATTTGTATATTATACAGTATCGAAATGGCTTTAAAATATATGGCCTGAAAATATATTTCAATATATTTTCAGTACATTCCACTGTCACATAGTAGGAGCCATTGGACTGACAGAGATAATAAATAGTTTACAGTTTTTTTATGTCTCATAAAATGAAACAAACACACGCAGAAGCATTTTTCACCTTCCATCAACATAAATGTTGAACGGAGCGATAAGCGGAAAAGTTAATTTGATTTGTAGAGATGGTGTCCGGGGCCATAGATACACTGTAAGAGATACACTGATCCCTCCTGAACCAACCGCGCAAGGCCGCTATCTTTGACATTGAGGTTTCAAGGATGCAAAACAACAGGCCGTCCCCCCCTGTCCCGTCCGTATCTGACTTAGCGGTATGGCGGTAATTTAATCTGGGGGACTGACAGACGAGATTGCAGTGGAAGTGAGTCTGCTTGATTCATGCCCTTGCTCGGGTGGTGATGCAGCTGAATTCAGGGTCTTTGTGGAGACTTGAGGCCGTAAATCAGGATCCTGCGATTCCGTCCCGCCCCGCACTTTATCCGGCAAGTCGGCCCATCGCCACGCAGCTGCGCTTCCTGGACCAGCTCTCCGTAAACGGCGCGTTTCCAGCTCGGAGAAACGTGCTCGGAAAGTTATCTGGTGTATATTACTCATCAACGTAAACAATGCATTATGCCCTGCAGCGACTGCACTATGATGCATTATAACCTGTTGACTTTGTGATCAGAAAACGATTGTTGCTCAGAGCAACGTTGGAATGCTTCAGGGAACTTTTCAGTTTTTATTTCAGGTAATTGTACCAGTGTGAAGTGCAACCATTCTTTTCCTTTTTCTGCAAAGGAATTATTCATACAGTAATTCCTCTTGGTGATGACAGTGACATTTAGCTGCTTAACAGGTGTTAACAGCACTCTCCTCCCTAGAGTTTTCTCTCTGCGTAATCCTGGCGGCCTTGCCTTTCATCAAGGGCCGGACCGCCGCAATTAGTGGTTTATTTGTGAATCTTTTAGACAGTCGACAGATACGAACACATTTAAGCCGATGGGAAAGTGATTGGCTCCAGAATGTGTACTTTGTACACGCCCCCTAACAGACACATGCAGACACGCAAACATGCAGACGGAGGTGGTTCTTCTAAAAACAGCCACACACACACACACACACACACACACCCTGTAATTATCACTGAAACATGTAGCCTTGTGTCTTGTTTGCGTAGCGTTGTAAATGATGTTATGGGGGATATTGAAAAGTTTCCGTTATGCCAAACAGAATCTTCCTCCCAAATCACCGTCCTCTCATCACAAGGCAGACCTCATCAGTGTCGGGCAGACCTCCTTTGAAAAAAAATTCCCAGATTTTTTTTTTCCGAATGAGAAATGATAAATTTCCTTAAGATGTCTCCATCCGGACTAAAATAAACCGTGACATCAAAGAGAAGTAGCTCAACAGACAGATAAATCTTTGCCTGAAAAGTGGTACTGCTGTTGCATTGTGGGATATGGTTGGGGGGTATGGGAGGGGGGCGTCCATCAGTACGGCTAATCAGCTGTACTCTTGAACCTTAAACCCTCCTCAAATGAACCTCCATTTTTAACATAAAGTTGTAGAACAGATCTGTTTCCTTTATTGGTGTTGTTTTGGAGGGACTGGGATAATGAACCGATGTAGTTAGTTTGGTTTAACCAATCCCCTTTTAACCCGTCTTATCATGTGTCCTCAAGACAGTGATATATGCCAGGTGCACAATACCCCACCCCCCCACCCCCGGTCCCGCCCCCTACCTGTCACTCATCATTTTGTTTCCTTGGGTCTATTGCGCAACACATTCCAGTCGACCTTGCCAACTAAAACAAAGAGTGTCACCCAGGGCGAGCTCAGACACATGACGTTCTCTGTCGGGTACAGCCAGTTCAAGCGTCTCCAGAAAGTGTGTGCTCTTTAATAGCAGTGTGGCAAGCCTGCAGGCTTCCAGTTGGGGGGGTGGGGGTGGGGGTGGGTGGGGGTAGGGGGGGGGGGGGCGTGGAGTGTTTCTTCAGAAGAAAAGGGAGGGCATTTTATGAGCTAACTGTCAAACCCGCCCCCGCTACTGGGTAGGCCTACCCAAATGACCTCATCGAGGCCCGCGCGTAGGCTTTGGAAGGGCTGCTTGGAAGTTAATAATTATCTGTGTTTATTCCCCTGACCGATATCTCCACCTTGGTCAAAGGTTGGCGAGTGTATAACGGAGAGCTTTGTGGTGTAAGTGTAAGAAGATAAAGATAGACGATAAAGGCGGCAGACGTGGAAAAATGGTCTCAAAGTCAGAGAGGGCAGATTTCTTTGTTTTTACAGTAATTATAGAGGCTTCAGCAAACCCCGGGGAACCGGGCCAATTCCTCTCATGAGTTTAGGGAGTTATACTTCCATGGATTATGTTTATGTAATCCGTGTTACACATTCCTGTGACGTTACAGCTGGATAAAAACTGAAAAAGCACGGAGGCTGTAATACTTTGTGTTTGTGTGCGTAATGACACAATTAATAATCTGTAGGTCAGCATGAGTGTGTGAAGAAATTTATGCAACAAAACACGGGATTATTATAATTGTTTTTTAAAAGGAAAGGCCTGAAAACTCTTGTTTTCAAAGACGGGAAACTCACCGAGTGATCACTGGTGTCCGTTGATGTTCTGACACAAAAATCGTCGCAAAGTATGCTTCGTATCGGGTTTTATTTATCATTTTACGAAATCCATTGACCGGAAGTTTACAAACGTATGGCTATATGGCGACTGAATATAGTTAGCTATATAAATCTTTAATCGGTTATTTAAAACATGTTTTAAACGTAAACGTAAATTACAAGACACCACCACTCTGTGAGTTTTGTCTTTGAAAACAAGAGTATATGGTGTTTTTTGAAGGATTTTCTATATGCCTGTCCGGATCCATTGTGTAAGTTAGCTGTGACATGAGCAATAAACAATATATCTCAAGACTGCAAAGTTCGTCAAAATGTTGATATGGACCGTTGTATATGATCGTAAATAACCTTGTAACAGGGCTTATAAAGCTAAATACTGAACTTATTCTTTAAGTTTAAATGGGGTGCTCAATTGTCATGTATCCAGGGCAGTACCAGGGAAACAGTTTGGATACTTTTGGGGTTCCTATGGAATGTCCATGTGGGTGAGCAGCAATAAGAAGGATTCCACTTGATGTAGATCCAAGAGGGTCAAACAACAGTGACCCCCAAGTCTCTCCAACAAAGACCAGCAGTCAGAAACGGCCTGTTCTGTGAACTCACTTTTAACGAGACAGGCCTATGTGAGGTCACAAAGAGGGCCTCTGTGCGGTCACAAAAGGGGGGCTCAGTGAGGTCACAAAGGGGGGCTCAGTGAGGTCACAAAGGGGGCTCAGTGAGGTCACAGAGCAAGAGCTGTTCCAACTCCCTAACTGACTGCACCAAGGGGATCTATCTCACTCAGGGGGCCACAGTCCATTTCAAGGGTATTTCTTATTAAAAAAAAAAAAAAAAAAACGTTTTTAAAGTAAAATAGCGATTCTAATAATGGAAGGGTCTTTCAGAGATTAGGTAACTAGTGGAAACCTTGATGAAACTAACGAGCGCAAGCAACAACAACAACAATAATAAATATTGCAGCTATCTCGTCGTAACAATCGTGGGTTTTTTTTCTGTTCCTGCACATGAATGACAGGGCTTGCAGAGCGTAATCACGTTAAGCGTTGCTCTTTTTTTATTCTGTGCTTTTGATTATCTGTGGGCTTGGTGCCAATGTGTCACTTGGTTCATATTTACTTAAAACGCTGGCACGGCTCACTGGGGCGTTTGCCCTGAAAGCAAACAAGCTGAACGTATGACTCACAGGTCTTTTTTTCCCTTTTTTTATTGCTGTGCTCTGGGGATTTGGGCAAGACATCCTGTTTGTGTGGAGAAGCGAGGAGTGGACTCAGTGGCTGTTAACCATTTTACACCCACCAATGTGTTGGGCAACATTCAGGGCTCTGCTGTGGAGGACGGATCTCAAAAATACTCATCGGTTGTTTACACTGCATTCACATTCAAAACCACTTTCAAATGAGAGATTTTAATGAATACAGTTACGTTTTTATTAACGTGACTATTTTTGTTAATGAAGGACTAAAACCATAAGGAGAGAGCAAGTCAGTAGCACTACCCGAGCTGCTGAATGGGTGTTTGCTATGACCAGATAAACACCTTGGGCGTTTTAGGAAAGAGCCCAAGGTGAAAGTAATCAACATGGCTGCCTCACCAGTTGAGAGTAGTTTATCTGCTCTGCACTCTTATATTTGTACACAAAAATTAATAAAGCAAAGACTTTAAAAAAAATTAATCATAATTAACATCAAAATGGGTTCTGTTAAATCAATATAATAGAGTACATTTTACCCTGACAGTATGTTTTTGAATCCCTTGTGGACTGTTCTAATCATTAGAATATAATCACTGTTACTGTTAGATTAATACTGTGTATATATTGTATGTGCTGAGTATAGGGCGGTGACAGTTTCCAGGATTAGTGAATATTAAATATTATATATCATCATGGCCAGTGTATGGACTCCATTAAAACAGCGCTTTATCCAGAGTGATTTACACAGCTTACACCCGCTTACATGCAAGTCATTTATACAGATGGATATATACTCAAACATTGGGGTTAAGTGCCTTTGCTCAGGGGTACAGTGGCTGGTGACCTCACCAGAGAATGAAACCCGCGACCCCAGGGTTCCTTAACCAGAGTCACTGAGGCACAGCGTCTTGGGGGGGGACGACGACGACGACGACGACGACCATACGCTCAACTTTAGTCATTGTTTGACGAGTGGGGGCCCAGAATGTGCGGCACGTCCAGAGCCCCCCCCTCCCCCCCCCTACCCTGTGACAAGCTTTGGCATTGTGTTCCAGATCAAACCAGAGAGGGAGAGGATGGGGGGGGGGGGGGGGGGGGGCAGATCTGAAGGGCATTTTTCATCACCGACCTGTTATTTACATAAACATGTCACAGAGGAATTTGGCAGCGACGGATCAAAAAGAAAAACGTGGAGAACGCACAAAGAGTCTGGTGTTCGGCGGCCGGGGATGAGATAGGATGGGATGGGCTGGGGGGGGGCGGGGGGGGTGGGGGGCATTGTTTTTAAAATGGGAAACAGGCTCGGGCCCCATCGGCCTGGCTTCCTCCCAAAAACACGGGGAAGACAGACGCAGTCCAACATTCTCTGAGGCGAAAGGCTGAAAAAGGCTCCCTCTGAAGTGCCCCCCCCCCACCCCCGTCAGACATTTTTGAAGTTTTAATATCTTTCGTCACATTAAAGGGGCGAATTTTATTCCAAAGTAAATACAAAGGGGGAAAAACATAAACAAAGTTTTTGACAAAGTTAATCGAAAATGTGGATGCCACGTAGACAGGCTTACAAGTGACAATGCAGGGGGAAAAACCTGGTGTTAAACCAACTGTGTGCGATCTAGTGTAATCGGGCCAATATGTACTCTTTTACAATTAAATGTATTCTATCAGAGTGGATTTCACACTGGACATTACTCTGTTGGAGTGTTTGTGTAGCTTAAACATTTCATAATTGGTTGAGATGCAGCCTGTTCTGTTGTTATAACTCTTCCTGTGGCTGTTATGCAGTCTTTCACAGGGCCTGTGAGAACTCGGTTATCAGCCAGTACTGTAGTTCTCTAGGCCATATTTTAAGGTGCAGAGTCACAGCCGAGTGTCTCGTTAAAGCCTCCATTTCCCAGAATGCTCTCTTCCCCAACACCTTTTGCAGGCAGTGTTTTTTTGTGTGAAAAACCAATCGCATAACATCGCACGTCGAGCCGCCCTCGTTACTCTTGGCCCGTTACCCTGCCAGGTCAATATCTCAGAACCAAATGAAGAGCCTGAAATATAGTTTATGTAACGGAACCCCCAAAATTCGCAGCTGTTGCTTGGAAACTGTCTCCCCCCCCCCCCAAATAAAAGCCTCTGAATGAGAAATAAGCAATCGGCCGGAATGTTTTCTGTTTTTGTTGTTTTTGGGGATGGTACATTTGACAGGGTTCATCTCCAGCCATGGATTCTTTGGCCTTTTTGACCCCTGACCCCCAAGGCCCGGGGGAGGTGGGGCCCTCAGGGTGTTTTTTTCCAACTATCATCACCTGCACCCCCCACCCACCCCCCCTCATTTTTCCCCCCGTCGTGTGTTTAGCGGTTGGCATTCCCCTCTCCCGGCACCTTCAATTACGTGCATTCCCACCGCGCAGGAACACGGCGCTTTCGCGTTACTCAATAATCCGCACTGTAAAATACGGGAATAAGGTTGGCCTGGAATTTCCCTCTTCTCCGTCAGAAGATCCCCCCCCCGCCCCCCCCCGACACACACACACACACACACACACACTCTCTTCTGTTCCAACAAGCTCCACCTGGTTTTGACATGTTATGCTTAAGCTTACCTGGAGAGAGACGGCTTCAGAAAGACCTGAATGTTGTGACATAGTGCTTGTAAGGAGCATACATCTCATCTTGCAAATAGATATATTTTAAAGTGTGCTCTAAATAATTGTCACTGTATTACAACACTTCACAATATATTGTGGAAAATATACAAACTGTTGTCATTGCAATAGTATAGCTTACCTCACCATATATTTTGTGAAATATATTTCTCACATATTTGCAACATGCTATATTTTTCCCATTTCTGTTAGGGATTGCTGCAGCACTAACAATATTGTTGTCGCACTAACATCATCACACTTGCTTATGTACATATTTGCACAATATTTGCTTATGTACACATTTCATTCTTTCCTGGAAGAAGCATGGGGCTGCTGTAGTCTGTGATTGGTCAGTCCACTGGCAGTGATATTGCTGGATCTTTGCTATCGCTAGTTTCATCTAGCGAACTGCGCACGATGTGCACATACATGCATTCAGCTGCTGTTTATCCGAGCGAGACTTTATGCACTGTGGGCCTGATTTACTAAGACCTTTAGCGGGTGCAAAACATTTTAGCGCATGAAAAACTAAAAACACAACCAATAATTGGTGCAAAAAAAATACCATAACCAATCATTGGTCATGTTATTGGTTTTGGTCTTAGTAAATCAAGCCCTTGGAATCTTGCTGATGATCAGTAACAATGCGAGCGCTGTAAAACTACGTCCTCTCTTGCTTTCGTTCCGCCAACCCAGGGGAGGGACCACGCTGACCTTTTTTTGGGTTCATTTCATGTTTTCAATATGATCGCTAAGTGAAAGCTTGTGCTTATTGAGAGAAAGCAGCAGTCACGCTCATGTTAACTCTGTTTGAGGCACACAGTGCTGGAAGTGGTTTGATATGTCACGTGTGTATGTGGGGTTATAGGGTACTGTTATATAACCCCATGAGTTATTTTCGTTTTTAAATACGGTCGTTTGATAATGGCCGTGTGCTTTAAATACAGTAGTTTTATAACGTCTGCGTGCTCTTTGGAAGAGTAGGTTTTTTTGTAATGTTTCCCCCCCAATTCTAAGTCCTTGTTCTAGAACTCCATTTCTCATAGAATCACCAGTAGTGATTGTTACATCAGCATTAGAATGTTCAGTTAAGAACATTCTAATCGCATATTTGTGATCTCACACCTGGAAGAGTTAAAGGGCTGCATTTCCAGGCCGACCTGTCTAAGAAGCCTGATCCGTGTAGACCGCTGGAAGTGGCTTCCTTTATCCGCAGCTATTTTCAATCCACCAGCATCTTATACTCTGCGCTACCCATTATTGAAGGCTAACAGTGCGAGCGAACTCACGCAGAGCATCTTTTTGAAATTTATTTTTTATTTTTAAGTAGCCCTGTTCCCCGTCAAATGTTGCATGGCAACATCAAGGTTTTTTTGGGGGCTGCGTGGGAGGATAATTGTTCACAGTCCTCTGCAGGCTGGGGGATGTAGTTTTCTTAGTTTTCTGGATTTGAAGGGGGGAAAATCGGGGACTTCCACTTGTCTCTCGTCCTCTGATGGGTCACGGTCCGCATCAGGAGGGGCTCGATCCGTATCGACTGCGGTCTGGTGAATGTTACACTAGAATGACATTTCTACCCGAATCTTCACATCACTTTGATTTGAGAGAATTCCTTCTTCTGTGTCATTTTTCCATTGTTTTTTGGTTATGAAAAAACCGTGAACAAGAGCGGTTTCTCAAAATATTCAGAGAACAGCTGGTTC
>CM040405.1:82064017-82166517 GCA_022702515.1 Ilyophis sp. 1 JC-2022
TGTTTTAATGAGTTGATATTCTAGAAGAATATCTAAACTGTAAAAAAAAAAAATTTATATATGGTAAAACACTGGAAACTGGGTTGCCAGAACTTTAGTGTATAAATAATAGAAATGATATGTTAAGCTTACGGTAGCAGACTGTATATCTAGTATATGAAGGTGTTTCACCATTTCAGTGGTTTATTTTGTACCTTCCCTATTTTATCGACTTTTACCGTAAAATGAACAGACATTTTTTACAGTGTACCCTTGCTCTGTGTCCATGCCAAAAAGCACTCAGGAAAATACATAAAATAGCTGAAGATTCTCATGCAGTTTCGTTTGGAGTGAGTCATAAGTGTATCAAACCTGTCGTCATCGACCACCTTTAAACTTTAATGAACACTCAGGGCGGATTGGCTGACGGAATGTTTTGAATTCCTTTGATGTTTTTTTATGTTGACTCCACTTCTCCTAGCCCAAGGTACTGTCCACCATTTCATAATGTCATGAGATGACTGGTGTTCAGATGAAAAGCAGAAACAGTCTTCCTTCCTTATACGTGACATCAGCCCGATACCACTGTGTTACTGCACCACTGCTCGAAAAACAATCCAATATGTGAATGTATGTATTATAATAATAACAATGCCTTGCATTTATACAGCGCCTTTCTCACCAACTGGTGACTCAAAGTGCTTTACAATGATGAGGGGAAACTCGCCCACCACCAATGGCACCCAGCCATTTTGCGCCAGAATGCTCACCACACATCAGCTGAGGTGGAGAGGGAGGGAATGATTTTAGCCAATTAAACTGGGGGATGATTAGGCAGATTGAAAGAGCTGGGTTGGAAATTTAGCCAGAATTGAACCCTAATCTTAACGGTAAGTGTCATGAGATCTTTAATGACCACAGTGAGTCAGGACCTCAGTTTAACATCACATCCGAAAGACGGCATCTCTTACAGCACAGTGTCCCCATCACTACACTGCACTGGGGCATTGGGGTTTATTTGACCAGAGGGAAGACTGCCCCCTACTGGTCCACCAACACCACTTCCAGCAGCAATTTAGTTTTCCCAGGAGGTCTCCCATCCAAGTGCTAACCAAGCCCACACCTGCTTAGCTTCAGCCATTCAGCAGGAGCAGAGTGCATGGTGGTATGGCTGCTGGCCAGTTATTATTTCATGCAGTGTATGGAACTATGCAAGAGAATGCATAATTGTAAAATTCACCAAAATAAAATGAGTTTTGGGTGTCATTGTAAAGCAAACTGGAAGAACAGTGACGTGCTGTTTCCAGCACATTTTGGAACCAGTAACAGTAACAAAATAAATGTAATATTTATTTGAAATGAGAGAAATATGAGGACCCTTTCTCTCTGTTAGCAGACAAATTAGAAACATGTTTCTTCTTCACACGCTATTGGCTGGGGTGTCGCTCATGTCCTTGGTATTGGTCCTCCACCGGGCCCAGACTGATGCATGCAGTACGTCAATCCAAAATTCTGAACAGATTCAAATACTCTCCATACTGATCAACAAACCATCCGTCATAGATCTGGAGGTTTTGAAATTGAAAGAGTCGGGATGTGGTTGGGGGGGGGGGAGTCCAAGTTTTCTGTGACACTCGAAAAAGCAAGCAAAGCCCCTTTTAGTGAAATTGATATTTTTGCAGCTCGGTATATGAGCATGAGATTGGTTTGCGATGTCTCAGTTTCACGGCTCATGCGTTAGATCTGAGGTCTGTGTGATGTTCTTAACCAAAAAAAGGAAGGTTTGATTATATGGTTGGCTCAGCGAGCACTGGCATGTTTAAATATATTCCATGGACGCAAAGTTTCGATTTGTTCCCAGACATTATGTTACAAGAGACCCTCGGACATCTTTGTGTTGTCAGGCCAAATATTATATGGTAATAAAGCAATTTGCCTAAAAGCAAAGTAAACACCACGGGACAGACAGATACACTGAAACGGGGCACAGCTGCTGGTTCACCCTGTAAGGTTTTTTGTCATTCTTGCGTTTAATGTCCACACTTCATATGACCTTCATAAAGCATTCATAACATTGCTTTGCCTGCTGTATTACACATTTACATTACACATTACCCCTCCCCAGAAACCGTGTTATAACCGTGTTATATAATAACAGTACATTTTATAAGCATGAATGGCAACTGCTTATTTGCACTTTTTAGTGACTTACGACCCTTACGGATGATTCCAATCTGGGAGGGATTGTTTTGTTACCTTGACCACCCCATCCCCCCCTCCACCTCCCGCCAAACCGCACCCCCCACCCAAACACACAGGTCGGTCTACACGCCAGTACCCGATGCAGCCGAATCGGAGACACTTGAAGCCTCCGGAAAGCGCTTTTTGACCCGTTTGTACCCCATGCACAAGTGGCCAGGCTCTCGAAGGGGCGCTTCAACTGCCAGGATCAGAACAGTGGCGTATTGTCATGTGACCCGCCTGCGCGTGCAGTGTATGGTACAAAGAGTCTTCTCAAGGTGTGTAATGACTGCTTATAGTAGAAGGTGCCACAGCAGTTTGGGGGGTTAAAGGGTACCCCGTTGAGGGTTAAAGCGCCGTTGAGGATTAAAGCGTCTACTGGTCTGCCATCCAGGCCAGTTTGTAGGTCTGCCAGCATTTTTGCTAATCGGGTCTAGAGAAGTCCGCTGAAGGCAGGATCATCCATCTAGGCTGTGCGGATAGCGGGCTACTGCTGTGCCCTGGCTAGATAAGGCCTTGTGTTTACATCTCTAACAATATGGCGGATGGCTACTGTGAGTTACCATGCCATCGTAAAACACAAAGTGAATGGGGACTGTTCATTGGCTATGAATGTTTAGCACCCCCCCCCCCCATTACTTCAGGAGCCAATCAGTAAATGAGGAACACTACTGTTTCCATGGCAGCCTCTACCAGTCATAACCACCAGAGTTGGAGGTCAGTTCTACTTCAATATAATGATTTATGGAAATAAACTTTAATTCCAATTAATCAATTATGGAAATGAATTGACATTTCAAGTAATCGATTGGGAAATCCTCCTTCCGACATGTTAGGCGTTTCTTCACATTCATTAATGGAATTTCGATTAATTTCTTAAATTGATTGACCTGAAATGGAGCTGAACTCTGGTATGGTACCCAGTGTACCAGAAAGCAGCTACGATGCTAATCTTGTATAGGACATAATCTTGTGGTTCGTCTTCAGTCATTAATGCTCACAGCTCACAAACTGTACAGGAACATATCCCCGCACAAGCTTTAGATGAAGGTTACACCCTTGCCTCCATCTCTCAAAAATGTCAGGGCAGCAGAGCCTGGAGACATGAAGGACAAACAGTCCATAGCGAATAAACCCTGACTGGTCTGTAACTGCCTCTTCACTTTGTTAAAAACTACCTCAGAGAAAGAGTCGATCTGGCTTGATTTTATAGAGGGATATTATTTCTACACACACACACATCTCTCTTTCTCTCTCTCTGTTTTTCTCTCTCTCTCTTTCTCTCTCACACACATACACACACATATAAATGATTTCTATCTCTCTCTGTTTCTCTCTCTTTCTCTGTCTCTCTCTCACACACATACAACACACATATATAAATGATCTCTCTCTGTTTCTTTCTCTCTCTCTCTCTCTCTCTCTCTCTCTCTCACACACACACACACACACACACACACACCCAACCACCCAACCGTACCATATGCCTGTCTGATAAATAAACATACACATCTGGTCGGTAGTGTCGGTTACCAGTCCTTATGGTGCAAGCTGTGTCAACTCGAGCGCAAAATCAATTATCATGTTCCCAGCCCAAACAAATGGCTTTTCAATGCGGTGGCCATGTTGGAGACAGTTAATCCGCTGGTCGCTCCACTATTGAGCTCCCGTCTGAGTTACCTGGACAACTTTGCATTGGCTGACATCGCAATAAACTCCCCTTACAATCTACATGTATTGAATATGTATTTCCATGCCTGATTAGAACACCATTGATACATTTTTATGAGAGCCCTTCCAGAAATGGAATATAGTAGTAATACACTGCCTGGCCAAAAAAAAAAGTCGAACCGCCTTTAGCTTTGATTACGGTGCGCATTCGTCATGGCATTGTTTCAACAACCTTATGCAACGTCACAACATTTATTTCCATCCAGAGTTGCATACATTTTTGGCCGAGACCTTGTATCGACGACGGGAGAGTCGAACCACTCCGTAAAGTCTTCTCCAGCACATCCCAAAGACTTTCAATTGGGTACTCAGGTACTCAGCTGACTTCATTTTATTGCTGCATAACGTTGCTGAGCCTAGACCTGACCAATTGAAGCAACCCCAGATCATAACAGTGCCTCCAGAGGCTTGTACAGTGGGCACTATGCATGACGGGTGCAACGGTGACTTTTTTTTTGAGCAGAATAAGATTTTGCAGCTTCATATACATTACATATTTCCTAAAATGTCCATGTATTGTATATACAATATAATAATATATATTACGTTACTGTAAGGGAAATTTGCTGTCAGTTTTGAAGTGGCACTCAACAGTTGTTTACAAGGCAAGAGACACCAGCCGATCTGCTTTCCAGTAACTACCTGTCATCCGGAGGCCAACGTAAATCTTCATTAGTTTGTGAAATCCTCTTTTGCGGGATCTTTTCTGTCACTGCCAAAGACTCAGTTAACCCCCCCCCCTCTCTCCACCTCAGCTCATGTTATTATTATTATCTAATTTTGGTTCAAGTGCAGGGCTTGGCAGCATTTCAAATACATGCATTTGAAATATGTATTTGCATTTATATAGTTCATATGTAATGCGAGTTTGCATTGTTCTTACCACCTACAAATCCACTGTGCATCTCCATCATTTCATAGATACATTTCATTGGTTGTTATTTCTTCTATATTGTGTTCTGCAGCCCAATATATTTTAGTGCATTAACATCCATCCCTGTCCGATGGAATTTGTCACGTGGAAAACCATTAAGATTCCTGGCCGGCTCCCAGTCCGCGGTGCTGTGGGATTGACGGAGGGGAATCGATCCTTCTTAAGATCAACGGGCTTATTAGGGGGGTGAAGCTCACTGAGGAGTAAATCCGGTTATGGTCTGGTGGTCGCACGCAGATCCGTCTGGAATTCTTAACCCTTTAAGGTGAAAAAAATGCGTGATTACAATGTTCTGAAACTGAACATTCTAATGCTGATGTAACAAAGCACTGGAGTTCTAGAACACTAATTTACTCTTCAAGGGGTCAAAGGGCAGAAGGTTCACGGGGTCAAAGGCAACCCTTCGCTTCGGCTCGGTGAGCGCATGTCTGGCTGGACCCCCGGCAGGTTATACTCTGTGTCTGCCGCCTGATTGGTTGAATTCAGATGTCTCGGATATCTGTGGGAATTAGAGAAGCAAAGAAAAAAGAGAGCTTGTTTTATAAATTCCCGTTATGCTTTTCTGACGGCTGACATTTGTCCGGTGGAATTGCAGAAAGGATGAGGATATCGTACCATAAACTTTGTTAGATGACACTTTAAATTGTGTTCTTATGTGATATGGATCAATCTTACCAACAATATTATATCAGATTTACACAAACATTCTGAAAAGGAATATGTAAGTACAGAATATTTAGTAGAAAAATACAGTACATCCATAATTGTACAGTATTAAGTTTTCTTTTCTTTTTTTCAAATTTGGTCCGTGTGGGTTCTGTGCCAGTACATCTCGAATATTATAACCGCACGATGACCTCATTCCGCCGCTTTGTCCGCTCTGAGGAAACGTATACAGTAATCCATGCTGTCCATTTGCGGAGCGGCGGGTTTATTGATTTAGCGTGTAGCGGGCGTTCCGTGAGCATTAATGGAGATTACCTTGGGGGCCTGACCTAGCCTGGCCCAATATGCGGGAACGCACGGAAGCGCTGAACTTTTCAATGCCAAACCAACACGAGGAAGAAAAATACACCAGGCGCAAGGCTTTCAGCCCCATAATGCACCACGGAGCTACGACCTTGGCAAAATGAATTCCACACGATGAAAAGGTCGAGTCGATATTTTAGATGTGTACAGTATGGTTTATGATTTATATCATTTAATCCTCGCTGCAGAGAAGCATTGTAATGTCTATTGTGTCAAGCAAGAATCTCTGAAATCCTGGAGTGGCGCTGTGTCTGCTGGTTTTTTATGTGTTTCTGCACTTAAGTGCTTCATTTAAGTCACTGATTGGCTAAAGAGTCTTCACACCTTGTTTCCAAAGGCTAAATTAGAAACAGAAACACCAGCGGAGAAAGGAGTTTCAGAACCCCTCGACGGTAAAGGAATGATTTAACTCAGATTCGAGGTTCTTTACTCATGATAAGTAATTTCTGAGATTTTCTGTATCGTAAGAATATTTCAACATCGTGGAAGGTACTTCCCCACAAGCTGGGTCACTGTGACGGTCTGTCTGATTTACCTCCAACTTTCCAGTCATTTTCCACATGAAATAAGAAACAAAAGGTATGAAATATGTACACAATATTTACCTGTAACCATCGGCAGAGAAGCCAGACAGGAGAGTGAGAAGAGGAGAGAGAGAGAGAGAGACAGAGAGAGAGAGACAGAGAGAGAGAGAGAGAGAGAAGTAATTATGTTTTATTTTTAATCCCCATACCCTCTGTGAAATCTCGCATGTGTGAGAGAGATTACTCCTAGGATGAAGACCTAGTGTGTGACCTTCTCTGCACACAGAGTAAGCTCCACTTACCCAGAGAGTAAAGTAGGCCAGATCCTGTGCTCTGAGTGAGTGAGGGAGGGAGAGAGGGAGATGGAGGGATGGAAAGGGAGAGAGGGAGGGAAAGGAGAAGAGACAAGGAGAAAGAGAGGGTGAAGAGAGAGAAAGACAGAGAGAGTAAGAGAGAGGGACAGGTTGAGAGAGAGAGAGGGGGGAGAAAGGGAGAGAGAGAGAGAGAGAGAGAGAGAGAGAGAGAGAGAATTGCCTCTCTCCTGGGTTCCCTTGCTTTAATTCCCTCAGCCCAGAGAGGGGATGACGGCCTACTTCACATGTAACCCAAAGCCGTGATAACGTCTGCTCCGTTAGGCAGAGGTGGAGGCTTCTCAGGAAAACAAAACTGCACAGACCGGGATCAGGGCCTTGTGACTGGGACATTTTGTCTTGCTTTTGCTTGGGATTATTTATTTAGTGTGTGTGTGTGTGTGTGTGTGGGGTGGGAGGGGCTTGGTGGGATTTCGATAGCGTGTATTCTCAGAAAGTTTCGCGTTTCCCAGTCTCTCCCCTTGGGCCTTGTAGACATTGTGTTTGGATTTTGGGAATGATCCCCCATGAACCTGGAACAGAATCCCAGCTCTGGTTTTTTTGATTGCCGCAGAAGGGCCTTGCGTTGAAACCCCGGCCAGCCACTGTCGGCGTTTTCTTGCGTGCCGCGCCTGTTTATGATTTAGCTTGCGTTTCCTGTAGGTTCTGTCAAGATGTAATTGCCTCTCTTATATAAATAATAATTTAATACAGAAAAGATATACCAACTTGTGGTCAAGCAGCATTTTTTATTTTTTATTTCCCTTGTAAGAGAAAAAAGATCCTATTTTAATGCGTTAGTTAATGTAGGGACATAAATAATCATATGTCACAATGAAAAAAATATCTAATTTTCATACAGGTCATTCTGATGCATGTTTTTTCTGTAACGGTAAACAGGGCAGCAACATTCTAAAAAGGAGAGTTAAGCAGGAATTTATTTTTTGTTTACTCGAGGATATTATTATTATTATTTCAGCTGCAGACAGGAACTACCACAGGAAATGATGTTTACTGAGGGGGGGGGGGGGACTGGGGAATTATGGGATCTTTCCACCTCAGGCCTGCTCTTAAACCCAACCATGGAGGGCTCTCACAGACCGCTAACACATATGGCTAACTCATATTCCGCTCACTCACATATCGCTAACTCATATACCGCTAACTCATATTCCGCTCACTCACATACCGCTAACACATACCGCTAACTCATATTCCGCTCACTCACATAGCGCTCACTCATATTCCTCTCACTCACATACCGCTAACTCATATTCCTCTCACTCAGATACCGCTAACTCATATTCCTCTCACTCACATACCGCTAACTCATATTCCTCTCACTCACATACCGCTAACTCATATTCCTCTCACTCACATACCGCTAACTCATATTCCTCTCACTCACATACCGCTAACACATATTGCTATATTACAGACCGCTCGCTCATAGACTTGAGGCCGCAGTGGCTGACTGAACTTGAAAGGGGTATTATGGGGTATCTTGTGCTTGGGCGGCGTGAACACGTTCATCGTTCAAGCCAAAGATCCACAGTATCGGGGTTTCCACAGATGACCACATTATTTACCCTTATTGTATCTAATGATTTTTATTTCCTATTTTTACATTCTCATTCTCTTGAGTTCTCTTTTTAAATCTGTTTTCGAACATCCCGCCCAACCCGCCCAATAACAGTTTGAAAGTTCTGCGTGAAATTGCCATCAAATTAGTTTCATGACTTTTTTACTGCTTGACCGCAATCCGAGTGAAGCTGATAATAGCCTTGTTTGTCAGGGGCTCAAGAAGTCGGTCTTAGACTTGGATGTCTAACTTTTTCCCCCCCTCATTATATTATCAAACAGACTGGCCTTAATCGAGTGTGTAGCAGACCCATGTGCGCTGTGGCATTAACCCCCAACCCCGCCCCCCCCATCTCTTTCTAAACAACTGAGGAGAAAATACCCGCCTGTCAGCGTCTGACCTTTGACCCAGAGGAGATGCCGGCGGATTGGGCCTTGCAGGGCTTGTGGGTGAATCCGGAACACGCTTTGGTGTCAGGAGGGGAGAGGACAAAACCCCTCTTCAGGAACACACAAAGCGATATGGGAAGGGGGTGAGCGGGGGTGTATGCTGAATTGGGGGTGTTTGGGGTGGGATGGGGTGGTGGGGGTTGGTCTCCCCCGAAACCAAGGCCAGGAGGCGCCTCAGCTTGCAACAACACATCCTGTAACCCAATCCTCCACGGGGTGTCAGAGAAGGAGGAGGGTATTCTGGGAGAGGCGAGGGACCTCAGACAAGGGCTTCTTTTATGCTTTGCCCTCTGTTGAATTAGGGAGGGGGGTGTGTGTGGTATGTGGGGGGGGGGGGGGGTGTGTGTGTGGTATGTGGGGGGGGGGGGCCGCGGGCGTGGTTGACGGTGCAGGGCAAATATCCGATGACTAAGGCCCATGTGCTGTAGTGTACTGACAGTTCTGGCCACAGACTGGCGGTGGGGGGGCACTCCTCCCAAATGCCCAGGGTGGGGGGGCTTTAACTCAACCCCACCCCCCACCCCCACATGGGGTATCGGAGCAGCCTCAGGCTCAAGGTCTTGGCTCGTTTTACGGTTATACATGCGTGTGCACATGTCTATGATTTCAACCTCAGCTGTCCAAAAAGACTTTGACGGAAAAACAAAGTTTTCTCTTTTTAAAAAAAAATTCATATACCACTATATTTGATAAATATGTGGATTTTTTGGAAAATGTATAGCCTAAATTTCACAGCAATATTAAAAGTAATAGAATATTGAAAATACTGAAATATTGTTGTTGCGTGTTACTTCTAACATAATAATAATAATAATAATAATTACTACAAATAATAATAATAATAAGCATAATTATTATTAAATATATTTTTTGATGTATTTCAGTATATTCCATTTTTCTAAGAGCGGTTCAGGATGCTGCAGTGGGTTGCATGTCTTGTGGAATTACGATGTTGTTTAATCTTGTAAAATGGCAGCGAGATTCGGTGCTGGTGCGGGCGGGCTGCGGAGATGCGGGCGGAGGAGGGGGGGGGGTGGGGGATGGGGCACAGGGTGCGGGCGGGGTGCGGAGGTGCGGGCGGAGGGGGGGGGTTGTTTTGTTTACTGTAACTGTGCAGGGAGCTGGATCATGAGCGCAATATAAACTCCACTGATTCAATTAAACACTGTAAATAATTGAACTAATGGAGAAACTGAAACCGGGGGGGGGTGGGGGTTGTGACATCATCAGCCAGGGGAATGGTGCACCCTGGGGCCAGAGATTTGCCGCCTGTTTGTCTCATAGTCCCCCCCCCCCTCGTCTCTGATTACCAGTCCTGCAAGGATGACGCAGTGGCATTGTAACGCAAGCCCTCCCGAAACAGGATGCCTCTCAAACTGACCTGACCTGGGAGGTGTGGCCTTTTCCTGCAACTGACTAACTGTCTTTACCCAGTGGCTGAGACACAAAGATTCCATTAAAAGTCAAGACTGAAAACTTTTTCTGTCCCCACTCCATCTGTCTGTCTATCTATATATCTGTCTGTCTGTCTGTCTGTCATCTTTTTCTCTCTCTTTCTGTTTTAATGAGAAGGTTTCTCTTGTTCGCTCTCAATCCATGGATATGCCCATCCGGTCTCCGCCCATCACACGCGTGTGAAAGAGGCTTCACGACGGCTTAGTTAGCGAGGCTTTCGTGTGCGGTGGGCAGGGCAGCATATTTCTTTGCTGCGTGCCAAATTCACGCTGCCACAAACTCCAAAAACACAGCCCACCCTTTTCTGCTGAAAAAAAATAAATGGGGGGGAAAGAGAGAGAGAAAGAGAGAGAGAGAGAGCCAAAGAAAAGCTACACATGCTGACCTGATTGTGTGACGCTGTCGAGGGGCCGCGGGCCTGGTTTGTGTGCGTGCGGAGAGACCGTCTGTGATTCTATCTGTCCCTCGGCACGGCACGGCACGACGGGATCTGTAATTACCCCTTCCGACCCCTCCCCCTCCCACCCCCTGCCCCCTAGCCCCCACCCCAGCAACCTCCACTTCCTGGTGGTAAGTAGAGGTGTAAATAGGATCCACATTTGACCTTTGACCCCAAAGGATACCAATATTGTAATATTGGGTATGTTTTTCTCCTACCCCTCAGGGATGGCCCCCCCTGTCCCCCAAATCCCCCCACCCCACCCCCCCTCCCAAAAGGCTTTGATGTTGATCCAGGGCGCAAACGGGGGAAAATGCGCAGCCACCGAACATCTTGTTGGGATTAAGGCGCGGCGCTTGGGCCAGCAGTACTTCATGCCGGATAGGGGTGAGGCAGAGGTAGGCTTGTGTGTTCGCCCCTCCCTGGATTTTTTTGTCGCTGGCGTGATCCAGAGGGGTTCACGACCCCCCCTCTCCCTCGGTCTCCGGTGAACCCCCCCATCATCAGGTCCATTTCAGTGGAGTTGTGTTTCCAGTGTGTTCGATGGCAAGTTTACAACAGGCAGATTTAAAAACCAAAGTACACTAAATATTTCTGACTGAATGAACTATGCCCACCCCCTCCGCAGCTGACACCCCTCCCCCCCACCCGTCTCTAAGCCTAGCTGTGAAAGCCATCAACCCCGTAATGCTTAACATACAGCATTCACAAAAATAAATAACATGGACCATTATACAAAAACAAGCTCTTCAAGCCCCCCACCCTGCCGAAGGCAAGCCTCGGGCGACAACGGCAAGGAAAAACTCCCAGGTAGAACAAGCAGGAGGGAAATTCCAAATTCCATTGGGAGGGGTGTGTGTGTCTTTGGAAGGGGGGGTTTTGGGGGCTCATGAGGAACGTGAGAATAGCCAGTGACGAGAACAGGTCATTCAGCCCAATCCAAGCTCTTCGATTGGCCTGCTCCAGCGGTCTCTCGCGTTGAGAAACGGCCAACGTTGGCGTTTCAGGGTTACTCAAACTTGGAGCCCTCTCTTTTTTTGCACCAAGAGTGGTGGAAAACACGGGACAAATGGACGTGTGAGTTTGAGCCGGGAGGGCTGGGCGCGCTCCGTCAACGAGACGGCGAGGAAATCGAGCGGGCCGCGAGAGCGAGCGGTTGCTTTGAAGCGGCTCGTCTCGTCTCTCTCACCCGTGCGAGAGCACTCACAGCCAGCCCTGATTCACTCCCCTATAGCTTCCCTATATCCATATGGCTTATACCCACAATGCACCTCATCCCATGGTGTTTTCAGCGCTGGTGAACGGAAGCCAAACCTCTGACTTGTTTTAATTTCTCCAGTCCTTGGGTTCAACCCCCTTTAAGGATCATGACAACCCTAACAGAAATAGAATGCAAGCTGCAATATATTGTACATATACTGTACATGTGTTGAAAATATGATTGAAAATACATTTCTCAGCAATGTTGTTTTAAAAAAAATATGTATTTCAATGTCACAAAAAGGCAACAATTTGTATATTTCCCCATATATTGTGATGTGTTGCAGTATCACACGTCATCCTTCCACACTGCCTCTCTGTGTGGGGCCAATACAAAGATGCAAAACCAAAGAATTCATTCTTCATTCGAACAAAAGATGCATCACCAAAAAGATCGTTTTTGCTTTTTGAACTCTGCTCCACAGCAGGAGAGCGTGACCAGGGGAGATTTTGGCCTGGCTTCTCTCTGCGAAAGTGCCTTGGCGTGTGGACGAGAGAGCTGGCTCTGTTTCTGCCTCAGCGCGAACGGAAAGCCTGTTCTTCGTCATTTACTGCTACTTTCGTTCTTTTGTTTGCTTATTTATTTTTTTCGTTTTCTTCTGGTAATGAGCCAGCGGTGAAATGGAGGGAAAAAAGAGATGGAGACAGTCAGTTTGGATCCTGACGTCTGTAATTATGTCCCCGTTTGCACACAACGCCGTTGTGCCCTCTCTTTCAACCCGAATGAGGTCATTGTAGCGCGGGTGGGGGAGAGAGAGAGTGCGTTTAAGTCCGCCAGGGGACAAGAGCGGTTATTATCGCAATGGGGCGTAATAAACAGAGCGGGTCGTCGACCCTCCAGAACTTTCCACCGTTTTCCGAAAATTCTCTCTCTGTGTGTTTGACGAACGGAAAAACGTGTACGCATCGCAACGTTCTGGCCTTTCTTTGGTGTCGTCGGCACATCTCAAGTCATTTTTACACAATTTCATGGTGGAATGGATGGATTTGATCTGCTTATGAGAGTATACGGAAGGAACATAAATGGAAATAGAGTTCATTGCATTTCACTGTTAATTTATAACAAGATGAGCAGAAAAATTACTGTATGCAGAGCTGAAAAAGATTTATTCACCACATTAGCACTACAGTGTGAAATTTAATGTTTGCCAGGAGACACGTCTAGTATATGAACCCAAGTGGGTGTTTCAAAGAGGAGGTTTAGGGAAGGGAGATGTTTCCTTGACCTAACTCCCTGGAACGTGTCCTCAAATTAGTTAGTAATATTGAGCTAAAAAGGAGCTCAAGAATAACAGATATCCAAAAGATTTTCTGTAAACACACAGGTTTTTTCTTTTATAAAAATCAGCATGCAAATATGACATTTTGAACAAAGAAACCATAACAATGAGGAGATGATGCAGAGACTTATGAGAGAAATCACTGTTTTGTCACCAACATTTGTCAGGGACAGTCGTAATAACAAGGGCCCAGAGTAATTATAATTGTTATATAAAAACATAGCCACACTTCATTTAAATTCGGCCTTCATAACACTTCATAACACTTCATTTACGAACTCTAAAAATGACATAATTCTATGAGCATGCATAAACATTGTGACTAAATTATAACAAGAGACATAAGATTATGAAGCTCATATTAGTGAGCATTAGTACATTAATAAAATATCAGGCATCACATCATATGAAAACCATTTTTTATAACCGTAATTGTAATTTGTGTAATACATTTTTTATAACCACAACTGTAATGTATTCTAACAACAGTTTTATGTAGGTTTATTTCTTATGTAGCATCCATAATACCTTCATGAGCACTACATAATACATCATAAACTTTATGATGTATTGTGTTGTGCTCACAAAGGTATTATGGATGTTACATAAGAGCAAATGTAAAATATTAATAAAAAAACATAATATATGCTTTATAAGCATTTTATAACAAAAATGGATAGGTTATCATGGCCTCATACAGGAGTTAAAATGGCGGTGATTGTAAGTTAACCTGGGGGTGGGGTGGTTGCAGACATTCATTAAGTCAGAGATATTTAGCAAACTTTTGCTTTTAAATCTGCGCTAACCTGGCCGTCTAACACATTGCAAACACATCCAGTCTAACGCACCCTTTGAAAATAAAGATGGTAGCCATGTGGGCACGGACCCAAGCCTGCTCCAGTAGCCATGTGGGCACGGACCCAAGCCTGCTCCAGTAGCCATGTGGGCACGGACCCAAGCCTGCTCCAGTAGCCATGTGGGCACGGACCCAAGCCTGCTCCAGTAGCCATGTGGGCACGGACCCTGCTCCAGTAGCCATGTGGGCACGGACCCAAGCCTGCTCCAGGAAGCAGCTCGCTGCGTAATCATGGGTAATTATTAACATCTTTCCAAGCCTAACATATGCAACAAAATGTAAACTATGTTAACCGGGAAGACTTTTTTTTTAGCAAGGTGTTCATTATATTCCAATATTCCCACCCTTCCAGGAAGAATATTTTCCCTGGGAAGGGAATTTGCTGACAGAGAGCGGTGGGGGTGGGAGGGGGGGGGATGTGGTGGGGGCTAAGGATCACTTGAGAACATATTTTCTGTTTTAACTGGATTTGTTCAGCGGTGGGGGAGGGAGTGGCGGCGAGGTCAGCCAGTTGCTTCCACGGACCATGTGACATTCCGTAGTACCAAGTTCAAAGAGCATTCCCCCCCCCGCTCTATCGCTCTTGTTAAGCTTCATCCCTCTATGACCAGTGGACAGGAATGTGGAACCCCCTCCCCCACCCGTCCTTTTCCCTCCACGGTCCCAATAAATCCCGTTGTGGTGCGGGGGGGGGGGGGTAAAGAGGTCAAGAAAGTCCTCCCTTCTGTTCCTCATCCTCTTCCCAGTTGGGATAGGCCGGTCCCTCCTTCTCTCCTTTAACGAGTTCCGGGGTGCATCCTCGTCATGAGAGATGGACGGACGGACGGACAGACATGGTGGTGATCCGTCATGTGTGACATCCAGCCATGAGAAGAAGAATCCCCGAATCGCCCCCATCTGAGCTCATCAGCGGATACAGGGGGGGGCGGGGAGTTCAGAGTTCATGGCGTTTTGTGTGAAACCCCCTCGGACTCGGGTGCCGCCCCCCCCCATCCCTTCATTCCCCCACAACCCAGTGGATTTGTACAGAGTTTTGGGTTTGCAGCATGTTGGATGGAAAGTTTGGGGCGGATTTGAAAAAGAAAGTTTCTCCATTCAATCTTTGAAAGTAACTTTATGACCGTAAACCCCCTGCCCCCCCCCCCCCCTCCACCCCCACTCCACCCCCTTCCTCTCCGAAATCCTTGATCCACCCATGCAACCCTCTCCCCTCCTACACTTTAAAGTGCTCTCCTTCAAGGGGAACACTGGGGTGAAGATGAGTAGGTAGGCCGAGCGCTTTGGGCCTAAGGGGTTGAGTTGAAGTGCATTGTGGGAACAGGACAGGCCTTAAGGGAATTAGGACAGACAGATAGGCTGCTTGGAGAGCTCCTCTTTTGAGCTCTAAACGCTTGGCTTTTCCCACCTTAAAGAGGAAAGTCTCTGCGGATCTGTGGGATGTGTGGGAGGTCTTCACACAGACACAGACCTGGGTCAGACGTGTATTCGAAAAACTTTAACTCTTTACTCTCGGTGGTAGTAAAAACTTGAGAACTGCTCAACCTGTGAAAATTTTCAAGGTGCGTCAAGCCAAAAGGTACAAATAGTTGGAATATCAGTTAAGAAAATGTTTATGTTCATATACGTGAGAAAATCTGCATTTATTGCGGGTATTTTTAATGATTGTTTGCTGCAGGTTTGCAGTAAAGCTGAAAGCAGGGAGAAATGAAATGCTGTAACGGAGCCAGGGCTGTTTCCTCGATGAGATAATGAGTATCCATGAGGCATGGTTGACCTGATATGGGATCCTTTCAGTACAGGACGTACAGAGCTATTGTTCGAAGGAGAGTTCAAATATGTTTGGGCTAGTCTTTTCTTCCCAGGGTCAGAGGTCACGTGTGGGTGTGTGCGTACATGTGTGGGTGTGTTTGTGTATGTGTGCATGTGAGTGTGTGAGTGTATGTGTGTGTGCATGTGTGCATGTGTGTGTCTGTGTGTATATGTGTGTGGGTGCTTGTGTGAGTGCATGTGTATGTGTGCATGTGTGTGTGTGTGGCCAGTCGATTAAGACAGTGGCAGTTGTTTACCCGACAGTAAAGAAAGAGGTGTACACTGGACTGTGAAAACAACTCATCACATTATCATGATCAATGCTACCATTGGGGTAGGGTTGCTGAGCTTGGCAATTATTTTGTTCTCTCTCTCTCCCTCTCTCCCTCTCTCTCCCTTTCTTTCCATATTTAAATAACCGCATGAGGCCCTTCTTTGGGGGCATAAAGATACAGACACACATCATCAGCCAAGATGGAGGCCGCCACAAACAGCGAAGCACCAGGAGACCCGCTTTCATTTCCTGGAAAAGTAAATAAACAGCGCTGAAGTGATGATTCATTAGATTGCAGTGATGCGATTTACCCGCAAAGATGGAAACCGCCGTGAATAAAATGGAAGACGATGAGGGGGTTTGCCGCACAGTCGGTCGCCCTCTGTTTGGCATTTTGGGGTGAAATCGGAGGGCTGCGCACCATCCGTGAGGAAAGAACCTTCCCGGACGGAGAAAATAAAATCACAGCGACATTTTTTTTTCTGTTGCAACAGCGCCCCCTGGTGGTCACCCCCCATTACCCTGCTCTGACATCTCTTTCTCTCTCTCTCTCTCTCTCTCTCTCTCTCTCTCTCTCTCTCTCTGTCTCTGTCTCTGTCTCTCTTTGTGGCCCCCGCTGGTGCAGAGAGCAGGAACACAATATGATGCACTGTAGATTATTCAGAATCTGTACATTTCGCCGCACTGATAATAAACGCCATTCTCGCGCTTTAATGCCACGAGCGGAAAGCTCTCGCTGTGGCGATGGATGGTTGCCACGGAAACCCAATTGATTGTTTTTTTTTCATGGTCCAATCAAGGCAGAAAGACGGGAAGCCCCGAGACCCAGCACAGGGGGTGTAATGAGGGGGCGCACGTATGGGGACGTCAGATAGCTTTTGAGCCTTAGAGAGACTGAAGGGTGATTTAGGGGCCTTTTTGTTCTCCATCTGTCATGGCTGGTGAACCCCCCCGTACTCCCCATCAGCCCGGCGATCAATGATGACATCACTGGAGTGCGCCACGCGGTCACGCTGGAGTCGATATTCCCGCCTTTCAGCAACGCGCATCCAACGATTTGCTAAGCGCTGAACTTTATATCTTACTATATAATATATCTTTGGAAAGAAGTGCATGGTAGATAAAATACAGAGTACACTCATTTCACAATGACCTTTACTGCGCTTACAGGATGAGAGGGATGCATCAGTGCATCTGCCGCCTGGATGGCAGTACAGTATAATGGATGGGGAACAGTAACTTTGAGGTTGCAGGTTTTAATCCCAGGTAGGGCTGTACTGCTGTGTTCTCCAGCAAGACATTTATACCCTTCAAACCCTTCTTAACTGAACATTCTAATGATGATGTAACAATCACTGCTGGTAACTGATAGCAACGGAGTTCTAGAACACTGACTTAGAATTTTGAAATTGTGACTTAGAAAAATATACCCAGCTGTATAAATGGCTTGTGTGTAAAACGTAAGCTGTGTAAGTCTCCTAAGCATGTAAATGTACCTACATTTACCATCGATGCTCTGAGGGCTGTATTAGTGCTCAGTGTATATACAGTGTAAATGATTTGTTCTGGTGTCATATCATTGTCTTAAGCACATCTGGGGATGTTTTGACAATAAAAAATCTAAAAAACGTTTCCTATGAACAAAGAAAAGGGCGCTCTGAACAGGTATCAGGTGATGAGGTCTTGTATGTTCTATTGTGCGTTGTTGTATTCGTGTATTTCCTGCAGTGGTAATTGATAAATAATATTTTTGTTAATTATTTAAATATATTTCCAAGCTGAAAAGCCTCTGCTCCTCACTTTGAAACACATCGAGTGGGACGATCATCAGACTGATTCAATTAGCCTTTTTGATGCAAAACAACAGCGTAATAATGGATTCCTGGAATGTGCGTTTCACGGCGTTTGTGGGGAAAGGTAGAAAGAGACAGGAAGTGCAGGTGTGCGGGAGAGGATGACGGGGCAGAGTGGCGAGGCAGAGGTGGCGGTTTGGCAGAGAAAAAGCCGCCACCGTCACTAATGAATTAGAATGCACGTTAAAGGGGACGGGGGGGGGGGGGCTTGTTGTGTAGGAGTGCTGCCAGAGTTCAATGAGCAGAAGGGGCCTCTTGGAGAGAAAAAAAACACCTCTTCTCCATCTTCTGACGAATATACGAATTGAGAGAGAGAGAGTGGGAGAGCAAGTGCGAAAGATTGAAGAAAAAACAGGGATAAAGAGAGAGAGTGAGGCAGAAAGTAGGAGCGAGCGAGCGCGTACCTTTCTTGTGTAGAGAGATCATCCAGGTGAACACTGGAGAGCAGCCATTCGGATCTCCGCGGTTGGATCTCCACGGTTGGATCTCCACGGTTGGATCTCCACGGTTGGATCTCCACACCGCTTGGTCATCGAATGGGACGTGTCGCGTAACGACAGACAAAGAGAAAGACATGGCTCATGGCTGTGAGGGCCCTGCTGGGGAACGCCTCGTGCTTTAGGCCCAGATCAGCCATTATGTGCAATAGAAACCGTTACTTTTGAATTGTGTCTCTGCAGAAAGCGATGGCAAAGATTACTGTGCAGTTTTCTCCTCTCTTGTAACGGTAAAAAAGGAATAAAACAGGCCTCCTTTTAAAGACCGTAATCCTTTTGTGTCAAAGAAAGGATTACTGTGCACAAAAAATCACGATATAGTCCTGCAAATAGAGACGCCTGACATTAGAACATAAGAGATTGTGATGAGAACAGGCCATTTAGCCTGTCTAGGTTCACCATTTACTTAAAGGCCAGAGAGTGTTCAGCACTGCGTCGAGCCTCGACTACCCCAAGGGTATCTGCCTCTTTCTACATGATATTAATATTATATTACCTTCTGTAAGTCACTTTGACTAAAAGCATCTGTTAACTGCCCACATTGTCAACTCAAAATGCCCCGGCAAGCTGTTCCCCACTTTATAATCAAGACCAGAAAGGACACTGAACCTGTCAGTCATTGACGCCATGACAGCATAGTCAGTTGTAGGTTTTGGTAAAACTGCATTTTGAGCAGGTATAGTGAATGACCAATCCCCATGGTCAAGCCCCATGTTAATATGAGTTTATGTAGTTATGTTTTTGCTATGTTACATGTTAATATGAGTTTATGCAGTTATGTTTTTACTATGTTACATGTTAATATGAGTTTATGTAGTTATGTTTTTACTATGTTACATGTTAATATGAGTTTATGTAGTTATGTTTTTACGATGTTACATGTTAATATGAGTTTATGTAGTTATGTTTTTACTATGTTACATGTTAATATGAGTTTATGCAGTTATGTTTTTACTATGTTACATGTTAATATGAGTTTATGCAGTTATGTTTTTACTATGTTACATGTTAATATGAGTTTATGCAGTTATGTTTTTACGATGTTACATGTTAATATGAGTTTATGTAGTTATGTTTTTACTATGTTACATGTTAATATGAGTTTATGCAGTTATGTTTTTACTATGTTACATGTTAATATGAGTTTATGTAGTTATGTTTTTACTATGTTACATGTTAATATGAGTTTATGCAGTTATGTTTTTACTATGTTACATGTTAATATGAGTTTATGCAGTTATGTTTTTACGATGTTACATGTTAATATGAGTTTATGTAGTTATGTTTTTACTATGTTACATGTTAATATGAGTTTATGCAGTTATGTTTTTACTATGTTACATGTTAATATGAGTTTATGTAGTTATGTTTTTACTATGTTACATGTTAATATGAGTTTATGCAGTTATGTTTTTACTATGTTACATGTTAATATGAGTTTATGCAGTTATGTTTTTGCTATGTTACATGTTAATATGAGTTTATGTAGTTATGTTTTTACTATGTTACATGTTAATATGAGTTTATGCAGTTATGTTTTTACTATGTTACATGTTAATATGAGTTTATGTAGTTATGTTTTTACTATGTTACATGTTAATATGAGTTTATGCAGTTATGTTTTTACTATGTTACATGTTAATATGAGTTTATGCAGTTATGTTTTTACTATGTTACATGTTAATATGAGTTTATGTAGTTATGTTTTTACTATGTTACATGTTAATATGAGTTTATGCAGTTATGTTTTTACTATGTTACATCCTAGTTAATATGAGTTTACGCAGTTATGTTTTTACTATGTTACATGTTAATATGAGTTTATGCAGTTATGTTTTTACTATGTTACATGTTAATATGAGTTTATGCAGTTATGTTTTTACTATGTTACATGTTAATATGAGTTTATGCAGTTATGTTTTTACTATGTTACATGTTAATATGAGTTTATGTAGTTATGTTTTTACGATGTTACATGTTAATATGAGTTTATGTAGTTATGTTTTTGCTATGTTACATACTGTGTTATATGTGAAAAACATCTCAATACCTGAAAGAAATGCAGTATTACCAAAACCAATGAAAACTGTAACACTCACACAACCCCCCCTCTCTTGCACAATAGCATTATTCTCTGCCAGCTGATCCTGTCTCTCTGTTTATGGTAATTCACAAAGTTAAACTGGCATGGAAAGCGGTGTTATTCTAACACTTTGGAAGAATTGCAAATGTATCTCATTAGTGGGAAATAAAGGTTGTACACTTACCTCTGCCACGGTTCTGTATAAGTGAGTTAACTGATATGCGGCACGAGTGCGTCGTTTTACCCCCCGGGGGATATAGAATGTCCGGGTAGAGGCGATGCAATGTGATCCTTTACCTTATTGACATTCACGAAACATTTACAGAGGAGTTTATGAACCATTTATGAACATAAAATGTCTCATTTAACCTGGGCTCTCATTAAATGTTCATGCGTTCCTTCACGGACCGCGGGGAGTCGTGATGAAATATTAATGAGCCGCACACCGAGCGAGATTTAGCAAAACTTCCAGGCCTGCAGCCTCCTCTCTCTGATCTGTGGCCCTTCACACCTGAAATGGGGGGCGGAGCAAACAGAGTGATGTCACAGGCAGACGACTTTTGAGTGACACCGGGTCAATAATTAATGCTCCTTGGCCCGCCCTTCGCTGTACGTTTACCCCTCACGGCTGGTCATCAATTTTTCAGGCACCACGACTGGCGTGGGGTTACTCTAGGTCAAAAGGTCAGGGGTCGGAGGTCAGCTCTGGGGCTGGTAGCATCATCCCAATGTTAAATAGTTGCTCTTGCCCACAGCGTCTAGTGCCCTGCAGAAATGGAATCTCCAACGGCTAAATTTCTCTAAAAACCCTCCACTTGGGGGGAATAGGCTATGCTTGGAAACGGAAACCAGTTAGATTCACGCATACCACACCTCTTGTGGCCCGCTCAAGAAGAAGAAAAAAAGATTTAAAAACTATAATCCCCAAGTGTACTTCATGTGCCGTGGCCCAACTGGTTGTCTTTTTCTGTAAAATAGATTAGGTTCAGAGTGACCCTGCTCTTCCACCCCCCACTCACTCTCTTTCTCTCTCTCTCTCTCCTCTCCCTCTCCCTCTCTCTCCCTCCCTCTCCCTTTCCCTCTCCCTTTCCCTATTCCTCTCTCTCTCTCCCTCCCTCTCTTCCTCTCTCCCATAGCCCTTGAGGAGCTGTAGCGTGTGATTGAGGATGCCGAAATGGCTTTGCCACGGAACGGTGCGCGCGAGAAACCGCTAGCCGCAACGGACATGGCGTCTCTTTCTTTCTACGCTTCCTGTTTAGGAGGCCACTGATTGTGTTGTTGGGGGGGGGTAATGGATGGGCGGGGGGGGTGTTACATGTGGCGGAATGATAGCATCTCTTTTTCTTTTTGTCTCTCTGTCGCTCTCTTTTTTCCACTCTCTGTCTGTCCTTCTCACTTTGTTTGTCTCTCTCCCTCTCTGTCTCTTTTCATTTTTCTCTCCTTGTCTCCCTCTCTTCCTCACTCCCCCTCTCACTCTCTCTTTCTGTCCCGCTCATTGTTTTTTGACTCCCATAAAAGATTGAGGGGGAAATTGAGCTGTGTGTTAGGGGCCTGAGTTGAGGCTGTTTGTGAATAGCTCGCTGGCGATGGAGCGATCGCACTTGTGAGCCGAGAGGTGATGGATCTTTTTTATTCATTTCTCCTTCAATTCAGGCTCAGTGTTGAGAAGGCTGGGTTATCAAACAGGGGTGTGTCTGCTCCCCAACGAGTGTGTGTGTGTGTGTGTGTGTTTGTAACTGTGTTTTTGTGTTTGTGTCCATGTCTATGTGTGTTTATGTATGTGTATGTGTATATGTGTGTGTGTGCGTGTGCGTGTATACAGTATGTGTGTGTATGTGTGTGTGTGTATGTGTGTGTGTGTATATGTGTGTGTATGTATGTATGTGTGTGTGTATGTGTATATATGTGTGTATGTATGTATGTGTGTATGTGTGTGTGTGTATGTGTATATGTGTGTGTGTGTATACAGTATGTGTATGTATGTGTGTGTGTATGTGTGTGTGTGTCTATGTGTGTGTGCACAGCAAAAATGTTGGTGTAAAGGTAACACTGCTGGTACATATGTAACACCTTAGGGTGTTTATATGAGTCCACCCTAGCGTGTTAAATATACACCATTATTGTTGTGTGTCTGTGTTTTATTTGTAGCTTTGGAGATTGCGCGTTTAAATATGGGGACAAACTCCGGTGTGGAGTTGCTTGAGGTTGTTGTGCGACTTCACACATCTGAGCTCATTGTGTTGAAAATGCCTGAGACACTGAAGCTGAAGGTTGTGTTCATTATGCTGTGACAGGCATGCAGGAACACGGTTACACCGTTAAAATGGGAATGCCAGCATAGCATGTACATGCTGTGCGCCAGTCTTCCAAACTCTGGAATCCTGTGTGAGGAATACGACACCGCTCTTCCACAGGAAAACCAAGCAGGTCATAGGTGTAGGTTTAATTTAAACCTTTGGGGGAGACACACTGCTGGACCACCTAGTCTCGCGGAGTCAAACGTCAAGTCTCACAAGCACACCAGCTATTCTCGCAATTAATTCCTATGAAAATATTGCGGATGACATGTCTCCCTTTCCCCCGCCCAACCCCCAAACTTACGTGGATGAATTAATTCACATTTAGTTGATAGAACACTCAGGAATCGCCTCAGAATACCGATAAATACTTTTAGGATTATAGGTTGAGTTCTGGTGGCTGAAAAGACCATAACATGGATAACATCAGTATCGTGCTCCTCGAACCGTTGGGAGAGACTATTGTAGCTCAGCGCACAGGGGTTATTGTCATTTCACAAGAGGCCCCTCTCTGTAGGAATAAAACCTTTTAACATGGGGTGAAGATGTTCACCCAGTGCCATCCAGACTGGCATCCCCCTTCCCTTATAAGGGTATGATTGCTCCCAAACTGTGGTAGAATATTGTGCCGTGCACTGTTATGGATTATGACACGAGCAGAACTGTTCACTGTTACATCCCTGGTGTTTCCCTACTGTTGTTCAATACCTGTAAAACCCTTTTAATTCATTCACTGTCATTTATGTCCCTGTGAGGCCTCTGTACAGCCCGAGCCTTTTGCCTTAAGTCCAGAGCAGCACATCCAGGAGAAAGCGGCGATAATACCCTTTAGCGGGGAATAATTCAGAGTCCCTGGGGGGGAAGCCTTACAAAGGGACCAGACATCGAGCGCGGTAATCGCCCATTTCTGGGCACACCCTCACCAGCCAGACCACCATCATGTGAGAGTTGATCTTAGTGATCCCAGATGCCCCAGCTTTAAATCACTCTGATTAGCATTTGAGTTGCATTTGGCTGCAGCTTACCGCGATGGTAAATTCATCCTGGTTGGAAGACTCAGCTTCCATGAGTTTGAGGCTTGTTTATACGGTATAGCAAGCTAGATATTACAGGATATCCAGGCATTTCCCTGTAAATTTCACAAAAACCTTATTGGACAAAGTGTCACACCTTTCTGTTTGGCTCCAACAGGTCTATGTCACACCTGGGCATGATAGTGGCTTGCGTGTAGGTCATTATCCTCCTCCGGCATCTCTGGTCCTAATCTCAGGACCTATATATTATACTATGCTGAAACCTGTTGTTCAATAAAAATAAAATAAATACTTTTTTTGGGAAATATTTTCACTGCTACAGTTTTTGTCATTCAATGCACGTTGTGTTGTATTGTGTCAAAAAATGAAAGTTAAACTTCAACTTTCTTCTGACGGGTTATGGAGGCGAGTATGCAGCTGGCATTGCTGTTGCTGCCATAACTCTGAAAAGAAAGACTCGTCAGTATTTAACTTGAGTTTGAGAGAGACTGGGGTGAGTCTGCTGATGGTGAGCTCAGGTGTGTGTGTGTGTGTTTGTGTGTGTGTGTGTGTGTCTGTGTCTGTGTGTGTCTGTGTCAATGTGAAAGGGAGACACAGTCTGATCTTGCCTGAAAACGACGGGACTGCTAGAAGTCCTCGCGCCATTTTGTTTCACTGATGTGTTTCATTGACATTTCATCTCCCTTTTCCAGAACCCTCAGCCTAAACTTTTGACATGACATGCACATCAAAGGTTGTTTTTTGTTTAATATGTTGGGGGGGGGAATGTTTTGTCACAGGATGGTTGGCTGTGAATCTGTGACCCAGAAGCACGGCGCCGGTGAAGTGAACCGTTTGAGGAGAGAAGCGGAGGCAGGTGGGTGTTGAAAGGCTGACACAACGTTGAGCCAACGTTGTGCCAGTGCAGCAAGTGACAAGGCTTGGCTCCTCCATCTGTCTACAGGTAACAACCAAGCTGGGATCACTGCTTCCTCTGAACCAAGCAGAGCAAAGGGGAAAGGGGCGCAGACCATGAGTACGTACGCACGCACACACACACACACACACACACACACACACACACACACACACACACACACACAGTGGTTCATTTATGGTTTCACAGAAAAGGCTACAACACACCACTACCACATTAGCTTAGGACAAATACACATTAAACTCTGCGCTCTGTGCGTCGGGACAAAAATGTGGATTATTGCTCTGAACTATTCAGGAACACGTATTTGGAGAAAAATAATTAGCGACGCGGTAAACAGCCGCGGACGTAAACGAAGAGGCGGAAAGGGACACGCGGAGGACGGAACAGCGGAACAACAACATCGAGATATGGGGACGCCTGGCGAAATACTAATTTTGCAATCAGCCCTGTGACGTTTCCGGCGATTTCCCGCGGCGAGCGTTTCCGTCCCTCCCTGGAAAATGAGACTGACCTTTTCTGGAGAAGCTGTTTGTTACAGTATCGTAATTGCCTGCCCCCCCATGCCCCGACCCCGCAAATGAGGTTTGCGCGGTCGAGGATGAAGGTGCTGTGTGCGCGTGTCACTGACGTGTGTCACTGTCGGGGTCTTGACCGGGCCTCCCTCTGAGAAACTGAGACTCTGCCCCCCCCTTATTAAAACAGCTGCAGGGTGGCGAGACTGCGGACCCCCTCCTCCCCCCGATATGACTGCTGCTGGTTCTGGGGAGTTGCAGGGTTAACTGGTTTTTATTTTCAGAATTGCACAACCTGCCATAATGCCAACGTGTTATAAACCTGCTATAACCCTCCTGCCATAACCAGTGTTGACAGCGTATTACAGCTTATGACCAATGACCAACACTCGTAATGTGTGCGCCAATAATTTTGAAACATATTTTGAATCTGTTTTGTAAATTCACTGCATGAATACTGACAATGTTATGATCAGTTATAAGCTGCCCCACACTGTTATAACTCTGTTATAACCTCTGTTCCGTAACCGTCCAGGAAGACAAGCACACTTTAGATTCCGTTTTCCCAAAACTCAGAAACCTGATCATTGGATGGACACATCAGGGGGGACGATAATTCCATGTCTGAAAATAGGCTACACTAAATTTTAATAGAATAAAATAACTTTAATGTTTTCTGTGAGGAAACTTCAGTTGTAGTTGCCAGCAACCAAAAAAGACAAAGACAGTGAAGGCATGAGCGGAAAAAAATATGATTATGATTAAAATTACTATTACTAAAAGTATTATGATCAAAATTATATCAAATTAAATTCACCAATTATTAATTATGATGAAAAATTGAGCATCAAAAGCAACAGCCGTTCCTGATCCGCCCCCCTGTTTGAGACCAGCGTCATCAAGCAATCCAGCAGCTGCAGGGACAAAGCTGCATTGGCAGATGCTCTCCTTCCAAAGTCCTGTGATAATACTAAAGTCTGCGTGACAGAACTGGGCTTATTTAGCTGGGTCTACTCTTCTACAAGGGCCTTCATTCTTACCACCTCAGACGTTTTGGCAAAATGTCATCTATGGTAGACACACTTGTATTAAATCAAAATTGACTATAAACAACAGCTTTGGTGTGACAACAGGACATTACATTTTGGCGATTGCTTTTCCTGTTGGCACCGGAGATGCTGTGTAGACTGCATTGCTAATCGTGATGGGAGACGGTGCTGAAATCTCACATTTATCACCCCGGCAACGCCAGTTTTGGACACAAACACTTACCTCTTAATATGTCTGACCAGCTGCAGATAAAAACAGCTCAGCTAGAATAACACCAAACCAACACGTCACAAAATAACACCAAAGCAACACGTCACAAAATAACACCAAACCAACACGTCACAAAATAACACCAAACCAACACGTCACAAAGTAACACCAAACCAACACGTCACAAAGTAACACCAAACCAACACGTCACAAAGTAACACCAAACCAACACGTCACAAAATAACACCAAACCAACACGTCACAAAGTAACACCAAACCAACACGTCACAAAATAACACCAAACCAACACGTCACAAAGTAACACCAAACCAACACGTCACAAAATAACACCAAACCAACACGTCACAAAGTAACACCAAACCAACACGTCACAAAATAACACCAAACCAACACGTCACAAAATAACACCAAACCAACACGTCACAAAATAACACCAAACCAACACGTCACAAAATAACACCAAACCAACACGTCACAAAATAACACCAAACCAACACGTCACAAAATAACACCAAACCAACACGTCACAAAATAACACCAAACCAACACGTCACAAAATAACACCAAACCAACACGTGTTAGCAATCTAAATGTATTGCTTTTCGTGGTCAAGGAGGTAGATCAAGGATACTCTTCAATTCAATTCGAAAGATTAAAACACTATGTATTTATTGTGTCAGCTCGAAGTCTTTACAGAAGAATACAATGGGTTAGTACATATGTGGTCCTCTGGAAGCGCGCTGGAAGCGCGCTCTCCGGAAGCGCGCTCTCGCTCGCACGCTCTCTCGTGCACGCTCTCGCTCGTGGACCCCCCATCTCTGCTACTGTGGTGCTTATATACTGTAGGCTAAAAAGGGGTATGTCTTCTACCTTCCATTTTCATACATCACTGGGCGTATAATTAAAACCAATCAAACGTTTAGAATTACTCATGTTCAGTTCATGTCTAGTATTTTTCCACTATGATAGAAACTTTATCTATTTGGTGCTTGGTGTTTTCGCACACACGGCTGCTTCTGTGGCAACTCCTTTATCTGAAGAATGTTTCTCAGGACAGTTCTGAGGCCCTCCCTCTCAGAACACAGGCCCAAGGTCACCCATTCGAAACTCAACTACCACAGACAAGTTTATACATTCTATTACAACATGTACTTTTATAGGATTAAATGTCAGAATCCCACAATTCCCTCCTTTGATCCCGTCTTGGGATCAACACTATACAGCGGTATTTCAAGCTTGTATGGGTGATATCTTCACTCAATACCTGAAGCAGGTACACATTGCAAACCCAGTTTTCTTAATTTTATTTACTCTAACTATCAGGGTTATAATACTGGCACAGCGGTAAGCAATGATGTCAGAGCTCTTACTTAATCACCAGGAAAACCTCCAATAGGCAAAACCACAGAACTCTAGACTGAGTCTGCTGCTGATGAGGACATGTCTCTGTCCGATATCCATCTTAAGCGATACTCCTTCATTTTTAATACATTTTACTTTTTACCCTTCTATCAAGAGGAAAGAAAATCCTAGCATTTTGGCAACAGTGCATTGGCAGCTTTTTCTAAACATTTTATCACAATATAGTTACATGGGGGTTTCTTCTTCTTTGGTCCAAGTAGCCTCAACGTCGGACCAATGGACAGAGGAGAGGTTACTAGCACATCACTCAGCCACGGTCTTTCTTTGGCAGATTATGTAATGCTTATATGTGTGTGTATTCTCTCTATCTGCCATTGATGAGGGAGCACATAGCTCCTGGTTGTGTAATTCTTTCTTCGTGTGTGTGTATATTCAGTGTTCGTGTTACTTTAATATACACCCAATCCCCGGGCGTATTCCACCTAAGCCCCAAGGAAATGTCGTCTGTCCTTTTCCCCTGTTGGAAAATAATCTTGCACATTCTGGTTAAGTGTTACACATAGCTCGCCAGTTCCCTCTTGAGCTGTTCAAGCGGGGGTCCATTGTACGGACCTCATACAAACGGCATGGGCCCTCCTATGGTCGATTGTGCCCTATTGGGGAAAAACTGATACTTTCAAAATTATTATACATCACCACTTCCCCCCTTGCGCAATGGTCCTGCCCATGCGCATCCTTAATCACACTTTGCTCTGTGTGTGTTATCTGTTTATTAGTTGCTCGAGGTTGTGTGCTTCTGTCTTCTTGGGCCCAATATCTGCAGAGAAACCTGACAATTTCAGTTAGTCACACAGTACTTTGTCATCTCCAATTCCCTGTAATTCTTCACAGCAGTGATAATTCGTCCCTGGAATTATCATTGGAGTTCCTGTCATAAATTCAAAAAAGGGGAGAAATTAGCAATAATTAGTGGGGCCTAGTTCAGCTCTCATTGTCAGTAGAGCTGCTTGAGAGCCGCCACCCAGTTCCTGCTGGAAACAGAGAAGAACTCCTTATTAGTCTTTTCCCTTCACTTAGGGTACATTTTCACATACGGGGCAGCGTAGGATTTATTTGTCTGTTCAGTTTATTTATTTATCTTTGTTTTGGTTGTGCACCTAAACTGACAACCCCTTAGGAGAGATCGCATTGCCGGGTTTCACTTTGATGGTTTTTAGACAAAATCAAACAATTAAACACAAAACAAAACCACACAACTTAGGATGTAAATGAAACTAATTATTTATCTGCACCCGAACAAAAAACACAAACATTGGGAAGGTGGCCTTGCCCTCCACTTCCCCCAGCTTAAACAATTTTCTCCTACTTTTTCTTTGATCAGATCCTCATAACCAATCTTACATAGCACATCTGCTTCTATACATAATAGAGATAAGGCATTCAGCCTGCCTTGTTGCATAGTTGTTCTGAGGGGATTTCCTAAACAAAAACGATGTTCTATCAAAAAAGGCTGGAATAAACAAAACTAAATAGTACTGAAAATGAATTTATTCGTAAACTAAATGAATTAAAAATATCTCCAAGAATAGTATTAACCGTATTCAAGATATATAAAACGTACTTACATTTTAATCGATTAAACAGCCAGAGCTGAGTGTGCTATTGGACTAGTCATTACGCAACTCAAAGCAAGAATGAGGTAATGAATGCACCTGCAATTAACACCATTGACAGTTGGCAACTCTAGTATAGCCACATATTGGTTATATTTGTGTAGCCTATATAAAACATGGTTATAGCATGGCCTCCTTAAAATAGCCTACATTTATTGTGCTATTTCGATACAAAAGAAAACAAAAATGTGCTTTATTTAATCAATATCATTATTACAGATTTGAAATGGTTTAATAACGGGCAGACTTTCATTAACTCTTAGTTTGATAGTCACAGAATGGGCCTACATGGAAAATGTACAACATAGCCTAAAGTAGCCTATGTGATTTTGATTAGAAATGCTTGAACCGTTTTGCTTTCGGTATTTGAATTCACTTTAAAGATTCGTTCAAAAAGATTTGTTCGTTCACGTACTGCACATCACTAAGACACGCTCGCGCATGCCCACTACACTGGTTAAAGAATGAGTTCCTGGTCGTTCCTGACAGTGTTGTTGTTATACAATATATACATATACTCGGTTAAATCACACTAAAACACTGTCTCACTTTCTATGTCTTGGCTGCTGGAAACTACAACTAAAGTTCCCTCATGGGAAAATAAGTTATTCTATCCGGTTATATTCCATTCTCTTCTCTGGCCACCAAACAAGTCCCCTTTCCCTGAAAGACTGAAAAGTTAAATTCAAAGCGGGCAACGCAGACCCTCTCTCTGCATGAAATCAAATCGCACATGCAGAAAATGGCACTCAAAACGAATTGTAACATTTTGCTTAAACACTAATATCTACTTTCACTTCTGAGGCACTAACCACATTCCAGGCAGCAAGGAAACATCGAATCAACCTCGCTAGCATGTCATTGGCAACAGTATCGGTCAGCAACCAACTTTCCATGATTGAGCACCCACCGGTCACCGATGTATCAGTGTAATAATAACACTGAAGTCATACTGATGAATAACATAGATTTTTACTTTGATAAATCAAATTCAGATGCGCTTTCTTTTTTGTAAACCCGTTAGAATTATTCATTTGCTATTTGTGCAGTCGCTGCTGTAGTTATATTCTTCTTAATGCAGCAAAAACCATCCAATCATAAGCGATTAATGTCTCAATGCTCCTCCATTCCTTTATCTACAGAATGTGCCCTTTGCACCATTCTGTCCACTGCACAGGACTCTCTGCTCCAGCCTCACATGCACAAACCTTCAATCTCCCCCCACCAGACCCCCCTTTATGACTAACAGGTTTTGTCTGATTGTGTCAAAACCTTCCAGTAAACAGGTGATCATACATTTTGGATAATAAACACCTCTATTTAATAGCTTTAATCATTGAGTATGCATAGATTTATTTTTCTCTAACAATAGTTATGGATAAATCCCTCCTTTTATCACCTTTAGTGATAAATATACATTAAAAACATAAAAATATTCAAAATGAACTTAACCGCAAATGTTTGTGGTTAATGCCAACGTTTATCAATTTGTTATTTTTTCCTACCTAAGAATCCCGATATCTCACGATGGAAAATGTAATAAAGCCCCTTGTAATTGAAATCGGTGCTCGGCCCGACCTCCCTGCTAGAAAGAAATTACCATCACGTTATCATGGCAACTCACACCGTGACCCTCATTGTGAAACAACCCGTATTAGAGTTCAGCTTTAAACACTTAATGTTTGCTTTGCTAATGTTGTGACAAATTATAGATTATTCATTACCTATATATAATTATATATCATACTGTAGGACCAACTATATGAAAATGTAGTGTTAATATGAATATGTTTTTCTGTGGTAGGATGAACTGCACAAAAAACCCACATGTGAACAACAGCACACATTCAAGGCCTCAGACTCAAGGGCAGACAACCCCGCCGAAAAAATGAGCTCATTATTTGTATCGAAGTGTGCTCAATGAACAATGGTCCCACGCCAGGCACCCAACATGAGCTCATCTCGACACCCGTAAATCAAGGACATATACACACACCCACATGCAGGGAAATTGAAGAAAAACTCGCTCTCAGCGGGAATTTTTTTTTCCCATGGCGAGGTTTAGTTATCTCAAAAAGTAGGCATTCATTCACACACACACACACACACAGGTAATTAAATGTTCCTAGCTCGTCTGAAGTGATAAGCATGAATTACTCCCTACACATTCTTTGTCGGGAAGAACATCCAGCACCCTAGCCTTGAAAATGTATGTGTGTGTGCAGTTTGAGGAACTGATAGTTTCTTAAATCCAAATAAAACATTTATCTTCTATCTTTACAAACATTGGTGTAAAAACTATGTATTGAACTACTATTGTCAAACCGTGACTAGGATGTTTCTGATATGATTTAATCATAGCATTTCATCAAAACTACCATATAAATAAGGGTCATATGTAATGCTTAATTAGGACAGGCAGAGACCTCTGCAGACCATGGAAAAAGTAATCGGCCAGGCAATGGGAACACCCCAATAAGGGGGGGGGGGGGGGGGGGGGCCGCAATAACACACAAGATGTCAGCTGAACTTCATGGTGCGCTGTTATGTTTTGCTTCTGTCATTAACGGACTTGTTTTTACGTCTTGCGGGTGAGCATGAAATTGACGGACTCAGACTGGACTGTGTGATTGAGTGTCTTTAACATATGTATGTTTAGCCGATCAGCCTGGGTATGTATATTCGTGCAAATCTTTTATAATAAATTACGTTATACCAGACTCTAGAATGTTGTGTCTATTTTGGAAGAAAGTTTGAATTACGTGTAGTGCAATGGTCCTGACCCCTCCCGACAGGGCGGTGATAGGATTGTTCGATTTATTATACTTCACAGCTTTAAATGTTTGCTTTGCTAGCATGAAGCTATAACTGTATAACTATAACTATAACTGCGTGTATTATCTGCATTAACCAGAGGTTTAAAATCAGTACATTGGCCTGCATTACTTACTTATTTATTTATTTGGTAAATCAGACCTTTTTCTTCACGAGATTCAGGGTGCTCATGCCGAACTACAGTTCCCTTTATACAACATCATCTCAACAACCATTTTATTTTATTTATTTCACTTAAATTAAAGCCTGCTAATATATATGTAGGTTTCTATATTGCCATACCGGTTCTGTATGCAAAATCCTCTAGATTTACAGAATTTAAAAGTTAAAATCTTTACCACAAATTGTTACCGAATCGTCAAACTTGTGTTACAAAATGAGCCTTTACTCAATTTATCTCTTTCAAACACTTTGAAGGACAACTAAATCGAATCACTACCTGAAAATAGAGAACTGAGTAGCACATAACTCCAAGCCAGTCAAAGGACAAAATTACAAATTAGTGCGCTCAGAAGTTTCCATGAAAATAAACTGCATATATGTATAATATCATATAATATATATGTAATGTAATAACAAATTAACTAATAACGCAAATTGAATTACACTTTCACTTCCTTCTATGTTGTCTTGCTTTCTGTCACAATCCTATACAAGTTTCCCTCGCGTATAACTTCCACTTATCTATCTGTACTAACCATAAACTTAATCAACCGTAAACTCTGATTAAGATCTTCCACACTTCTCTGCACAACACTGTTTACACTTTCCCAGGCGGGTCTTCATTATGATGCGTCTGATCATAAGTTTCACAAATCTTATAGTACACTGAGATTATAACACAAACTATTGCAAATATATCATACATTGTAGTATAGCTCCGGAGACACAGAATAATAATTGGGCACATAATTTAACTCTTTTTCTTAAGTTCTCTCCTACATGAGCTATTACGGTAATTCTGGTGGTCAGGTTACCACTTCAAAACGAAAACTACGGGATCAAATCAGGAGAGAGGTTTATAGCAATTTTAACAAAATTAACTCGCTGGTTATTTCACTCAAGGTGTAAAGGGTTCAAAGCACTGCAAGTATTTTTAGTTTTCACCAATAATGTGCCTTCTACCCACTTAATAACTGCTCACTTCATTACGAAGGCTACAACTCAACAAGCCAAAAGTATTTGGACGCCTTTATGCGTGCACCGTTAGATTGTCTGTTCTTCCAGTCTCTCCGCTATCGGTATTGGCTGCCCACGATCAACAGGACACTATAATTTGTTCAATCAGAATCCCACTTTATCACAATATACCATGAGTTAGGCTTTCCATTCACTTTGAATCACCACTTCTGGATTAAACAATTTTACAGGTATTTTCTTCTAAACTACTCAGCTGATTTAACATAAACACAACACAGCTCATACACAACCCACACAGCGCTGTAATCTCATACTTGTGTCGACACACATTCATTCTCTGGCCAGCACGGTAAATAAAAAATAAACTTTGATCTTGCTGATTTATCACTCATACACAACCCACACAGCGCTTTTTCTCAGACAAAAATGGTTTGTCTGGCTCGGGGAACCATCCCAATTTGTTCCACTCGGCTATTTAGTCCATTTATCACGAAGTTTTTTCAATTCCTGGGCACATTTTTGTGCTCAGATTGTCCCATAGTTTACGCAATACTTCTACTGTAGTAGCCATTTTATTTTATTCCGTAAAACGTTATTTATTACTTAGATATTGACTCGTTTTAATTTCTACTTTTTACTTGATATGTTTGATTAGGATCCACAATTTAACAGTTCTAATTAAATTAACACAACCTTATTTCCCTTAATAATTCACCAAATATCAGTTATATTGCAGTCATTGGCTGTGATCAGCTGCATTCAGTTACTCATTTAATTTTCTCAATGCCTCATTACGTCTGCATTATCAGAAAATATTTTCACTGAATCAGTATCACGAAGGCTTACAATGACTGACGGCATCATGTAGACAAACACACCCACAGTTTTGTGACGTTAATTTTTATCCCCTTTTATCATTTTAATACAGCAGATATACAACAGATAAAAACTCAAAAACCTGTTTATGAATCAAAACTGTATTCCATGAATCAAGTCCTTTTGTATGTTTTCACTCGTGGATTTAGCGCAATTCTAGCTCGACTGTCCGGTTCGAGTTACCTCAATACATTAAATGTCAACTATCTGGTTCGACGGACCTTACATTGATATCACTAGATCAATGTATACCACAGTAATTTGCGTATTTTCGTTACAGAGGTGCATATGCGTCGCACTATGTAACTTGATAATGGCCCAGAATCCTAAGGCTGAATTCGTTTCCAAAGGACTGCTCCCTTAGTATCTCATTACATAGGTCCCACAAATAATGGACCCGCAAATTTTTAATTACACACAACCAAAGAATATTTTATTCTGTGTCTTCACTGCACTTTTTATCCTTATTCTTTGTCAAGTTGGGTCATGGAATACACCTTAAATCATTTCAATCGTCTGACACATTTTACGCAAATTAGTTCTTTTAACAAATTTTCAGATGGTTTGGTTATATTTCTCAGACATTTCCTATATTTCCTAGGCAGATTTTATGAAAAAGGTTCTGCTTACCTTGTCTTTTTAGGGGCCCCGGAATGTCCAAGAGATTAAACTGCCACCGTCTTTTCTTTTGGATTGATCCAAGATCATCTCCCTCCTCCATCACGTCGGGGTCACCAATTGTTAGCAATCTAAATGTATTGCTTTTCGTGGTCAAGGAGGTAGATCAAGGATACTCTTCAATTCAATTCGAAAGATTAAAACACTATGTATTTATTGTGTCAGCTCGAAGTCTTTACAGAAGAATACAATGGGTTAGTACATATGTGGTCCTCTGGAAGCGCGCTGGAAGCGCGCTCTCGCTCGCACGCTCTCTCGTGCACGCTCTCGCTCGTGGACCCCCCATCTCTGCTACTGTGGTGCTTATATACTGTAGGCTAAAAAGGGGTATGTCTTCTACCTTCCATTTTCATACATCACTGGGCGTATAATTAAAACCAATCAAACGTTTAGAATTACTCATGTTCAGTTCATGTCTAGTATTTTTCCACTATGATAGAAACTTTATCTATTTGGTGCTTGGTGTTTTCGCACACACGGCTGCTTCTGTGGCATCTCCTTTATCTGAAGAATGTTTCTCAGGACAGTTCTGAGGCCCTCCCTCTCAGAACACAGGCCCAAGGTCACCCATTCGAAACTCAACTACCACAGACAAGTTTATACATTCTATTACAACATGTACTTTTATAGGATTAAATGTCAGAATCCCACACACGTCACAAAATAACCCCAAACAACACGTCACAAAGTAACACCAAACCAACACGTCACAAAATAACACCAAACCAACACGTCACAAAATAACACCAAACCAACACGTCACAAAATAACACCAAACCAACACGTCACAAAATAACACCAAACCAACACGTCACAAAATAACACCAAACCAACACGTCACAAAATAACACCAAACCAACACGTCACAAAATAACACCAAACCAACACGTCACAAAATAACACCAAACCAACACGTCACAAAATAACACCAAACCAACACGTCACAAAATAACCCCAAACAACACGTCACAAAGTAACACCAAACCAACACGTCACAAAATAACACCAAACCAACACGTCACAAAATAACACCAAACCAACACGTCACAAAATAACACCAAACCAACACGTCACAAAATAACACCAAACCAACACGTCACAAAATAACACCAAACCAACACGTCACAAAGTAACACCAAACCAACACGTCACAAAGTAACACCAAACCAACACGTCACAAAATAACACCAAACCAACACGTCACAAAATAACACCAAACCAACACGTCACAAAATAACACCAAACCAACACGTCACAAAATAACACCAAACCAACACGTCACAAAATAACACCAAACCAACACGTCACAAAATAACACCAAACCAACACGTCACAAAGTAACACCAAACCAACACGTCACAAAATAACACCAAACCAACACGTCACAAAGTAACACCAAACCAACACGTCACAAAATAACACCAAACCAACACGTCACAAAATAACACCAAACCAACACGTCACAAAATAACACCAAACCAACACGTCACAAAATAACACCAAACCAACACGTCACAAAATAACACCAAACCAACACGTCACAAAGTAACACCAAACCAACACGTCACAAAGTAACACCAAACCAACACGTCACAAAATAACACCAAACCAACACGTCACAAAATAACACCAAACCAACACGTCACAAAATAACACCAAACCAACACGTCACAAAATAACACCAAACCAACACGTCACAAAATAACACCAAACCAACACGTCACAAAATAACACCAAACCAACACGTCACAAAATAACACCAAACCAACACGTCACAAAGTAAGACCAAACCAACACGTCACAAAGTAACACCAAACCAACACGTCACAAAATAACACCAAACCAACACGTCACAAAATAACACCAAACCAACACGTCACAAAATAACACAAAACCAACACGCCACAAAGTAACACCAAACCAACACGCCACAAAGTAACACCAAACCAACACGTCACAAAATAACACCAAACCAACACGTCACAAAATAACACCAAACCAACACGTCACAAAATAACACCAAACCAACACGTCACAAAATAACACCAAACCAACACGTCACAAAATAACACCAAACCAATACGTCACAAAATAACACCAAACCAACACGTCACAAAATAACACCAAACCAACACGTCACAAAGTAAGACCAAACCAACGCGTTACAAAATAACACCAAACCAACGCGTCACAAAATAACACCAAACCAACACGTCACAAAATAACACCAAACCAACACGTCACAAAGTAACACCAAACCAACACGTCACAAAATAACACCAAACCAACACGTCACAAAATAACACCAAACCAACACGTCACAAAATAACACCAAACCAACACGTCACAAAGTAACACCAAACCAACACGTCACAAAATAACACCAAACCAACACGTCACAAAGTAACACCAAACCAACACGTCACAAAGTAACACCAAACCAACACGTCACAAAATAACACCAAACCAACACGTCACAAAATAACACCAAACCAACACGTCACAAAATAACACCAAACCAACACGTCACAAAATAACACCAAACCAACACGTCACAAAATAACACCAAACCAACACGTCACAAAGTAACACCAAACCAACACGTCACAAAGTAACACCAAACCAACACGTCACAAAATAACACCAAACCAACACGTCACAAAATAACACCAAACCAACACGTCACAAAATAACACCAAACCAACACGTCACAAAATAACACCAAACCAACACGTCACAAAATAACACCAAACCAACACGTCACAAAATAACACCAAACCAACACGTCACAAAGTAACACCAAACCAACACGTCACAAAATAACACCAAACCAACACGTCACAAAGTAACACCAAACCAACACGTCACAAAATAACACCAAACCAACACGTCACAAAGTAACACCAAACCAACACGTCACAAAGTAACACCAAACCAACACGTCACAAAGTAACACCAAACCAACATGTCAACATTCAGTTTGAGACTCGGCAGGATTGCCCAACGTCTGAGACTCAAAGACTCAGAGTCAAATACGAGTGATTGAAAAAAGAAAAATTGAAATGTCTGTTTTTCTGCATGCATATGGAACAATCAGCACGTATAAATGACAACATGGTAAATAACAGTTCCGGCTTTGACTCCTCTCTCCACTCTCCTCTCTCCTCTCCGGATTATAAACTGTAAGACGAGGAGACAGCTCTCCTCGCCAGAGGTTTTGAGTGAAGAAGAAACAGGAATCACGTTTAAAAAAAAAAAAGTCTTAAGAAAAATGCCAAGCACTCCAGGAAAGATTTAAGGCTCATATCACAGTAGCGCGCCGTCGTTTGAGGAAGCCATTTGCTCTTCTGCTTGTAGTGCGTGGGAGGTTTCATTTCCTGGTTTCGGAAACTGATGTTTTGGGAGCCAGCTGTGGCATGAATACCCAGCATGCATATCTCTCTGGCTCACTTGAAATGCTTTTCCATGTTGCCATGGAGATTATCTCAGATCCATGTAAGGTATACAGGGCAGGCACTTGACATTGAAATGATGGAGCATAGTCATAGACTACGGAGAGAAGAGTTGGATTAAACAAACTCTTATGCAACAAAAACATATTGGCATATTTTGAAAAATATACACTTAAATATCACATTTGAATAGATGTAGGAACTATATATGGAGCAAATATATATTTTTCCACAGCATGCCAATATACGTTTGCTTTATAATACAAAGTGGCAATAATTAGTATACTTTCTTTGATATCTTCAGCTGTATCTGCATAGTGGGAACAAGAACTAGCATACACAGTGGGTACCCAGGGAAATCAGAGTTTAGGACCAAGTTCTCTACATTTTAGGCAGTTTTGTAGCTACAGGCAAAAATCACAAAAAGATCAGCTTCCAACACAACACACATTTCCTGCTGAAAACAAGGTCAAGCTATCTGACAACTAAATTAAAAACATCTGTTTTGTCTTTTATCATTGTATTTATATCCTCCTGAGACAGCAGCAAAAAAAGCTCACGTATTTTAATTTATTGATGAAATACACGTGTCTTAGATGACACTCGCGGCTGCCAAAACGCGTTGTCGTGAAAATATTTTCAGAAAATATAATTAAATTTATTTTTATTTAATGTCACTTGTAGTGTAGGTTTCAGCACTCTACAAAAGAACCACGACATGGCTCTTGAGATTGACCCTCATATTATGTTCACATTTTATGACGCCTTTTATTTTTGGGGTCAAATTCACCCTAAAAGTTGAAATTGACACAAAAGTATTGTAATAAAACGATTTGACACTTTCTGTTTCACCTTTTGTGTGTATCGCTACATATAAAAAATCTGTGATGAAACAGGTCATTTTAGAGCCTGAGGTAAATGAAAGATTGTAAAGTTTAAAACCTGTATGGGAAAGTGCCACCAGAATCACCCACAAAAAATTTGAGATAAAAAATTTAAAAAGTTGTATATTTTATTGCATGTTCTACAGCTAGCCACATATGACCCCACACAAGACCTTTGTATATAGAGTTGGTACAGGACTTTTGAAACCATAGCATTATGTTTATTTCATGTTTCCTATTTAATCCCAACAAATTTGGAAAAGTCATATAGTGTGAAGATGGGAAAAATAAGGTTAACTGGTTTCTAAGAGACGTCGGACATTGCATTGTACATAATATGAGGGTTAAGAACAGAGAGTGATGTCCCGTACAGGGGACAAGAATAGAATTACCAGGTTTTATGAGGATAAGCCAGAGGGGTCCGTGCTCAGGGCTGTAAGCTCATGCCTTTGTCCAAATCTCACATCCTGTCTAAACTGAGAGCTGGTCACCAGAAGAGACCCTCTTTTATATTGTGTGTGCATTCCTACAGTCCTGCATGACACTGTAGTAGTAATACTATCATATGATGTAATAGTTTAACAGTAATCCTGGTCGTTGTAGCTCATATTTCACACACTGCAGTGTAATGTAGAAAGCCTTTTTAGACCTGTCTCGTCAGTGTGTAGTAGGTTTCCACGGCGAGCCCTTCTTTTTTAATCGAGCGTCAAATGAATCTCCGAGATGACCTCTTCACCTATTAAGCCTGCGTCCGATTGGAAGAAATCCTGTTGCCAAGGAAACCACCATATACGTATTTGCCAGATCTGCTTTTATTCAACAATACTTATCACCTCACCAGACATGCCCAGGTTTTTATGAGGATAAAAGGTTATAAGGTTTAAAGGTCATGCGTCAATGTTGGATGACACCCAGGCCATTATAATCACAGCAGGAGCCATTTTCTAAAGTTGTTGCCGTCTCTAACATCAAATACCGTCAGGATCTGCCCAGCTTCTGGTTACCTGCTCTCTAAGCAACGCTACCTGCCTTTCCATCAGCTTTAGCAGTACAATAAATGTTTATGCATGAGCCCGTTTGTATTTAAACAGATCAGGGTGGTCCAGATGGGCCTGCAGGTCTGGGTGAAGTAAGGTTGGTCTGGTGAGGATGTGTAATAGAGGGAGCCAATCACAGTGAGAGGAGTCATAGATGGAGCCAATCACAATGAGAGGAGTCACAGTCACAAGCAGGCATGTGTCATTTTTTCCCCCCCTGTCAAATAAGCACCACATGACATCCACATATACATTTTTTTATTTTATTTAAAAAATAGTATTAAACGAGGAAAGTAACTTTTATGCTTTTCCAAATGTTGCCCAGGATGCATTGAGAAGTCAGGGAGCTGTTGATACTGGTCTAACGCCAAGATCCCTCTAAACTACCTCTAAACTAAAAAAAGACATACAGCGCGTATCGCTGACCGATAACAACTGTGCAGGGAATGTCTCTCCCATCTAGGACTGCTTTTAACCAGCCTTATCTTTCCGCTTTGAGTACTTCAAAGGGAAAGCGATATCTCTGAGCAACGAGGAGATGGAAGTGGCCTTAAACCCTTTGAAGAGTAGGTTTATTTGGAATGTTGGAAAGTCAGTGTTCTAGAACTCCATTGCTTTCAGTTACCAGTCGTGATTGTTACATCAGCATTAGAATGTTCGGTTAAAAACATTCTAATCGCATATTTTGTGATATATTGCACCTTAAAGGGTTAAACAGTCTTCCAAATATATACTGGATGTGTGAGGCTCAGCTGATTGTGTTAAATCTCAGAGCCTCCCATGATCAGGCCAAGTGGATGCTATTTCGGCTGGAGACGATCGCTGAAGGGGAAAATAAATAAATAAAGAGTCTTCTGGAAAGCCGACAGTAAAGAGCAGCAGGCAGATAAAAGGACCCCCAAAATGCACTTGGCAGCTGAGGAAAAAAAGGACCAAAGGATATCTGTTATGGCAGGGTTTTAAAATTCTGGCCCTCTGTCTGTTTCAGCTTTTATAGACACTCTCTTTCATCCCCGCCGGCTTCCTCTCTCAAAGCTTACCGGTAATCACAACAGCAGGAAGGCTAAAACACAAATAAAGTCCTTTTACCAGCCAGTTCCATTAATTCCTCTTCATGTTATATTGGTTAATTTGCACCTCAGTGTAGCAATGAAAGGGAATTACAGAAATATTTACAAATCTAAACAGACTGTAGAGTGTTGCCTTTGAGGTGCTAAATATCCTATACAAACTTAAAAATTCTAAATGATATAAGCCAATAAATAATTATATACTAAACAACATACTAAAACTGTAGAATGTTGTGCTCATAATAATGATAACTGTATTAATATAGCACCTTTCCAGAGAGCACAAAGTCCTTTACAGTGAGTAAAATATATACAACAATAAATAATAATAAGCACACAGTAAATGACAATACAATTTATAATACAAATAATAAATAGAAGTAATAAAATAATTAATAAAATATGACAATAAAAAATAAAAAACCCAAGTTAAAACAAATATTTAAACAAAACTAAACATTTACAAAAGCTTGTCTTTTCATGAACTCTAAGGTGTATTTATGGGAACGCTTGCCGTACAGGAACACTGTTATCCCTGTAAGGTGTATTTATGTGAACGCTTGCCGTACAGGAACACTGTTATCCCTGTAAGGTGTATTTATGTGAACGCTTGCCGTACAGGAACACTGTTATCCCTGTAAGGTGTATTTATGTGAACGCTTGCCGTACAGGAACACTGTTATCCCTGTAAGGTGTATTTATGTGAACGCTTGCCGTACAGGAACACTGTTATCCCTGTAAGGTGTATTTATGTGAACGCTTGCCGTACAGGAACACTGTTATCCCTGTAAGGTGTATTTATGTGAACGCTTGCCGTATAGGAACACTGTTATCCCTGTAAGGTGTATTTATGTGAATGCTTGCCGTACAGGAACACTGTTATCCCTGTAAGGTGTATTTATGTGAACGCTTGCCGTACAGGAACACTGTTATCCCTGTAAGGTGTATTTATGTGAACGCTTGCACCATGCTGTGTACAGTCCACTCATCATGTGTTACACAGCACCATGCTGTGTACAGTCCACTCATCACGTGTTACACAGCACCATGCTGTGTACAGTCCACTCATCACGTGTTACACAGCACCATGCTGTGTACAGTCCACTCATCACGTGTTACACAGCACCATGCTGTGTACAGTCCACTCATCACGTGCTACACAGCACCATGTTGTGTACAGTCCACTCATCACATGTTACACAGCACCATGCTGTGTACAGTCCACTCATCACGTGTTACACAGCACCATGCTGTGTACAGTCCACTCATCACGTGTTACACAGCACCATGCTGTGTACAGTCCACTCATCACGTGTTACACAGCACCATGCTGTGTACAGTCCACTCATCACGTGCTACACAGCACCATGCTGTGTACAGTCCACTCATCACGTGTTACACAGCACCATGCTGTGTACAGTCGACTCATCACGTGTTACACAGCACCATGGATGCCCAACGCATTTTCTTTCTTAACATTGCTTAACATTTCTTAACGTTGCCTTTAAGGGAGTGAGCAGTCACAGAACTCATCATTGCGTACGGTAAATGCAACACAAAAACGCATAACAGACCCATAGAATTGTCTTTCTTATCATCAAAATCACTGTTTATGATCTACCATTTTGATTACATTTGACAAGACTGTGGCTTAAACATCTAATGTAAAAACTGAATTCATGGCTTATGAGGCCATTTTATGAACAGTGCTAACATGGAGTAGTTACAGTTCTTTAGTATGGTGTCATGACACCCATCTGCCTTGGGGTGGCACTGTTGAGCGTAGGTACCTCGAACCACTAAAACTTGTTCAAAGACAGTTGCTCCAAGTGGACTTCAAATGACGACCCATCGCTTCCAGCTCTGAGCTTGTACAGTGCACTCTCTTCCACAGAAAATAATTTATTCCCAAACAGTGCCACCTGCCCGCCTCCACGTACACTAGGCCCCCTTGGATTCACCAGCTACTACGCAGTGTTGATCTTTTGTATTACCCCCCTCAAAGTGGCCTGCAGGCTAGCGGCTGGTTGCCTCCCACCGTTCACCCACGCTCCCTCGCTAAGGGATGGCCGTGCTACGTCTACGCCACCACACGCATTGATTTCCCCCGCTAACGCTCGCTCTGGAGGTAAAGGCTCACCGAGAGAGAGAGAGAGAGAGAGAGAGAGAGAGAGAAAAAACACAGTTCCTGTTTTTGCGTGGTTTGCAGTGATTTGACTTCCAAAACCACAACGCTGCTTTTGAAGAACAACTCATAGATGTTTTTTTTTGTGTGAATTTGTTTTTGTAAATAAAAAAATAAGTAAAAATTTTTAAACCATAAATGTAAAAAACCAGCGCAGTCCATTTCTGACCGTATATTTTGTTACACAGGAACACAAACCGCATGATTTTTTTCCCGATGACATGAAGGAGAGGATGCTTATCTTTACATTAAATATCGTTTCACATACATTTTCATCACTGTTTTTTCCCCCTCAAGGCATTCACCCTCGCAGAGGAAAAATAAGATTTACTTCATAAAAGGGCCTCTCTTCAGATCCCATATATAATTCACTTGGCAAACACAATCTGACTGATTATCGGATGCAGCAAAAAACTTCTTCTGGACACTTCTGGTGCTTTGAATAAATTAATTCCATCTTCTCTCCATCCCTTTTTGAAACTACGATTTTCAGCGAATCAGATATGTCCCCGCCCCCCTGGACTTTCTTTATCCTTGTGGCTATAGCAGGGGTGTGCAAAGGCAGCCATGTCTATTTCTGGGTTTCACGCCAACCCCTTCTCTTAATTATTTAACGAGTCCCAACTCCCAATCATAACCACTAATCCTATGGTTAAAACAGTATTGACATATTCAGCTAATTGGTGAATTAGATCAGGGTAATTGGTGGTAACAAAAGCTTGCATAGGCAAGTGCAGCTAAAGTGCTAAATGCTCACCTCCTCGGGTGCTAAATGCTAAAGTATAAAGTAATGGAAATGGTGAGGTTAGCATAGCTATGTATACCATCCAAGAGACCTGTGGTTGCCAGAGCATCTTTCAAAGGGAGGGAGGGAAGTGGTGAAAACGATATATTTTCATCTTATATTTGATTTCCACAGCTGTCAGGAGCAGAGGTTTTTGTTTTTTTTGCAATCCGTCAGCTGATGAAGCGTGCGGTGGTGGGGGGAGGGGGGAGGGGGGAGGGGAGGGGAGGGGGGAGGGGAGGGGAGGGGAGAGGGGGGAGGGGAAGGGTCTGTGGAAGCACTTCCGTACACGGGGGTTCAGATCAGGGCATTTTCTCCCCGCGCCTGTCGAAGCCCACGAGCAGGAGAGAAATGAGTAGTGACAGCCTCAATGGGCCCGCCGGTTGAGAATATAAAAGGCAAGAGCAGCGGAAGGTAATATCTCCTGTAGATTGCCTACCCACACACACAACGAGGTGACAAAACCTCCCAGGGAGCTGTCAGTTGCCGCGTTGAACACAAAAGCGGTTTTTTGTCACTGCTGTTAAAGGTGGCATTAAGCAGAGTCTCGAGCTGGCATCGTCGCCTCGCTCGCGTGCCGTAATCATTGTCGCTTGGTGAAAAGGGCCTGTCAGGCCTGTCATTGACTGACAGGAGCTTTCCAATCACATATTTTACCTCCTAAGCAACTTGCTCAATTTGGATGGGTGGCATTTATTGTATTTTAACATTATTTGTGCTCTGGGTGAACCTCAATGTTTGGTCTCTGTATAATGTTGAGGTCCCGGTTACTGAATTGCAGTGTGTCCAATAGGTCTCTCTAAAAAGGTCGTAATTTATGCGAACTTACCAACAGACCATCCATCAATTTAAAAAGGCATCGGACCAAAAGTTCATTATTAAAGGCATCAGATTAATTAGTGAGCAGCAGAAGGCTTTTAAAAAAACTAATTACATTGCATTGTTAGTATAATGAATTGTTTATACCCAAGTTAATCACAAATATGTCTGTGGAAGTAATGCTGCAGTAGAACTGAACTGAGACTGTTGTAAAACACAGAAAAGTGTTTATTTTTTTCTCCTGAGGAAAGGAAACCCGTAAGAACGTGTTGTGAAAATGTATTTTCCAATATTAATACTTTTTACTCATGCAGGAAATATAATTTTGGTTTATATTTGTGTGTGTGTGTGTGTGTGTGTGTGTGTTAGAAGGAAAAATTACCTTAATTCATGTTCCTACATGTTGGTCTGTTGGTCCACATGAAAATCCACCAACCCCATCCACAAGCCCCGCTCTGGGCTCGTTTGCTTTGGTCTGCTGCTCCTCCACCTTAGATGGCAGCAGTGTAGATGGCACTCATCTGAGACATTACATAATCTGGACCACTGCACCACAGCCAAGCATGAACTGAGGTCATTACTGTGATGACCACATAGCTGGACGGCTACTGGAGAACGGGAAAGGCCCGGGGAAGGGTCGCCAAGCCCGCTCACCCCCTCCCTCCCCCCTCACCGTTTCCGGCCTCACTGCCTGCCAGTGTTGCCTCTTGTCTACTGGGCTCACAGACAACCAACCCGGGTTAACAGGCATTACTCACGATCACGAACCATCATTCAAGAACGATGAAAAAACCTCGTGAAGCACATTCTTCCAGGGTGAACGACGTGTTGTTAAAAACGGGGTACAAATGCCAGCATGCTTTTAAAAGCAAAAGTTGTGCAACCTTGTTTGATGTGTTTTCAAAAATACATGATTGAGCGGATCCAGCAACTGACGTTTAAGTGATTAAACTTGTTTCTATGAACCCAACCCACACCCTGAGCCGGCCAGAGGAGGATTGGCTCCCGTCTTTGAGTCTGGTTCCTCCCAAGGTTTCTTCCTACATGCCATCCAGGGAGTTTTTACCTCCCGTTGCCCTTGGCTTGCTTTGTGGGGGGTTAAGCCAAGGCATACTATGAAGCCACCCATAGAGCTCTGTGTATTCCATAGTTTTAACCGGTTGGAGTTTAATTTGGAGGGAAAAACCCACGCACGTTCTGTTAGGTAGCAATTAATTAAAGTGCATGAATGTTTGTTACAGATGACCTCATTCTTTGGAAAAATTTTCCACTTTGGAGGAAAAGAGAATTTTATTAGTCATAAATGAACATAAATAAGATTCAACGAAATGTAGCCTTGGTCTTGGAGTGAACTTTTTACTGGCTCCGTTTTTTTTTTTTTTTTTAATAGAAGGAAATTAATCACTGAGGTCAAAATTTCTCCCCATACAGCGGTTCCCATGGCATCAGACTCTTTTAATTTCTTTGCTGCATCTCACGTATTACCATCCCGTACCACACACTGAATGAAACAATGAAGAATGTGTTTAGGTTGATGTATAGCTGATCTAATTACTTTTAGGATCTGGTCCAAATGTTGGAGAAAGCATTTATTTTCTTACCTTTCTGGAAAAAGTCATCCCATTAAATGGAGCCTTAACGAGGGCCTCTGGCTATTCTGTGCCAAGTCAAACCCAGCGAGAGAGGACAATGTATTAATTACTGCCCTGCGTAAGAGCTGGCTCTCAAATCAAGTCTCGCATCTGCTCAATAGTTCTGATTGAATTAGTTCATAAACAGACCCAGTCTTTCTTTCTGCGCGTGAGTGTGTGTTTTTTTGTTTTACTCTCTATAAGAGCAATAGAGCGGGTGTGTGAAGCGAGAGACGCCGAGCTCAATAGCGGGGTTTGAGTGTGCCGGGAAGTACAGAAACCTCTGCCAGGAATTCGCCGTGGCTCTTTGCTTTGTACGTTATTGCATTCAAAACACGACCGTTGTTTAAAAAAAATAAAAAAAACGTGGCTGGCTTGTTTTTTTTTCAACCTTTTCTTCTCTCGCTGCCCCCCCGCCCTAATTTCACCGTCCCAAACTGTCCTGGGAGGGGATTGTGGAGCGCTGTTTAAAATGAAATGGAGACGCTGCTCGTTGCTGCTGCTGCTGCAAAAAAAAGATTTATTTACGTGTCTGTGGCTGAGATTAACATCGCTCCTGGTCTCATTGTCGGTTTAATTCTCCCAAGAGGTGGTCTGTTTATTGCGAACGCCGGGGCCGTGATTCTCTGAAAAGATTCTATTTGCAGTCCCTCGTGCGCCCGGCGTGATTGTGTTGGCAGCCGGGGTAATGCCAGAAAATATAAACTGCCTCGTCGCCTTATCCAGTTTGTTAACTCAAATTGTGACTACAGAGGAAGGTGTTCCATCAAAGGCAGAAAGTGAGAATCTGAAAATATTACAACCCAGGGGTAGAATCTGGTTGGTCCATACCAAAGCGTTTTAAAATGGGCCTTGTAATGACTATTGGCTTGCTTGTTAGCTACTCGGTTCTTTTTTTAAATGGTTATTTAGGGAAAATGTAATTTAACTCGCATCATAGCTCAATCAATCTTTATTTTCGTACTTTATTTTCGTTGCAATCAAGTCGTCACATCATTCATCGCCTCACCGCATCTCAGGTTTTTAACTCTAAATTCATCAAGCCAAATCAAATTCATCTCAGATTCCAGCCCTAAGTGTGACAGTTAAGGCATTTAATTGGTAGGGTAAACCGTCCAATCGACTTTCAGGGAGCAACCGCAGGTGTCCATTAAGAAGAGCTTAAAATAAAATCACTTTTCAGCGGGGTGTCTCTGAAACGGAGGAGAGATGGGGGACGGTCCGTGCATTCTGATCTCCACCAGAATGTGCCGTGCATCACAATCACCATGACCCACACTTTACAGGCGAGCCCAGCCACTCATAAACTCCATTTTTACAGAGGAAAAGGTGGCAGACAGAATTTAAAACCAAACAGGATCACAATTTGGACTCGTCGACCAAATAAATTACCTCATGGTGCCTGAAGCTTAAAATGAAACCAAGCGGGACTGAAACTCCCGGCCAGACTTTGAGAACCTCTCACTATACGTCTCCTGCAGCAGCAACCTCAAAATTAATTATTTTAATTAACCATGTAGACCACCGTTAAAATCCCTGCAGAATACAGTCTGTAGTATTAAAAACTTTTTAAAAAGTATTTATATCAACAATGAGAACGAAGTTCACCTTTTAAACTGTAGGATTGTAATGTTTTGGTTGGTAACCAAACGTTTGGTTCGAAAATTCTCAAAGGGGGGGATGACCCCCTTCCATAGTTCTGTCCCTCAATATCAGGGGCATCCAGTCTTATCCCAAAAGGGCCGCCAATGTGGGTGCAGTTGTTGTAGTGTTGGGCTAAAACAAAAATGTGCCCCTGTTTTTGGATAAGTTTGCTAACCGCTACTCTACATAGAGATAATTTGGAGTGGTGTATGCTGGGCATTTTGAGGCTGGCGCATGGTCATCGTGCCCCGTTTGAACAATGGGTGGCATTGTAGTATAATGGATAGTGACTGTTTGCTCTCTGAGTGGCCGTGCTATGTGATGGTCGCCTGCTAATTTCAGCTTTGTGTAAGCGGCCTGACTCGGCAGGTCTTGGCTGGCGGCGCAATTAAACATATATCCGCCAGCCGCTATCTGCCTGTCAGGACTCCATTAGCGGCGTGTTCGTAGGTCGTAACTCTTTTCTGGGCTGGCGAAACATTGCGTTCAGCACTCAAGGACACAAGGAGGGGGGGCGGGGGATGGTCTGGGGGGGGGGGGGGGTTGGGTGTGGGGTGTTACCGCCAAGCAGTGTGTGACAGCTAACCCGTTTCTACCGGGCCACTCAACGTTCTCACAACATTCCCGCAACTGTTTTAATGTCACTGGCGTCGCTCAAGTTGTAGGAACATAACAATAACGTTGTGGGAATATTGTCTAGGGGGGTACACAGCTTCAAACAACAGGGATTTTGTGTGGGAAAAGCCAGAGAAGCAGTATGGAGCCACGGCCTGGGCATTATTGCTTGGCTCAGGATGCCTGTCAATACGATTCACCTTGAGATGAAGCTGTATTGGGTCAAAAGGGTGAGCGATTTGGATGCGCACTGGAGACGCGTCATGAAATGTTGCCAATTCATTCGGCTTTTCTAACGCTATGTCCTCTAAATATAAAGTTTATGTGTTTACTTGTGCATTCGTAATGTATACGACCTCTCTCCCGCTCTCAATTTGCAAGAGCAGAAAAAAGGTATATATTTTACCATATATTGTAATGTGCAATACATTTTCCCAGTCATGACTATTTTATTGAATTATATTGCCACATATGCCTTTCCCATATGGCTCTGTGCCAATCGAAATAACAGCAGAATCTGCAGTGGACACAAAGTACTGTCCAGCACTGGCCCCAGGCAACAGTCCACTTAGAAAAAAAGAAAACAAACCATTGAAAATGCAACTAGCAGCATGATCAATACCCTGGAAAGATAGTGTTTAATTCTGCTTAGAACAGGTTGTTCGAGCTGAAGTGCTTACTGACTTGTTTTCCAAAGTGGGGGTGACAACATTTTGGCATCTGCTCATGTCCATTATGAATGGACCATAATGGGAGACAGATGGAAGATGGGGTAAGATATAATTTGCGTCCGGAAGAGAGAGAGAGGTGGAGGAGAATTCTAATATCAGATTAAACAGCCATTAAAAATTTAAAAAAAAAAAAAAAATCAATGTTTGTTAAAATTTTAACTGTAAGGGCAATATCTAATAATGAGCATTTTGGAATATGTTACTTAATATCCAAACACTCTTAAAGTCACATAGCTATGTTCACAGGATCACAGAGACAACTTTATTTATTGATTTATTTGTTTGTTTATTTATTTATCTATTTACAATTTGTATTTTTTCAACGTGTAGTAAAAGGAATGTAAAAAAGCCCCATTTTCTCTCTCTTTTTCTATCCAGAATATCCAGACAGGTTTGAGATAGCTGCAGTTTGGGGGTCACCCAAAGAGGGCCTGTGGAAGAGTATAGCCAGCCAGCGGGGTCTAAGATCGGCGATTAGCCGTTAGCCGCTAGCCTCAGTACTGCAACGTGGTTCCAATCCATAGAGGATACTTTTGATCACCACTAAGGTGCCTTCAATGTAGGCGTTCCCAAAGTGTACCAGCCATGGTAACTTCAGAGGAAATTAAAGGAGTTATTTTCCCTTAATCCGCTGCACGAGGGCTGTGTCCGTATCAGAACCATATCTACTGCATCCTGTGAACTGTGTACTATCAGACCGTGTAAACTGTTTACTGTTTAGTATGAGCCGTATAGCCTCCATACTATTTTCCAACCATACTGTGGAAATGTTGTAAGACGTCCCACCCTTGTGCGGCCATGTTACGTGTTGTTTTTGTTGGTGTTAAAGGAAAACGTGCCTCATTTTTAAAGTGAAGCTGCGCATCGTATTTATGGGACCGAAATGTTCGTGTACTTTTTTGGTTAAACTGGATCTTAGTGCACTTTGGAGTCCCCTGGGTATAAGGTAACTGATGCAGGGTGTAGGGCAGGGGTGTCCATTTAAATTCCCACGGGCTGCAGAGTCTGGGTTTTTGTGGTTTCCTTTCAATCAGCCGCCAATTAATGCCTTGAGAACAAAAGGCTTCATTTATCATTCATGCGTACGTTCATTCGGTCCAGTGACTAATTGGATTTGTCTCGGCCGCGCCTACCGGTGGAGAGCACACGCACCTGGGTTGTGTTACCTAAACAGCCCAGGTGCTTAAAAGTGTGCTTGTCTCCACGGTTACGGGGCCCAGACCGGGAGCACACGCTAAGGCTGGTTGTGAGAGCGCCAAAATGCCAACGTGAAAGGAACCTGGCGGGACGAGCTGAAAGGCTGTCTGCAAAGCATCGCAGAGTTTGGTTCGTTATTTTGTCTTTGTTGTTTTAGTTTATTGTGTTTGCCCAGATCCTGTGGGGGAGAAGAGCGAAGGTGTTTTTATTGCTTTACATATCGGAATGGGTGCGCTCTCTCTCTCCATGTGGCAATGAAAGAGCTGCATGCCAATATGCTTCACTCCCCACCTTCTTAACTCCACTCGTCTTTTACCCCGAGACATGCAAAACTGTTTATACAAGTAGCTGCGTGTACAGTTTACAATATACCTGACAGTGCGGTTCACATTGAGACATTAATTCATATTTAACAATTAATATGTAATCAGCAACATTAGATTAGGACACGAAGATGGGTTTCCGGGGCACGCAGGAGAAGAGAGGTGGTAGTGGAGGAGAGGAGAGGAGGTGGTAGTGGAGGAAAGGAGGTGGTAGTGGAGAAAAGGAGGGTGCATTCTTTGAGTATTGGGACACACCCCAGGGTGCAAACCCAGAACTGCCGCGCCTCCCTCCCGGTGGTGTGAGAGAAGGGCTATGAAAGATGTAAATTCCTGGTTTTTATGTGCCTCCCATGTTACAACCTGCAGAGAAACTTGCTATGCTGAGTTGAATGGGAATCAATGGGATTTTTCCCCCAACTTGTCACAAGTCAGCTATTTTACTCATATACTAAGTGAGCCATATTTATTTTGGGAATAATTGATTTATAATGCCTAAGTGGCCAAAAGAGTATTCCGATGAAAATGCAAATGTGACATTCAGTCAATTTTGTGAAAAAGATCAGTTTATATGACACTACCCTATCGACATGATGCATACTCATGCATATTTACCAGGCTTTGACATTTGTTTGGGAAGTTACCTTGGCAGAATGGATTATTGAATTTGTTCACGCTGTCAAATTTTCATTTGTGAGCATGATGAAATTCAACCAACAACTCAGTGGCTATTTAGCTTTCAAGCAAACTCTCAAGATCACAGAGTAGTTTATAACTGCACTCTGATTGAACATTCATGTAAATATTCACGTTAAGATTGTTTGATCTTAACACATGTCCATGAAGTTCATTGATGGACTGAAATCTGACAACAATTTGCAGTCATCATTATACTGTACATACGTTGTAATGTCACTAGTTTCTCCTCCAACTTTGACTGAGTCGAATAGTCAAGACAATCCTGAGATCAATCCCATCTACTCAGAAATAGTTAAAAGTTAAATAGATTGTATTTAAAGAAATTAAATAAAATATAAAGTAGAAAAAGTAAAGAAGACTTTGTTGATGTACCAACCACCTGCTGTTCCAGTATGAAATTGACAGCCCTGTAACAGATATTACCATAATTAATTCATACCATAATTTATACACAATCCAGCACATGTACTCTTTCCACTGAGGTTCTGTAAACCGGAGGAATTTTAATGGGAATATCTCTCAGTCCTCACACACCCCATCTCATCCGTGTCAAATTCTTATAACACTTATAACTTGTTTTTAAAAGATGGAGTTGCAAAGTTTAAAACATTGGTTTCATTGGTTTTGATCAAATTAAAACACGTCAAAAATGAACACCTTTGATCTGTATATTTGAGTGGAGTTTGCCTTTGCCTATGTTCATTTTAATTTCCTAAGTCTCTTTTAATGATTAGTAGTGTACATATGGAGTTTCCTGTCATTTGATCATGTTTCCACCATGAGGGGATACTGGCCTTAGATATGGTATTCCCGGGAGAACATTACGGTGTTGTTCAGATTGACAGCCAGAGTCCATTTCTGACAATACTTTCCTCATGTAATATTTTTGTGTATGATGGCAAAACATGGGTAGGCAACAGAAATGTCCCTAGCTTTTGCTCCATCAAACCCATTACTACATAAATGTATTAATTATCAGGTTTAATGAACACAGGTGACCTTATGCTGGAGCTACTCAGAGCTCCAGCACTCAGACTATAAATATTCAAGCCTCTGACTCTTAATAATCCATCAAACTCATGCAGTCAAGCTCAGATGGACAACAACCATAAACGTCACGGGCACTTCAAGACCAGAGGGGTATACTACAAAGCGAGATTCAGGGAATAACGAGCTAAATTAAGCTTCAACCTTTGGTTTTCTGTTTCACAAAACCGACTCACTTTTAATCGGGGTATATTGCCACGGCAACTTACTCTGCACAGCTAACCTGCTCCGGGGCAGGTTATGTTCAGGATAACAGTTTGAAACATATAAAAGCACCGCCCTTTGACCAATCAACTCCTTGGCTTTGGAAAAAGGCGTCTCCATTCGAAAGGATCCCGTGGAGATATGTGCGGATACTGAGGGAATCTCTTCGCAGGGCGAGCTTAGTGAGTTCCACAAAAGATCTTCTGACTTCCAGAAAATGCTTGAGAGACTTTTTCATAATGAAAAAACGTTGATGTGATTGCTTCAGCAATATTTTAAACATGCTGCATCAAGTTTAAAGTTTAGAGCTCTAGAATGTAGTAGTACAGTTGTCACATTAGAAATAAACTATGACAATGTACTGAGAGTATAGATTTATTTGTTACGAGTGGTAAGGTGAATAAGGTATTAACTAGCCTAACGAATTTAACCTTCACGATAAGCAATTTTTATTTTTATTTTTTACAAAAGCTCCTTTCTGGCTTTGTTGGAGTGTTGCTTTGTTTAAGTGTTGGTGTTGCTTTTTGCTCATATGATTATTTCATGTTCTTATCCGTTCATTATATCTGCCCGTATCAGTCTTTTTTTCCCCACAGGAGAGAAACACGCTGCTCCAGTACAGCCCATGCTGCAGCGCTATAGGCTTGTTGTTAGAGACACCGCCCCTTTTATGGGAACGCGCACGTACTTTGATTAATAAAGCCCATGTTCACTTAGCAAGGTGATAACCACGTTTGTAGTACCGGTTAAGCCAGATTGCGGTGTTTAGGCTTTCTGAAGCCGGCTAACGTAAAAAAAACCCTGGCTATGTTAAGCTTCCTGTGTAGTATACCCCCCAGGTTTACCCCCCAGGTTTACCCACCACTGTGGTAGAACAACAACAACAATAATAATAAAAAACCTAATCACAATAAAATGAAAAAAGGAAAGTGTTCCTGCTACAGAGATACGTCACATCCAGGAGTGTGCATATATTTGTAATAAGAAAAATTGCTGTAAAAACTAGTTTGTGGCTAATGTTCAGTAAATAATCTTGGATGGGTGTGATTATGGAAATGAGGCCATAAACTGAAGGTTGCAAGCTTGGTGCCCAAGGCCAGTCGCCGGCTTGCTGTTTGAGGGCACTGTAATATATCTGAATTTATCTTCAGTAAAATACCCGAAGCCATTAATAGATGGATGACATGTAAAATGGAAAGTCATTTCACTCAGCTTGAATGAGCGCACCTGCTTAGCAACGGCTTTATGACTGAGTGGCAGCGGAGAAAAATATACATGCATTTATATATTGGGAAATATTTGGCAGATTAGACAGTGACATATATTACGTTTTCCATGAAAGAGACGCACAAAGACCAAGCCCCCCCCAAATAAATAACAGGAGAAGTGGAAATAGCACGGAGAATGGCAGCCTAGGGAAAGCCTATTCTGGAGCTGCTGAAGTTAAAATTAAAAAGCTGCGAGTCCCACAGTCCCTGAGGTCTCAGAACTGTTGTCTTCTGCTCTTCTGTTTATAAAACCTCAAAACTACACAGAACTGAAGTAGGTCAGAGGCTCTGGTACATACCGCCAAGTAAAGAGGTAAAGAAAAAATCTCCTTGGTAGAGGACAGATTTGTTTTGTTCTATATGTTCTATATCCTATTTATTATTTTTTATTTTTTCATTCTTTCTGATGTTTCCCCATTTATTCCCAATTTGGTAGCCAATTGTACCTTAGAACGATTCAATTCCCTGTGTAGCAACCGCTTGAGAATTCGCCGCTACGCAACCCCGTCGGCTGGTGGTAGGAAGGAGGGCACCACGTCCTCTCCAGGGCTGACTCCCCATGCTCCTGACAGTGATTCCAACTAAGCATGGAGTCTCTCCCCCACCCCCGGGGCGGCTGCCCAATTTAGCCACTCCCTCAAGGCGCCGGCCATACTCAGATCTGGCAGGACCAGGGTATTTTGTAGTTTAAAAAAAAATAATGCTGTTCTTTAAAATCAATGTGTTACACATAATATTGTCACAAGCTAAGTACGGTTCCTGAAGAAGAAAAAAACTACACTGGTGCTTTCATTAGCTACATGTTGTTTCCACAGTGAAGACATGGGTAAAAGTTACGTACGTTAGCGCTAGGATATGCTAAGCGCTAATGTACGTGTCTAAGCTCCGCCGTCTGGGGGTGTTATCATATCCTAGCGCTAACGTACAGTATGTTTCTAAGCTCCGCTGCCTAAACTCACACACACAACATGCGCACACAGTACACACACATACATGTACTGTACATGCACACAGTACCCACAAACACATATGCGTGTGTTCTCACCGGCCTACCAACACAACAAGAGATATATGATAACAAGAGACACGTACGTTAGCGCTAGGATATGATACCCCCATAGAGTAGAGCTTAGATGTGTACGTTAGCGCTAGGATATGACAACACCCCAGTAGACGCAAGAAGCTTGCAATTAACTCATTTAGCTGGGGACCTTGGTTTTTAGCCCCCATCGGGCTAATTATATCTCTTGTTGTGTTGGTAGGCCGGTGAGAACACATGACAATGTGTTTGTGTGTACTGTGTGCATGTACAGTACATGTATGTGTGTGTACTGTGTGCGCATGTTGTGTGTGTGTGTTTGTGTGTGTGTGTGCGTGCGTGTATTGGCACCCCACAGCCAAACACCATTTTCTGAGAGAACCACTTTGGGATCCTGCACACCTGAAGGCACTGTTTCCATTTTGGGCGATCGCCGTGTGTCCCAGCTGAAAGAGGTGCTATCTCCCTGCCTGACAGCTCACACGCAGGTGAGACTAGCACAGGTACAGCGCAGCAGAAGGGTGTCTCTAACGCGGGAACTGTCATGCACCTGCTCTTATGACTTAGTGGTACCTGGGCTGTGTCTGAATCAGAGCCCTATCCACTGTGTACTAGCATATTGTTTACTGCTTACTGCATGCTGTATAATATGGAATATGCAGTATGCAAAAAATATCCCCCTTCCACACTTTTGAGTATGCTTGTTGAGTACACTGGATGAGAAAGTTGTTTAGATGAAATTGTGAAACTAAACAGTATACAGTAAACAGTACACAGTCTGCTAGTACACAGGATGCAGTAGATAGGGTTCTGATTCAGACACAGCATATAACATCCATTTTTAGATGGCTACTCTAGAGATGGAAGTGGTGGGCTCCAGACACGTACTGCCCAGGTTGCATGCTTTGTACTGTTTTCAATTACATTGTTGACTTCTTTGTCCTTAAATTGAGTGTTTGTTCAGTATGTGGAAAGCTCTGATGAAGGTCATGGCTGAAACATCTGCTTGTATTTTTATAACATGGATGCACTTTAGGATGATGTGGGCCTAAAAATACATGTATATTTTTCTTACATCTCAGTGTTTGTTTTCTCTCCTGCTAACATCTCAGTATTTGAAATCTCCTACGCTGAATTCTGCATTTTGTTTTGGATTCTTCCACACCTGTATAAACCACATTTTTTTAAAATACAGTTTCAATGTCCCCTTCTCTGCTTGCTGTGTTCCCCAGACTCGCTCTCTTCTGGAGAAACTGCTGTCGACAAGTAACATAAAAACGACAGTTGGTCTCAAGGAGAAGTTGGGCTCTACTTTTATAACGTTTCTAGAACTTTTTGCAATTAGATTCAAGGAATAGTAGAGCTCCACTTATTTTAAGTGTTTTACATTTGCTAAAAAGCCCCCTTTGGTTAATGATTATGACGGAACATTAAGCGAAGATCGCTCCGCCATTAATGGGAGGGGTGGCTCCGCGGTGCCGTCTCTCACTCTCCACTCGAACCCGATACTGTCGGAACATTTCATTTGGCTTTCCCCAAGCCTCCAATTAATGCAGTCACTGGAAAAGGTTAATTTCCAAAGAGAAACAATTTGACGATGTGCATAGCTCCCTAATGAACAAACGTAATTTGGAAATGCAAACAAAGCCGCTCTTGAATCAACAAAAGGGATTATAAATCAGATGCAATATCCTGATTGGGACGGGTGGGCCGATTCGGCGTGTCATCACTTGATTGCGCCGCGCGGCGGTTTTCATCTCGAGCCCCCGCTTTTTGATTTTCCCCCGCTCTCGAAAAGCTTGCATTACCATTTTGTGACTTAAGATGGAGCGGATGCGGTCTTCGCGGCTGTCAAGTGGTTCCTGTTCTGGCGAAGCTCACGCGGTCAGATGGGCTCGGGACAGCCAAAGTCAGGGCTGCCCAATCCCGTTCCTGGAGATCTATCGTCCTGTGGGATTTTAACTCCAACCCTAACAAAGCACATCTCATTCAACAGCTAGAGATCTCGTTGAGCTAATTAAGAATCAGGTGTGCCAAATTAGGGTTGAAATGAAAACCTACAGGGTTGGATGTCATGGATGCTGAAATCTGGCCCTCAAATCTAAATCTGGCCCTGGTTTTCTTTTGTCCCAGGTATATTAACTAAATTAGTGCTACTGATTGGCCAAACTGTCTTCACACCTGACTCCCAGGTAAAGGGAGGGTGGAAAACCAGCAGTTCTCTGTTCCAGATGACCGTGATTTCAGTAACGGGCCTGAAGTCCTTGTTCTGCTAAAGACTCCTGTAGCGGACCTACACTTGCACATAACCGTACAACAACAGAGTGCATTAGAAGACGCTAACCCCAGCTTTAGGTGGACCATCTGCAGATCACTTCGGACAGCCATCGATTCTGTGTTGGAGGAAAAACGATCTGAACAACGCGCTGTTCTACCAGAGTCTCCTTTACAGGCTTCATCCAAGTCCATATTTCTCATCCAGATGATTGAGCAGGCTCCTAAATTAGACGCTAATCATTTTCTGTACACCAGCATTGTGCTATAATGTCATGAAATCCCAAACTTAAAGCCAACCTGTGGCGAAATATGACAAACAACTCTACTGCTTTATCAGTTTCTGTTGCTGGTTTATATTGTGCGCTATCACAACTCAAGAGCTCCTCCTGGTGGAGGACAGTAACAGAGCAGCATCAAACCTGGAAAAAGAATGTTTAGATTTAGGGTTTATATATGCACACACTTGCTGCAGGAAAACCTATTTTTCCAAGGTGACAATAAAATTATAAATATGTACATATATAAAATGCTGTCAATCAATTAACTAAAATGCAAGGTAGATTTCCATCATAGTAACGTGTCATTTTTGATAATGCTTACAATTAATTTGCTGCTTATATGTCTTAAGACCCAGCAAATTATTTTTTGATTCAGTCTCTGGTCTTCAAGTGATACTGCAATCGCTTTTCTAAGCCCTTTTTTACAGCTTCAATTTGAACTTGGAGCCGTGGGTAGGTGTGGTTATATGACGATGATGCCACAAGGTCATATTATGAATATTCATACGGTCAATGAGTGAAAGCGCGTGTTTTGGTGAACGGACTCAGCCATTTTCCTGCTCTCTGCCACCGAGCTCCACTTTACTAGCCAAGACTCCACCGATTTTTATGCTAAGGATTTCGGGACGTCACAAATCCCCGAAAATGCAGCGCATGGTACCGACACAGAAACTCAGACACCGACATCGACGCAATATGAGATTTTCGGATAAAAACGGTTGTGTATGATCATAGACTAACCCAAAACATCGGTTTTTTACTGCAGTCTCACTAATCTCAAGACACATGATGCATAATATGCTGCAACCTACACTACAACGGACGTTGAATAAAAACCACACACACTGAAATAATCTAATGACAATATACATTAACATTTAACATAAACAAACTATCAGTTATTTAATCTAGTCCTACATTAGTACCATCATTTCAGTAAAAATGACCAACATAAGTATGTTGTGTAATTCTGATTCAGTGGTATGATGGCACCCCCTTGTGGTAGACAAGTTACCAAAAACACCATAGCAACCATTATCTGAATAAAATGACACACCGAGAGAAGTGAATTAATTTTACGCCAAAGATCTGAATACACGCATGCAAAAAGTAATTTTAGTTTTTTTTTTGCGCACACTTTTGCAAATGGTACTGGACTCAGTGGCGGCCGGTGATTGGCTGACTAAGTGGGGCGGGTCATGACAGACACGGAGATCATAGAGTAACATTGTGGCCGACTCGAGTGCACAAACAATAGGGCTTTTAACCGGTGCGCAGTCAATCAAATATGACTCATCACGTCTATATTTAGCTAGATTACATTTTGACTGTTTATGCTAATGCACATTAATAATGTAGGCTACCCGCTATAGGCTATGCTCATATTCATATGCAACAGAGGATCGACTCATTAAAACACCAGTGACATCAACAGCGTAGGGAAAAAATAATAGGGTATTTATTTACATTACTAAACGTTTGTTGTACAATCAACGTGCATCTCTTTACCGTTTATTTATTCTCATATCCAGGGGTACATTCCTTGCGGCTCCCAAACTAGAGAATTTGAAAAAAAAAGGCTATTTCTGTCATTTGGGTTGCGACCCCTGATCTAGGCTATATAGAAAATTACTGAATTTGTTTTCGAAAGAAAATTATTCATAGATTATTCTTTGATCATTGATCATTGTCGCACTCGCAAACAATATAAAGCAAAAAATATATATCCTTGACAGCGGCACTGACACTGGAGAGCGACAGCGTGTAGCTGGGAGAACAACATGACGATCTCGCACACAAAAAAAGGAAAAATAAATGAATAGGCCTAGCCTACCTTACAATGTTGCTCCACTATCAGCATGCCTCCTCACTTATAAAGAAACTTTGCAAGGCCAGGTTTTCAAGGAGAGCACCTCCAATGGCATATGCAGTCGTGCCTCCTTCCAATCGAACAAAGCCAAAAAATCCCTCCTGCACCGTGTTGGCAGTGTCGATGTAGCGGTACACAATGACGAGCTGACAATGCGTCGTTATGTCGGTGGTCTCATCTGCTTGGATAGACATGTAATCCGTGCTTTGTAGGTCCTGGACAATGTGGCCTTGCATTACAGACAGCATACAGTCCAGTAGCTCATTCTGTATGGTTTTTGAGGTGCCTTTAAATACGGTTGCATTCTCCAAGTGCTCTATCACACCGTCCAGTGTCGATACAAAAATCAACAAGTCCCCTAAACACACCTGGATTCTCGGATGATTCCGTTTCATCGTGCCCCCTCAAAGCTAGTTCAAAGGCCCCACAGAACTTCACACAGTCGATCAATTTAGAAAGGATATGTTGGTTGTTGTCCACCTCCTGGTTGTGTTTTCGAATACTAGCGTGATATCCATCAGACAGCTGTGTAGCTATGTTAGCTCTTCCTAGCATGGATAGCTTAAGGCACGCTTCCATGTGTGCTCTGCTCGTGTCATGTTTTTTCACTCGTTTGGAAAAGTGCTTAACGTCTGTCATCCCTGTTTTCGTCCACAGCATTTCACCCTGGCCCTGTTTTTCTGAACGGAACAGAAGGCAGGGAAAACAAAAAAGCGCATTCCGAATTGGGCAGCCACATAGCCATGATTTCTTATCATACCAGCTCTTGGAGAATACTCGTGTGTAGGACTTCCCTCTGTCCTTAGCCGCCTGCTGTAGATGAATATCTGGCCTATCCGGACCTAGCTCTTTTAAACTGAGTTTTTCTTGTAGACTAAGCTTCTCAAACTGAGTTGTAAAAATAGACTCCACGCTGTTGAGTGCTAACGTTAATGTAACATTATCTGCTGCAGCCGCCATGCCGCTGGAAGATAAACAACAGCGTAAACAACGAAGTTCACCAAAGTTCGTCGGACGAATGTGACATTGGCGTGTGCTCTCTTGCGCCATCTACTGACCATGACTACAATGTTCGTTTGAATGGGGTTAAATGAGAATGGCCAGGACGTTCTCCAATAGTATGTGCCTGCAATACCGGAGCAGGGACCGTCTCAGGGCCGGGACAGTCTCAGGGCCGGCCGGGACCGTCTCAGGACCCTAGTTTTTCGCGACAGCGCCACCTACCCAATTGGATGACCGCAACAGTGCAACATGGCCCGGAGCAGTGCAGTGTCAGGGACAGTCTCAGGACCGGGACAGTGTCAGGACCCTAGTTTTTCATTTCACCTACTGAATTGCAGTGCAACAATGGCAGGACCGCAGTTCTTGCATGTCAATAATAAAGCTGTATAAAAAAATTTGACCTCATAATTTTTAATTAATAATAATAATTATTATTGGCATTTATATAGCGCCTTTCTCGACACTCAAAGCGCTTACAACGATGAGGGGGAAACTCGCCTCAACCACCACTAATGTGCAGCACCCACCTGGGTGATGCAGCGGCAGCCATTTTGCGCCAGAATGCTCACCACACATCAGCTGAGGTGGAGAGGGAGAGAATAATTTTTTTGCCAATTAAACTGGGGGATGATTCAGTGGCAGATTGAAAGAGCCTGGGTTGGGAGTTTAGCCAGGACACCGGGGAAACCCCTACTCTTTGCGATAAGTGTCATGGGGTCTTTAATGACCACAGTGAGTCAGGACCTCGGTTTAACCTCTCATCCGAAAGACGGCATCTCCTACAGCACAGTGTCCCCATCACTGCACTGGGGCATTGGGGTTTTTATTTTGACCAGAGGGAAGACTGCCCCCTACTGGCCCACCAACACTACTTCCAGCAGCAACCTGGTTTTCCCAGGAGGTCTCCCATCCAAGTACTAACCAAGCCCACACCTGCTTAGCTTCAGTCATGCAGCAGGAGCAGAGTGCATGGTGGTATGACCTCATAATTTTTGCATTAGATTAGAACTTTTGCAGGTTTGATTCCCAGGTAGGACACTGCTGTTGTACCCTTGAGCAAGGTACTTAACCTGAATTTCATCAGTATATATCCAGCTGTATGAATGGATAAATGTAATAAGAAGTTGTGTAAGTCGCTCTGGATAAGAGCGTCTGCTAAATGCCTGTAATGTAATGTAACATAGAACTCATTTTACCCCAAAATGCATTTATTTTACAAGGCAAATACAGTGGCTCACAGTACGAAAATGATGGGAATCATATGCTATGGCCTTTGCAGCCACTTGATCTCAACCCAATTTAACATTATTTTGGAAGAATGGTGTTGCTTCCCTCCAGTAGTTCCAGAGGCAGATTTCTCACAGCCACCAATGGCGGCGTCCAGAATAAAACGGAAACATCTATTCTTTTAAGCTAGTACAGCTCCCGTGTGTGTTCATCTTTTTAAATAAGATGGAAGTGATTTCCAAGTTGAAAATATAATGAGAAGTAATATTTCACAAGAAATTTGTCAATTGTTGAAAATTTTTTAAAAGCTCCCAGCATTGAGCATGCCAATTGCATGCTTTCTCAAGAATTGCAACACCTGTGGCATTGTGTCATGTGACAAAAACACATATTTGAGTGGGCTTTTATTGTCCCCAGCAAAAGTTGTGTCAGTGTAATTAATGGTCACACCCTGACTGGTGGTGGTTTATCTCATTGAAGGAAAATGCTTAGTAGCGTGAATGTAAACAAATTTGTGCACAAAATTTGAAAGAAATAACTTTTATTTGCACAGGGTACATGGCCATTTTGAGAGGCTCCAGCGCTGTATATTCCGCCTGTTGGGCCTGGTTTCCTGTTCTGAGAGAGCGAGAGAGATGCAATAATACAATAGAAAACAAAATAGAAATAACATGTTATTGACATTTGACTTTTCCTGAGCCTTCAATATTCAAACCACAGATTGTGAAGTCGGTAACAGCACTACCTACCAATTGAATAGTCTCCCTTCAGTCCGCAATTGCCGGTATATCCCTCGGTTATATTCCTCCACTTCACTGAAATAGTAAAGACGGACAACATAATCACTGCTAGGTTAACATAAATATTGGTAACACTTAAAATAAAATAAAATAAAAAAGGGTACATTCATTAACATTGCTTTTTACAGTTATAAGCATTAAATAACAGTTAACTCATATTTAGTTAACATTTGCTAATGGTCTACTTCTTTATTAAGGTATTAAGTAATATTAGTAAATAGTTGATAGATTTTATGGCATTGTGTAAATAAAATTACATTATCTACTCTTACCTGTGATGATAAACCGGACCAGAGAGGAATACCTGCTCAGCTTCCTGCAAGGACAGCTTCTGAAGTACAGCCAGGGCATATATGATGGACTACAAAAAGAAAATGGTTAATTTTTAAACAATATAATTCAAATATAACATCATACCAATACAGAACGGCAAGCCATTATACACGGGTCCGTACACAAGTAGCACCATGGTAGGCATGTTGTTTATATAGGCTTTAAAGGGGCAGGAGCAGGAACACACACAAATACATTACATGGTTAGGCATACCTCTGGAAATAGAACATCACAGATTAACTGCACTTCATCCGTGAAGCTCAGTTGTGTTGGTGTTCTATGCAGTACTGCCTTCAGATAGGCGAAAAGGGTGTTCTGTTGTTCCTCACTGTTGAGGTAGACAGGCACCCGGGAAGAGGACTTCTGATGAAACCACTTAGGCTTTCCGTTGAGTACACCCTATAGGCAAACCAAGGTACAGAAACAATTATTTTGTGGGAATTGGATTTTTGAGTGTATTGCGTGGTAGTTGTTCGTCATTGACCAACTGATATTAAATGTCAGTTACATTAAAGATAAAGATACAATAAATGAGCCGCATAGTTAAATTATCTTGTCTGTTCTAGTAATATCTATTCCTAAGAAAGGCCCTGGGTGAATCTTTTCTGTGAGTTAGTCTGCACTGATGAGAAAATGTGAACATTCTCAAAGTACCACCAAATGCTGCTCAGCTTCCTGTGACTGTAGAATGAAGTCCACCAGTCTCTTTTCCTCTGCAGTGCGGTCAATTACAGCCTGCATGTGGACTGGAACTTCCTCAGTGATGGCACTCTGTCTTGGCACTCTGAATATTGGCTTAAGGGTTCCCTGGAGCAAGCTGCTGGCCTCATCAGTCCAGAAGGCAAACCTCTGGCCATGCCTTTCAAACAATAACAACAGATTAATCTATAGTATTGCATAGAAAAAAGCAAATACATTGGTGCACCATTGACATACATAAATACTCTCAACAGAGACTGCCATCCGGTCTTACATCTCTTTAAAAAAACGATATAAATCCTTTTAACTTTTTTCTAAGAAATTAATATACACATATTGTTTAGGGCTGTCATACCCTTATATTTCAAAACGCTCATAGAGCGCACGACACCACCACTTCCTAATCAAAGGCATGTCCATCTGAAAGAAAAGTGACAAGAAAAATGTTTAGTTCATAATGAATCCTTTCTCTTCAAGATTAACAGTATTGCAACATAAGCAACATTTTAAGTAGGCAATTGCTTCTTTGGTTAAAAAAATTAATAAATAAACTAACCTCCAGGAATTCAAACCCTGCACTTGTAATAATACAAAGGAACAGAGATATATGTATTTATAATTATAAATTATATATGTAATTATACTGGAACAGAGAAGATGAAAAACAAAGCATTTTATTTACAATGTTGACATAAGCCTGCATATACTTACAAAAAAAATAAACAGACCTTACCATAAGCATAAAAATCCCGCAGTCATTTCCACAGATCTGGCGTGGCAAGCCCTAAAATAAACAAACAAATTAATAAAATAGATAAGATTAGATATGATTGATGGATAATAGCTGTTATCTTGTTCTAAACTACTCAAAACATTTTTGGAAATTTGTGTTTGGTCGATCATATCTCTGTTGTCACTGTGTTATTAGCATTGTATCTTATATAATTGGAAAGCCTGTTCATTTCCCCCGTTTTGCAGCAAGCTATCGGTAAACTAACGTTATAACAATGATTGTTTGTACTGTAGTGCCTTTTAAATATGCTTCGATTATCTTGGAATCGAACATTAGCGTTAGCCAACACTATCATAAGCTAACGTTAAATTCGATTTAGCTAAACGCTAAAGTTCACGTTACATACATAACGTTAGTAAGCTACTCACACTTCGACTAGATAGCTAACATTAACTTTGCTGTCGTATTCAAGACACCAGAATTGTTTTTAACATTAAACAAATAAAACTTGATTCACATTCAGTTTTGTACTCACGTTCAGATTGTCGTCCATCTTTTTGTTTCTCTTGTGCATGCGCAGGACTGTAGGGTCCTCAGACGGTCCCGGCCGGCCCTGAGACTGTCCCGGCCCTGAGACGGTCCCTGCTCCGGTATTGCAGGCACACCCTTCTCGGACGTTCTGCCCAACGCCCCAAATGCGATCATAGACCTCAAGCTAAAGTGCAGTCCTTCCAACAACCGCTAGGTAGCAATACATGTCAATGTAGTGTGTGAGGGACGTACGATTCGACGCCCCAGAGCAACAGAGACGGTAATGATGTCCGCAAACCAACCAAAGCCAATTATTCAACATACATGTATCGACTCGAATTTATATACATTTATATGAATTATAAATACAATCTATGAAATGTGTTCAGATGAAAAATTAAATATACTTTTTTTCTTCTATCCAATCAAGTGGGGCGCCGCCCCTAGCGTCCCTATGGACGAGCCGCCACTGAGGACTAGTCCCTCAAGCTCATAACCTTACAGTACTATGATACTGACCAGACTGCTCATAACCTTACAGTACTATGAGACTGACCAGCTTGACACGGATACATCTGCCCAAATTCTGGGGATGTACTCAGCTAATAAAAAATAAAAGGTAATCTGCTTATGAGGAATCATGATCTTGTGCAGGACTTCAATATTGGAGGTGGCGGTGAACAAGGCCACAAGGGGCGCAATACAAACATGAGTACATTTTGGCCTGCAGGTCTCTCACGCCGCAGTTACCTTGGGAAGTGAAACGTGAGACCTTGGGCTGGCACCAATCAGCTATTCCTTGAAAAACATGCACGTTCCATAGAGCCCTTTAACCAATTAAATCAATGTTAATCATTTGTTAACCCATCAATACAAATATAACAAATAAATCGTACAACCAACTAATTCCAAATAGTTTATTATTTTCCTCCTTTAAAAAACAAACAAATCTTGGGGCATTGGACAACAAACAAAAAAAATTACGTTTAATATATACAAAGTTGTGTCGAAATGCGCAATCTGCTATATGACCTGCTAAAACGGTCTAATGAAGTCCGGCCTAAAAATTGAAGTATTTGATCAGCGGATTACGATCAACTACGTGACCCTGGTTATAAACGTGTCCACGCATACTGCAGAGCTGCCGAACATTTCCTGAGAAGCGTACGTCATGTACAGAAAGCCATCGTCGTCTTTGTGGTCCTTGTAGACCTGCGCCATGGTGAGCGACATACTGGCAAGCCCGTTGTTGTTGATTAGCAAGTAGAAGGCTTGACTTGGCATGAGAGACATCCGGTTTCTGAAATGCAGAAAGGAAAAAAAAAACCACCAGCATCAATTAGGAACGAGCTCCATGGTTTCTGTGAAGGTTTAAAACACGACCACAATACAGACCCGAGATGTAGGCCTACTACAGCTACGGACTTCTGCGACGGCCAACACTCCACTCGGCGAAATGCGTAACAAAATCACTTAGGCCAAATGCATTTACTAATTAACTTTCGCGGCAGCTCCGGTCACCCACATCAAGTAAGCAATTAATCACCTGCTGAATTTACCGTGTGCAGTTATACCAGAAGGCAATCGCGGAAAATTGCATCTTCCAAAAAATGTTCCAATTGCCATAATGAAATGCTCACCTTATAATGGTTACAAACTGAGTCATGGACAGTTCTTGTGGGACAAGAAATTTCGTCTTATCCAGCGGAGGCAAGTATTTTTCCCTGGAATATCTTTCTATAATCACCTGCAGAAAGTTTTTCTTAAATTATCTTTTTTTCCCAAGACACAGCCAAGGCAAAAATTCAGGATATCGTCATACTGATAAAAATGAAGCCTTACAGGAATCTTGGTTGGAAATTTTGAGCGAATCCCTGCTACCTCTTGCTTTCTTGTCGCTGTGGAAAACGTCGCGCGAAAAGCGCAAACTTAAAATACGATCTTTAGTGCAAACACTTAACACATGAATGTTTCAAATCTTACCAAAGCTTTTCCTAAGTTTGAAGGGCTTTGTATGCTGTGGTTTTTCCAGTGGAGGCATGATGCTACGTGACTAGCCACACGAACTCTTACTCTCACCTTCACACGTATCTTGTCCCTATCTACTGAAGCAATCAATAGGGGTGGAGCGAGAGGTCGACATTAAATAGGGTCTTCGTCGTGACGTAGTTGTGCCTTCACGCAGTGGACGATCAATGAAACCGATATGATTCGATTACTTTTTTGGCCTTGATAGGAGGTCAGCAGCACGGTTCCAATTGTCTAAAACAAGTAGCTACGACGAATCTAATCTATACAAGGATATTTTTGAAAAACTTAACAGTAAACTTTTTATGCAAATAAGTGTAAGCTATATATTTTTTAAATGAATTACTTATCCAAAGAATTACTGTATATTAATGCACCATCGTTTATGTATCAGACCGGAAACAAATGCCAGTTATACATATATAGTTGTTTTGTAGTTGAAGTTGCTATATCTAATGTCTTGTGTTCATCTTGTAGTGAATTTGCAAGCAGTTTATGTATTTCTGTGGTTGATGATATATCATAGTAACCTGATACTGGGTACCACCTTTATCATTTCAAGAAGCAAAATATTACTTGACACATTTATAATGCCAAGCAAGGAAGTGTGCAAGGATGTAGATCGCATTTAAACTTTGGGGAAAGGGCAACGAACAGGAAATTCTTTAGGATTAAAAATTTCTTTTTGGAATACCACCCAATACAACCATTTTATGTTTTCCCAAAGTTGAGGGGGGAAACGTCCATTTGTGTGTATGTGTGTGTGCGTGTGAGTGAGTCAGTGTGTGTGTGTGTGTGTGTGTGTGTGAGTGAGTCAGTGTGTGTGTGTGTGTGTGAGTCAGTGTGTGTGTGTGCGTGTGAGTGAGTCAGTGTGTGTGTGTGTGTGTGCGTGTGAGTGAGTCAGTGTGTGTGTGTGTGTGAGTGAGTCAGTGTGTGTGTGAGTGAGTGAGTCAGTGTGTGTGTGTGTGTGTGTGCACACACATGTTCTTTAACTCTAAAGGCATAGATTTGTGAGACTGTTTTAATATTTCCCCTGTATGGGTGGAGACTGTGCTGCAGGATGCCTGTGTTATAAGTGGGGGACACAAAAAACAATATTTATGAGACTGAGAAGGAAGGCAAAAAATCGCATAAATATGAAACAAACAAGAAAGTAAAGTTTGTACGCTGCAATATATTTAGGAACAGCTGGTCATATTCCACGCAGGGTCAGGATTGGTCATTATTGCTGTTTCTGGGTGAGCGAGTTCTGCGCAGGCTGATGGGTAAACATTGGCACAGCTGCTTCCATTGTCATCTCTCCTGAAGGGAGATTGAGACTTTCTGTTTGTTGCCACTTGTTCGTTTGCAGTGTTGCTGTTGCTGTGTGTGTGTGTGTGTGTGTGTTTGTGTTTGAATGAGAGACACAGAATATGTAAGTGTGCGTGTTCCAGGGCCGATTTACAGGCATAGGCAACATAGGCAGTCGCTGTCCGATAGGGGGGCGCCAAATGGGTCCACAATCTCTCTCTCCAGTCAAACCCCGCCCTCCCCCCCAATCTCGCCAAAGACGGCAGAAACGTGTGTAAACCTGTTTGTTATATGTTATGTGTGCAGAAGCATATTATTGCCAGAAGGGGGCGGTGTTATACAGGAAATGTGTCTATGATTCAAATAACAAAAAAAAAGGCTTTCCATTGACTGCCACGGCATGGGTAAGTGCAGAAATGTTTTCAAAATGTTACCACCATCTAAAGAAAACCTACAAACATGTATATGACCCAGGTCTGCTGCTGCTGAGCTTGTGTTAGACTGTCCAGGTTGATTTTTGTGATGTGATTGATCGTCCCCTTTATCCTTTGCTTAAAGCAAGGATGCACAACTCCAGTCCCGGAGGGTAGGTCTGCGTGCTGGTTTTCGTTCCAACCAATTGCCTTAGTTGTGGTTTTCTGACAGCTCTGTAAACTGCGCTGGTTCACTCCTGTACTTGAGCGCAGTGAAAAGTCTGCAGCTGTAGCTAAGATATGATAGCGCTAAGCTAATTTAATAATTAAGTGCAGAAGTTGGCACAAAATCCTGAAATGGATCAGCCCTTGTTGTGGACCCCTGACTTGAGTCTATTGAGCTTAGTCCAGGATTGATCCTGTTTCAAGGTAGCCTTTCAGGACATACAGTGTCTTTTTTTTTTTTAAACCAGTAGATGGCCTAATTTCTAATTGTTGTATATTTTGTTGTCGATGGCCTCATTTCTCATTGTTGTATATTTTGTCGATGTTGTAGATGGCCTCTTATTGCATTCCAGAGCTGATAATATATTTGCTTTGTTTGTGGACTGAATTTGTTTTGTGTGCCACTGAATTCATTTTGAAAGTCTATATGGTTTATTCTCCCCTGCCTGTCTTTTTTCAGGATATCACACAAAAATGTGCATGTATATGTGTAAAAATATAAATACAACATAAAATATGACTTAATGTAGAATATACATAACGGCACACATCGACAAGGAAAATAAAAACTCGAAAGAGTTCTCAATGTAGTTTAGATCATTATACATATCAATAGCATAGGCAGAACTATTTATATAGTTGGGCTTGCGTGGAACTAGGTGGGCCAGAACTACTGTGCCTAGGTGGGCATTCCCAATTGGGCGTGGTGGTTCAGCCAGGATAAATGTGTGGGTCAGGATACTATTCATAAGTGACCATGGCCCACCCTAGCCCACCCATGCCTACGTCACTGATGGTCTGGCTGATGGGTTTACATGCAAAATGAAAGAAGGCTGATTAAGCATTCTGCATGGATGTATACTCTGTAGTAAATAGCTTCTGGAAAAAAAAACTAAGTGGGCAGAAGTAGGCTTGAGGGTTAGAGATGCATTATTAAAGACAAAAGAAAAAAGTCATAAAGCATAATAATCCTGTCGTTATTGTTTTTATCCAGCGGAGGCAAGCCGAGGGGGACAGTTTTTCCTGGTACTTATATTGTGACGGGCCGGGACGGGATGGGCTGGGCTGGGACGGGACGGGACGGGACGGGCTGGGATGGGACGGGCTGGGACGGGACGGGACGGGATAGGGTACATGCTCCTGGCTGCAGGGGCTGTACAGCACGGCTGGGGGGCTGCAGAGTGAGGTGAAGCATCAGCTGATATAGCTCCTGTGGAAATTTTGGCTCTAATGTTTTATTTGGTTTTTTAAAAATGTTTTTTCACCTCATTTTCTCCCCAATTTGAATGCCCGGCCACATACCGCCGCTGTCCTGCCGCGATCTCTGCAGATATGGAGTATTATCCAATCAGAAGCTCGGCTTCGGCTGTAATGTCCATTAATAAATGATTGAACGTCTCAGATTTAGGAAATAAAGGAAACAAAGGTGTTAATTAAAGCCAGTTTTTCTAAAAGATTCTATGTGTAACATACACTAGTAAGTCATATAACAATACCCTTTTAAATATTTTTCTGAGAACTACAACAATCATTTGTTGATAAATATTTTAGGCTTTATTGGACAGCACAGTGTAGAGAGACAGGAAGAATGGGGAGTGAGAGAGAGGGGTCGAGCAGTCGGATTCGCACTGCCGATGTTGCGGCTCGCAATGAGCACGTGGATAGCGCTCTACATGCTACACCACCGAGACACCCCTACAACAATCATTTGTGGGCTCTCGTAAACTTGAAGTGACACAAGCAGGGCCAGTTGGAGAGCGAATGATAAATTACCATTCAAACTGAAATGAACAGAATTAATGCATACAAATGCCTGATGTCCAGCACTGTTGGGGCAGTTTATTGCATTAAACGTTTATCATACATTTTTTGTGTCAATGTTGCGATTTACGACAGAAATGCTTTTACTGCACTTTAAAGGCCACTCTAATAGTTCTCCTTGAAGAGTCAGCATTTGAAAATGACTCTTTGATAAGGTGATTCGTTGGATTTATCAGCAACTTAATGGGTATTATAATGTAATTTGCAAGTTATTTGTACACCCAAACAAAACCACCCCGGTGCCTATAAATGACTATTTACGTTTTATTTGATCAAAAATTATTCTATTTCTCTAAAGTGTGGTATTAGGTGATTCCAATATCCCTATTATGACCTCACAAATGAACGATGATATAATGCTTGGTTGCAGTCTTGCAGACCTAAGAATCACCATGGAGACACTGTCCGAAACAGGGGTACGGTAGGGATCCGTTTCTGTTCTTTATGGTATGATGCTCTTTCATTGGGTCATATTTGTCTAAAAGGGTACAATGGGCATACCTTTGAGGTACAATATAGGTACCATTTTTTAGCTTTTTTGTGTGTGATGGTAGGGTTTTGTTGATTCGTGGACCTACTGAACAGTAGGACATGTTCCGGAATTTCAGGGTTCGCATGGAAACCAGGGCCACAGATTCTTTAGAACCGCCAGATGCTCTGCTCCATATTCTGTCTGAACATTGAAATGTATCCCTTCCGTTGACGCTACATTTTGAAATATCCCAATTTGCATCTTCTGAAAATTAATTGAAGAAAAAGGTGGGACAGAGTGTTATACAGTCTAAACGGCCATCTGGAGGCACTGGGCCCCATGAAAAAATCTTAGTGGTGGATCCTCCACCATTTAATAAAATTGTACATGATCCTGCTGTATTTATGATCTTACTCTCCCCCCTTATGATGACACTTGGCCGGAAACTTCTGAAGGTAATAAAATAAGAGGGCAGAACGATTGTAGGAGCTAATTATCTGGTTAGGTTGCAATAAAATCTGTGTCAGAACATCTCGTCTGAGGTGACTTCCTGGTAAGGCAAATAAAAGTATAGTATAATCCAGTCTACATTCTGTGTGTGGCTGCAGCGAAGGACTAGCTGTCACTTGTGTTTGTCTTTGGGAGAGAAGCATGACAGCCTCCATTTGGCTCTGTGTCGTTGCGTAAGCCGTGTACTCTGCTAAGTTCACTTAAAAAAAAGATCTGCAACAATGATCGCTGACATTTTATTCTCATCTGGTTTCATTATTTTCTCTCTCTCAGAAAGAGCAGCAATCCGAAAATTCTCTATCTTTCTCTCTCCGTCACCTCCTCCTCTCTCCCCTCTCTCTCTTTCACTCACTCTCCTTTTTTCCTTCTCTCTCCTTCTTTCTATCTCTCTCTCTCCTCTTTCTCACCCTCACCTCTTTTTTCTCTGTCCCTCTCATCCTCCTTTCTTACTCTGTCTCTCTACCTCACCTCTCCCTCCCTCTCTCCCCCACCCTCTCTCATATGCCTACCTGCATATTCTGAATTCAGCAACCCTGCCCCTAGACCCAGAGGACAGAGTGTGTTTGAGCACGTGTACGAATTTTACCTCCATAGCCATTCTCTGTCCCAAATCACTCAATCCAGCTGTCAGCTATAATGACCTGTAGCGTTGCGGTCCATCAGGCTGTTTGTCTACTCTAGTAGCTATACGACTCAGTGGGGGTTTAACGTTGAGCGAAATCGTCAGTGTTTTTTTCCGATCGGAGCCGTTTGATACGAGCTATGAAAAGCCTTGGGAGGAACAGAGCGTTCGGCCTCATTACAGCGTGTCTTAATGCAAAGGCTGAAAAACATTTGATCAAGCGTGGCAGATTTTGAAATGCAAGGAGCGAAGGGGGATGCCAGTTATACCAGGATGGAGGTTATGCAATGGCAGCCTAAAGGAGCTAAAATGAGTAAGCAAGAGAGAGAGATGAGTCAGATGGACAGGTTTTTGGATTGGCATGTTTTTTTTTACGTAAGCGAGCATAGGCTACCGAAACTCGTTGGAAACGCTGCTGCCGTTTCTCTGGCGCGCGACCACCCGTTGAATTTGCGGCCCGAGAGAACACCGCCGCAGGCTTTAATCGCGCGCGCGGGCGCCACACGTCGCCGATGGGAAGATCGGGTCATCGTTCGTTTTTCGTTATTTAATTAAGGCGTTGTTAATTAGGCGCATTAATCGCGGGTCCCGCGCTCGCTGTGTGTCAGAGAGGTTTGTGAAGGGTGCCCCGGTCTTCTGATGGCTCATGTTTTTCGGCGCAATGCGACCTCAGACTTATAATTTTCTGCTCTATCTCTGCCTGTAACCTCACAAAAAACTCACATTTCTTACAGACCAATCATATATTGATTAAATCACATATTCATTTTTTATTCTTTCTTCTTCATTTCACCAGGTTTGACAGCTGAGAACTCAATTATCTTTTGTGGTGGTGACTTTGGGAATCACTCTGGGGGGATGGGGGTATAGTGATACAGAGAGCCAGACATAGAGCCAGTTTTAGCAATTTAACTAAGGCACTGGGGTTTACACTCCAACTCAGAATCGACCCTTGGGTTTGTGTGGCCCTAAACAAGAATGTTATTGTGGCCCAAATGTGTTAAAAAATTTAATTCTGTGGCCCAGGGACATTTGTGGCCCTAAAAACGGCATTGTGTTTCTACCAGAGGCCGGCTCTGCTCCAACATTTTCAAAAAAGCGCTATAGTAGCTTTGATAACACAGCAAAGTCAGTTTGTTCATGTAACACTGTGTGTACTATAATCAATGTTCATGTCTACAGCTGCTACGTTATGATAGAACTGCACTTTATCTGACCTGTTTGTAGTTCCTTCAATGACCTTCGTTATGCACTTATTGTCTGTTCCTTTGGATTAAAGCATCTGCTAAATCTAATGTAATGTTCAGCAAGGGATTGACTGCAGGTGTTAATGTGGGGACTGTAGTAAGGTGTGTAATACAGATAAGAAAGGTATGTTGGGTTGGAACAATCAATTGCTCGAGTGTACATTAAGGAGTATTCGCATGCCGTCGTAATTCAGAGTGATAATGTGCTTATCAGTGGGAATGGAGGAAGCGTTTGGAAGAATGAATGTACCTGAAAAGGTCTGTGTTTTGGAGCCTGTGAACGAGGCAGTTTAGCATTAAATTAAACTAATTACCCACAATTCTCAAAGGAAATGACTTCCTCATTGATGTGTTGCAGTAATAAGGTAATGAAAGTTGTGATGCTGTGTGCTTTTTTTAAAGGTAATGAACACCTGTCTGTCTCTCCATCCTAACCTGTGTTATCATTACGACCACCTCCATCGTTTTATGTCACTCCGCTGGAGGGCGCAGAATGATTACGAGGCTATTACGTATGGGGCCTACCCTTCACCACAACACAGAACACCAACCATGTGAAGGTTTGGACCAATTGCAGACAGGCGGAGGTCTAAGACCTGTCTACGAACTGGTGGGTTTGTGAACCGTTTGCCCTGGGGGCTTGCACACACCGCACCATACAAACTCAAAACACCACGTTTTTTTTTGTTTGTTTATTGTTCGAAACAATTTGTTTTGCTGAAAAAGTCCTGTTTCATTTTAAGTATCCTGGTGTCTTTAGGCCAGTGTGTTGGCACCTGTCCTGGGGGGTCAATGTGTCTGCTGATATTTGGTTCATCACTGAAGTGCTTCCATTAAGGCACTGATTGGCTAAAGAGTTCACACACCTCGTTTACAAAGGCCGAAATCGGCTGCTGATTTGAAATGAAACCACAAAAATAAAAAAAAATAAAAAAAAGATGCTGCAGTTCTCCGGGAGTTTGGCGCTCCTGATTTAGACGCCGTTATCCACGGGGGAGGATTTATAAAAGTGCGCGACACATCACTAAGGCTTTACACCGCCATTGTTCCCCTTGCTTTGTTTTGGAGCTGAGCCATACCTGTGTAAGCAGTACAGTGTGAGATCGAGCCAGTGACCTTCACAGTTACATGGTGCGTATCCCCGCACGGGACCCAAAAACGCTTACCGAGCGAAAACACCCAGGTTCCTTCTCACGCGGGATTAGCAAACTCTTCTCATAACTGTCACTACTGTCCAGAACACAGTCAGTGCCAGCAGAGCAGTGTAATGATTAGAGAGGTTGCAGGTTCAATTCCCAGTTGAGGCACTTGTAGCTGCAGTCTAATAGCAAGATATTAAACCTTAGAGCTTGATTTATCACACTTTTTTATCACACACACACACACACACGCACACAAAAAATAACATGGCCAATGATTGGTCATGGTATTTGTTTTGCACCAATCATTGATTGTGTTAGTTTTTTTTGCATCTGCTAAAACATTAAATCCTACTAAATCAGGCTCTTGATTGTTTCCGTAAGTAAGTATACAGCTATATAAATAGATTGTACGTACAGTCTGAATGTGTAAGTCACTCTGGAGAAGACCGTTCGCTAAATGGTCTGAGACACTTACGTGAGGTGCATATGAGCTGCTGTGTGATGGCCTTTCATGGTGCCCTATCGTAGAACAAAATAATATATGGGCTGTTGAGCCCATCTTGGGTCATTTAAATACAGGCGAGAACAGTGGTCCCTAGCCCTGTTCCTGGAGATCTACCGTCCTGTAGGTTTTCACTCCAACCCTAACAAAGCACACCTCATTCAACAGCTAGAGATCTACCGTCCTGTAGGGTTTCACTCCAACCCTAACAAAGCACACCTCATTCAACAGCTAGAGATCTACTGTCCTGTAGGGTTTCACTCCAACCCTAACAAAGCACACCTCATTCAACAGCCAGAAGAGACCTCATTGAGCTGCTAATTAGTAGAATCAGCTTTTACCAAATTAGGGTTGAAATGAAAACCTACCTGGAGATGGTAGATCTCCAGGAACAGGGTTGTGGACCACTGGGACAGAAATATTCCAGCATTGCGGCAAGCCTGCGTCTAACTGCGTTAACTGTTCCACACGTTGATGACTCACTGTGTATTAAAAAATAAATAAATACGTCAGTGTGGGATTCACCATTAACTTGTCTCGGCCTGTTTACCCGTGTTCAGCTGACAGAACTCAACATGGAAACACCTCTTGTACCTCATTTGTCAAGCCCTTTTGATGGCTTATGGCGTCAGTAAGAGCCCTGTACTCATCTGCTTCTGGCTGGTGTCGTGCATCCATATCCTCCTAAGACACCGCTAATTAATTTATGTCTTCTGTAGTGGACAATAGTCTCTGGTCTTAATCTTAATCTCAAGTGCAATATATTCTACACTACATTCAGGACATTCAATAAATAAGAATATTTTTGAATACAGTTTTCACTGCAACATGTTCTTGCCATCCGAGACACTCACATTTAAACACTTCTGCCGGGTCTCGTAATGTCTGTGAGCTACCTGTATTTCTGAAGCAGCTGTTCTGCTAAACCTGGGCTAAATTCCCCAGCAGTCACGTGAACAGCGCAGTGTAGTGTATACTGTCGCATAATTCTGCCGTAGCTCAAAATTAACTTTTTTATTTGTTTACACATCATTGGCTGCAATGGAAGCATATTCACAAAGATTGTCCGATTGTCAAGCCCCCTGGTCCAAAATAAAAATAAAGGTCGATGACCATGTTTATTCAGTGTAGCTACTTTATAAAAAGTGCACTTTATCAAGAGCCTATTTCACAAGCCACCGGATTAAGCTATGTAAAGTCTGCATGTTAGCAGAATCTTATTGCCTTTTCTCCGCTGTTACAGAGCAGCATTTTGTTGGCAGAAGGGTGTGCATTCGTAACTAAATGTTTGTGTTAAAATATGGAGAGCGGTACACACCACCACCAGCAGTGTTAAATGATTATCACGTAGCATTAGCATCTGCATGGAAAGCAGGCCGCTTATAAATAAATAAATAAATACACCCTCCAGGAGAGTGAAGTCCACTGCTGGTGGAGTTTTCCCCTGGTAATTGATCTCTCTGTGAAAGAGTTGACAATTAGCCAATGTCCTTAAGCCCAGTGCTAAAACGGTCATCTTATTAAACACAGTAGAGTGATGGCCTGTCTGGTCATCAAGAGTGACCGCGATCAGTGGACCGAAGATATCAGTGACCTCTGCCAATCATTTGCGGGCAATTTGTGTAAAAAAACGCTAGTAACATGAGATTTGTGTCTTCTAAAAGAGAGAATGAGACATTCTCATTTGGATGATTATTCTCTTATTTGCATAAGAGAAAAAAAAAAAATGATGCATTGTGTGAATGTATTTTTTTAGTAGAACACCTTTATCTGGAGTGACTAACATCTTGCATGATAAGACATTATTACCAGTTTTCACAGCTTAACAGAACTGAAGCAATTCTCGTTTGTGTTCAGGAAATAACTCTGCCCAAGGATATAACGGCTTTGTCCCGCCCATGATTGAAACCCGCAGCTGCCTTCACAAATGCACTTCCTGCCACTCAAGTCTATTGTATTGGTTTATACTGTAAATGCCCATTCACTTGAATGAAGATAACCACACATTTTATTGTGTTGACTTTGAGGTCATATAGGTGCACTGCCTGGGGTTATAGTGCTGTTCAGACAATAAGGGGTGGAGAATAAAAGTTCAGTTGAGGCAGGAGAAGTGGAATGTTACTAGGACCTTTAGCATGTGCAATACCTTTTAGCATACGCAAAACCATTAACAGGACCACTGATTGGTCATAGTATTTCTTTTGAACCAATCGCTGGTTGCGTTGTTGTTTTGTGCATGCTTAAAGGTCTTAGTAAATCCGGCCCTTTCAGTATACGAGCCAGTTACTCAGACACTCAATGTTACTCAATCTCATTGCTTGTGCGTATCAAATGGCAGGCATGGGTTTTGAAATATTTAGGGGGGGGGGGGGGGGCGAGCAGCCAGCACCTGTAAAGTACCTAGCTTTTGACAGCAGCTTTTAATATCCTTCAATATTTCAGATTTAATAGGTGAAATTTGGTCTGTTTGAATAGAAAGCCACCCGCTAATGTATTGATGTATGAGCGGATCTCTGGAACAAGACGTTTACAGACGGAGGTAAACGGCTCTCCTAAGTGTGCAAAGCCCTCTCTGCACTGACTCTGAAACCCTGGGAAGGGACACTGACGATTGCCCTGTTTTACAAGCGCACGCTTCGTCCGCTTTTACGCTTATCTTTCCGTCCAACCAGCCGGCCTTCATCACTCCCCATTCCCCAAGAGGTATAATCTACCACTTCAAAAGGTTCCCATCAGGAAGGTTCACGATCAGACATCACTAGTGCTGTAAAACAGTAAACACGTTTCATATCCCATAATTCTTCTAAGGTAGGCTACCTGTGCTGGATAGGTGAAAGGTCACATCACTGTATGTCTGCTGGCTCTGATTAAATACTGAATGGGGTGAGACTGCAACAGTATCATCCACAGAGTCCACCCAATGGCATCTACTGATATTTCACAACTTCATCTATAGCTGCTCTCTACAGATGGAGCGCAACCCTTCCTCCGCTTTCTCTCACACATACACACTCTCTCTAATCTCTTTCTCTCTCTCTCTCTCTCTCTCTGGGTGCGTCCCAATAATACTCTTAGTATATAATTTACCTGACATTGCAGTTTGCACCGAGACATTAATTAATATGTAACCATTAATATGTAATCAGCAACATTAGATTAGGACACAAAGATCCGTACTGAGGAGAGGAGGTGGTAGTGGAAGAAAGGAGGGTGCATTTTTTGAGTATTAGGACGCACTCTCTCTCTCGCTCTCTCTCTGTTTCATCTTGCTCATGTGACTGATGTCACACATTAAAGATATCACGTGTTCTGTAGCTAATCCCAGAAGTCAAAGTGGAAGCTTGCACCTGCCATGTAGAATAATGTAGTAAAAATCAAGTGACAGCAAATTACAGTGCTCATCTCCCTCCGCACAGCCCAGAAGTGAATGCATTAAGCCTCTCGGCTCAATTTGATCTAAACACATCTTGACAGTAAAAAAAAAAGGCTACATCAATGCTGTACGTATGAAGTGAGTAGAATATGAAGAAGTTCATGATTAAAATGAGTTTTGCATGTAGAGTTTATATATTTTAAATATTAACATATTCAATGTAATATATTAAAATAGTAAGGACACTGGAAACAGGAAGCAGGAAACTGGAGGAATGTCTCTATTTGCACAGCATTATGGGTAATCTGGTCTTTTTCATAAGGGGGGGGGGGGGAATGTGGCTTTCTACCCACTGCTGTGAATGGATGGATGACCTACTGTATAATCTGTGAGGTGGTGGGATGGTGGAGAAATAGGCTGACCCCAATGGCCTTCCATCGAGTACTTCTTATGCCCATGCACCAAGTGTGAATCTCCACTGGGTGGCGCACACGAGCACACAAATACACGCATAAATGCACACACATTACACGCTCAAGAATACATTCATGTGTAAACACACACACAGGCACTTAACACATGCAGGCACATACAGTATAAGTATAGTACTATATGTATAGTACACACTGAAAAATGCTGTATGTACACAGACCCGTCAACATGTATGCACTCAAGAACACGTGAAGGTACATACAAGTGCATGTGCACAAGCATGAATGCATGATCACACACATGTACACACGCAATCCCTTACATACAGACACAAAAACCTGTATTATAATGAGATAATATGAGGTTAGTAGCATCTCAGAATGTACAACAAAATGCAATAACCGCTATTTATTATTATTGTTAACTGCATGCATATTCCTCATTTTGTTGCTAGGCAATGTATGACATGCACAATTTGAATATTATGTCAAATAAAACAAAAAAGCCTCTATGTAAACAACGCTTAGTTTCTTAGATGAAAGGCTAAATTGACTCCATGAATGTATTATGTGAAATTCCAATTGTTTTTAATTAGTGCTATCAATTAATGGCTTTAGGAAAACAAAACATATGCGGTAGTTCTGACCACACTTTGAAACATGATCCTCAGCCACTTATCTGTAAAATATATAAAATATTGTCTTTTCCACTGCCAATTATTTGAAAATGACCAGCCTTAATTTAAAAAGCAAAGCAAATGATTTCCTCCTTTCACCCTTAGAGCAGATGGGTGTTATGTGACATGAGCAATGAGGCGATTTAAAACACATGGAACTATTAAATAATGGGAAACATTACATAAACCCACCATTTACAGTTCACTGGTAGCTTACTCTTTTTTTAACACTACGTTCCAACATTCATTTGAACGCTCTATTTCAGGACACGAGGTACTTCCTGTCCACGACTCGGTTTAATTTAGGCCAAATCAATGCATTAGTGCCTAAGCTCTAAGTGCCTCGTTTAACAAGTTCATTTAATTTCATTAATTCACTGTTCAGCGGTTCTCATTGCGCTTAATTTATTCCTGAGCCAATGACGTTGCTGAATGTACGATTGCTAATAAACAACAGAAATGTTCACAATTTGATCAAATCTAACAGAATTTATAGGGTCTATTATTGTAGAGTTTGAAGTACCTTGTTCGAGTTGATATCACAATGAAAATGTTGTTGCTGTAAAGTGATATACACCAGAGACAAATATGTTGTTTGTGAATGTACAGTAATTAAATGCTTAAAGCTTGCCATTGGTTGCCGGTATATTACTATAATTTTTATATTTAAAGCAATGCCTCTTTAAAGCAATCTCTGGGCCAATAGAGATGTCAGCACATTCTGTAACTATAACTGTGTTTTAGAGTGTGATTGCAGATCATTGTGTTATCATATACCATATAACTTTAGTGTACTTTCCTCAGGATAGAACCCAGACTGCAAAAATAGTCTTAACAAGTGTTTTAGTCTTGTTTTTTTTAATAGAATATATTAGCTTGTTTTCAGTTACTTTTTGCTCGACACGTGAAATTGTCTTACCCCACTGGCAAATCTTTTTGTCTTATTTAGCAAAAAAAGTAATAGAAATAATACTTCAAGTCTAAATATAAGACTAAAACACTTGTTAAGATTGAATATTTTTTATTTTTTTGCAGTGAAAGTGTGTTTGCTTTTTTTGACATGCCGAAATTGTGTCCTTTCAAGTTTTTTTTGAGTATCTCTCGTGTTCAGAAGAGAGGAACGTGTTTGCCTAGCCTGAAAAGACCCGCACTTTCACAACTGGATCGGGGGGGGGTGAACACGATTTCCGTCTGTTGCCTTTGTGGATTGCATAAAAACGGCAAGCTGATGCCTTTACCAGCCTCGCACGTGCAGGGGCATGATGGGAATTCCTCTCTCTCTCACTGCATTGTTCTCACGCTGCCAGGTGTGTTATATTCAGAGAGAGAGTGTGAGCATGTAAGTGTGTGGGAGGTTTACGTCAATGTAGCGTGTTCCTACTCTTCAGTTCCCCCGATGCATTACCTTTGAATTCTTCCCCAGTAAGCATGTACAGTCATGTGAAAAAGTAAGTACACCCTCAAACGGTAGTCAGTTTTTTTTTTTTACACATCTGGACACAAGTTTATTTTCCATATTGATTGATTAAGGTAAACTAATTCAACAGATGATGCTAAGAACGTAGACTTTGGAATCACTTAAGCAATTTAAATGAACATAAATACAAATGTATCCTCCTCATGAGGAAAAAGTAAGTACACCCCTACGTTCACAATCAAATATATTGATGAAAATTGATGTCTGGTGCACAAAACAGGTGTACATGATTGTCCAATTATTAGATAATAATTTGGAAGTTTGCAAGACTCTTGAGATCTTATTTTCAGGTACTCTTACAAGAAAGATACGAAAAGTACGAAAAAAGGTACAAACGCTTGTCACGGGGGTGGTACCCTATAGGTACATAAGATTCTACCACGAGCCAGCAATACATAATTAATTTGTACATTTTATTGGTTGAAAAGGTGCTTATTAGTATTCAAATATAACATTATGGTACTTTCAGGGTACGTTTGGGAAATTTGTTCCTTAAAGAAGAAAAATGTACTTCCACTGTACCTTTAATTCTGAGAGTGTAGCAGATGCTGGTGACCAGTGGCATTAGCTCATATGTGCGATCTACACTGCCTGGCCAAAAAAAGTTGCACACTCTAATATTTTTTTGGACCGCCTTTAGCTTTGATTACGGCGCACATTCGTCGTGGCATTTTTTCGACAACCTTATGCAACGTACAACTGGATATTTACTGAAACAGATCAGGTTAAGTACCTTTATACAGCTGGATATATACTGAAACAGATCAGGTTAAGTACCTTTATACAGCTGGATATATACTGAAACAGATCAGGTTAAGTACCTTTATACAGCTGGATATATACTGAAACAGATCAGGTTAAGTACCTTTATACAGCTGGATATTTACTGAAACAGATCAGGTTAAGTACCTTTATACAGCTGGATATATACTGAAGCAGATCAGGTTAAGTACCTTTATACAGCTGGATATATACTGAAACAGATCAGGTTAAGTACCTTTATACAGCTGGATATTTACTGAAACAGATCAGGTTAAGTACCTTTATACAGCTGGATATATACTGAAACAGATCAGGTTAAGTACCTTTATACAGCTGGATATATACTGAAGCAGATCAGGTTAAGTACCTTTATACAGCTGGATATTTACTGAAACAGATCAGGTTAAGTACCTTTATACAGCTGGATATTTACTGAAACAGATCAGGTTAAGTACCTTTATACAGCTGGATATATACTGAAGCAGATCAGGTTAAGTATCTTTATACAGCTGGATATTTACTGAAACAGATCAGGTTAAGTACCTTTATACAGCTGGATATATACTGAAGCAGATCAGGTTAAGTACCTTTATACAGCTGGATATTTACTGAAGCAGCTCAGGTTAAGTACCTTTATACAGCTGGATATTTACTGAAACAGATCAGGTTAAGTACCTTTATACAGCTGGATATTTACTGAAACAGATCAGGTTAAGTACCTTTATACAGCTGGATATTTACTGAAGCAGATCAGGTTAAGTGCCTTTATACAGCTGGATATTTACTGAAGCAGATCAGGTTAAGTGCCTTTATACAGCTGGATATTTACTGAAGCAGATCAGGTTAAGTACCTTTATACAGCTGGATATTTACTGAAGCAGCTCAGGTTAAGTATCTTTATACAGCTGGATATATACTGAAGCAGATCAGGTTAAGTACCTTTATACAGCTGGATATTTACTGAAGCAGTTCAGGTTAAGTACCTTTATACAGCTGGATATTTACTGAAGCAGATCAGGTTAAGTACCTTTATACAGCTGGATATTTACTGAAGCAGATCAGGTTAAGTACCTTTATACAGCTGGATATTTACTGAAGCAGCTCAGGTTAAGTATCTTTATACAGCTGGATATTTACTGAAGCAGATCAGGTTAAGTACCTTTATACAGCTGGATATTTACTGAAGCAGATCAGGTTAAGTACCTTTATACAGCTGGATATTTACGGAAGCAGATCAGGTTAAGTACCTTTATACAGCTGGATATATACTGAAACAGATCAGGTTAAGTACCTTTATACAGCTGGATATTTACTGAAGCAGATCAGGTTAAGTACCTTTATACAGCTGGATATTTACTGAAGCAGCTCAGGTTAAGTATCTTTATACAGCTGGATATTTACTGAAGCAGATCAGGTTAAGTACCTTTATACAGCTGGATATTTACTGAAGCAGATCAGGTTAAGTACCTTTATACAGCTGGATATTTACTGAAGCAGATCAGGTTAAGTACCTTTATACAGCTGGATATATACTGAAGCAGATCAGGTTAAGTACCTTTATACAGCTGGATATTTACTGAAGCAGATCAGGTTAAGTACCTTTATACAGCTGGATATTTACTGAAGCAGATCAGGTTAAGTACCTTTATACAGCTGGATATTTACTGAAGCAGATCAGGTTAAGTACCTTTATACAGCTGGATATATACTGAAACAGATCAGGTTAAGTACCTTTATACAGCTGGATATTTACTGAAGCAGCTCAGGTTAAGTATCATTATACAGCTGGATATTTACTGAAGCAGATCAGGTTAAGTACCTTTATACAGCTGGATATTTACTGAAGCAGATCAGGTTAAGTACCTTTATACAGCTGGATATTTACTGAAGCAGCTCAGGTTAAATACTTTTATACAGCTGCATATTTACTGAAGCAGATCAGGTTAAGTACCTTTATACAGCTGGATATTTACTGAAGCAGATCAGGTTAAGTACCTTTATACAGCTGGATATTTACTGAAGCAGCTCAGGTTAGGTACCTTTATACAGCTGGATATATACTGAAGCAGATCAGGTTAAGTACCTTTATACAGCTGGATATTTACTGAAGCAGATCAGGTTAAGTACCTTTATACAGCTGGATATTTACTGAAGCAGGTCAGGTTAAGTACCTTTATACAGCTGGATATTTACTGAAGCAGTTCAGGTTAAGTACCTTTATACAGCTGGATATATACTGAAGCAGATCAGGTTAAGTATCTTTATACAGCTGGATATTTACTGAAGCAGCTCAGGTTAAGTACCTTTATACAGCTGGATATTTACTGAAGCAGGTCAGGTTAAGTACCTTTATACAGCTGGATATTTACTGAAGCAGATCAGGTTAAGTACCTTTATACAGCTGGATATTTACTGAAGCAGATCAGGTTAAGTATCTTTATACAGCTGGATATTTACTGAAGCAGCTCAGGTTAAGTACCTTTATACAGCTGGATATTTACTGAAGCAGGTCAGGTTAAGTACCTTTATACAGCTGGATATTTACTGAAGCAGATCAGGTTAAGTACCTTTATACAGCTGGATATTTACTGAAGCAGATCAGGTTAAGTACCTTTATACAGCTGGATATTTACTGAAGCAGATCAGGTTAAGTACCTTTATACAGCTGGATATATACTGAAGCAGATCAGGTTAAGTACCTTTATACAGCTGGATGTTTACTGAAGCAGCTCAGGTTAAATACTTTTATACAGCTGCATATTTACTGAAGCAGATCAGGTTAAGTACCTTTATACAGCTGGATATTTACTGAAGCAGTTCAGGTTAAGTACCTTTATACAGCTGGATATTTACTGAAGCAGTTCAGGTTAAGTACCTTTATACAGCTGGATATTTACTGAAGCAGGTCAGGTTAAGTACCTTTATACAGCTGGATATTTACTGAAGCAGTTCAGGTTAAGTACCTTTATACAGCTGGATATATACTGAAGCAGATCAGGTTAAGTATCTTTATACAGCTGGATATTTACTGAAGCAGCTCAGGTTAAGTACCTTTATACAGCTGGATATTTACTGAAGCAGGTCAGGTTAAGTACCTTTATACAGCTGGATATTTACTGAAGCAGATCAGGTTAAGTACCTTTATACAGCTGGATATTTACTGAAGCAGATCAGGTTAAGTACCTTTATACAGCTGGATATTTACTGAAGCAGATCAGGTTAAGTACCTTTATACAGCTGGATATTTACTGAAGCAGATCAGGTTAAGTACCTTTATACAGCTGGATATTTACTGAAGCAGCTCAGGTTAAGTACCTTTATACAGCTGGATATTTACTGAAGCAGATCAGGTTAAGTACCTTTATACAGCTGGATATTTACTGAAGCAGATCAGGTTAAGTACCTTTATACAGCTGGATATTTACTGAAGCAGATCAGGTTAAGTACCTTTATACAGCTGGATATATACTGAAGCAGATCAGGTTAAGTACCTTTATACAGCTGGATATTTACTGAAGCAGATCAGGTTAAGTACCTTTATACAGCTGGATATATACTGAAGCAGATCAGGTTAAGTACCTTTATACAGCTGGATATTTACTGAAGCAGCTCAGGTTAAGTACCTTTATACAGCTGGATATATACTGAAGCAGATCAGGTTAAGTATCTTTATACAGCTGGATATTTACTGAAGCAGATCAGGTTAAGTACCTTTATACAGCTGGATATTTACTGAAGCAGGTCAGGTTAAGTGCCTTTATACAGCTGGATATTTACTGAAGCAGATCAGGTTAAGTACCTTTATACAGCTGGATATTTACTGAAGCAGATCAGGTTAAGTACCTTTATACAGCTGGATATTTACTGAAGCAGATCAGGTTAAGTACCTTTATACAGCTGGATATTTACTGAAGCAGATCAGGTTAAGTATCTTTATACAGCTGGATATTTACTGAAGCAGCTCAGGTTAAGTACCTTTATACAGCTGGATATTTACTGAAGCAGCTCAGGTTAAGTACCTTTATACAGCTGGATATTTACTGAAGCAGATCAGGTTAAGTACCTTTATACAGCTGGATATTTACTGAAGCAGATCAGGTTAAGTACCTTTATACAGCTGGATATTTACTGAAGCAGCTCAGATTAAGCACCTTTATACAGCTGGATATTTACTGAAGCAGCTCAGGTTAAGTATCTTTATACAGCTGGATATTTACTGAAGCAGATCAGGTTAAGTACCTTTATACAGCTGGATATTTACTGAAGCAGATCAGGTTAAGTATCTTTATACAGCTGGATATTTACTGAAGCAGATCAGGTTAAGTACCTTTATACAGCTGGATATTTACTGAAGCAGATCAGGTTAAGTACCTTTATACAGCTGGATATTTACTGAAGCAGCTCCGGTTAAGTGCCTTTATACAGCTGGATATTTACTGAAGCAGCTCAGGTTAAGTACCTTTATACAGCTGGATATTTACTGAAACAGATCAGGTTAAGTACCTTTATACAGCTGGATATTTACTGAAGCAGATCAGGTTAAGTACCTTTATACAGCTGGATATTTACTGAAACAGATCAGGTTAAGTACCTTTATACAGCTGGATATTTACTGAAGCAGATCAGGTTAAGTACCTTTATACAGCTGGATATTTACTGAAGCAGATCAGGTTAAGTACCTTTATACAGCTGGATATTTACTGAAGCAGCTCAGGTTAAGTATCTTTATACAGCTGGATATTTACTGAAGCAGATCAGGTTAAGTACCTTTATACAGCTGGATATTTACTGAAGCAGCTCAGGTTAAGTACCTTTATACAGCTGGATATATACTGAAGCAGATCAGGTTAAGTACCTTTATACAGCTGGATATTTACTGAAGCAGATCAGGTTAAGTACCTTTATACAGCTGGATATTTACTGAAGCAGATCAGGTTAAGTACCTTTATACAGCTGGATATTTACTGAAGCAGTTCAGGTTAAGTACCTTTATACAGCTGGATATTTACTGAAGCAGTTCAGGTTAAGTACCTTTATACAGCTGGATATTTACTGAAGCAGATCAGGTTAAGTATCTTTATACAGCTGGATATTTACTGAAGCAGATCAGGTTAAGTACCTTTATACAGCTGGATATTTACTGAAGCAGATCAGGTTAAGTACCTTTATACAGCTGGATATTTACTGAAGCAGATCAGGTTAAGTACCTTTATACAGCTGGATATTTACTGAAGCAGATCAGGTTAAGTACCTTTATACAGCTGGATATTTACTGAAGCAGATCAGGTTAAGTACCTTTATACAGCTGGATATTTACTGAAGCAGATCAGGTTAAGTATCTTTATACAGCTGGATATTTACTGAAGCAGCTCAGGTTAAGTACCTTTATACAGCTGGATATTTACTGAAGCAGGTCAGGTTAAGTACCTTTATACAGCTGGATATTTACTGAAGCAGATCAGGTTAAGTACCTTTATACAGCTGGATATTTACTGAAGCAGATCAGGTTAAGTACCTTTATACAGCTGGATATTTACTGAAGCAGCTCAGGTTAAGTACCTTTATACAGCTGGATATTTACTGAAGCAGATCAGGTTAAGTACCTTTATACAGCTGGATATTTACTGAAGCAGATCAGGTTAAGTACCTTTATACAGCTGGATATTTACTGAAGCAGATCAGGTTAAGTACCTTTATACAGCTGGATATTTACTGAAGCAGCTCAGGTTAAGTACCTTTATACAGCTGGATATTTACTGAAGCAGATCAGGTTAAGTACCTTTATACAGCTGGATATTTACTGAAGCAGCTCAGGTTAAGTATCTTTATACAGCTGGATATTTACTGAAGCAGATCAGGTTAAGTACCTTTATACAGCTGGATATTTACTGAAGCAGATCAGGTTAAGTACCTTTATACAGCTGGATATTTACTGAAGCAGATCAGGTTAAGTACCTTTATACAGCTGGATATTTACTGAAGCAGATCAGGTTAAGTACCTTTATACAGCTGGATATTTACTGAAGCAGATCAGGTTAAGTACCTTTATACAGCTGGATATTTACTGTAGCAGATCAGGTTAAGTACCTTTATACAGCTGGATATATCCTGAAACAGATCAGGTTAAGTACCTTTATACAGCTGGATATATACTGAAGCAGATCAGGTTAAGCACCTTTATACAGCTGGATATATACTGAAGCAGCTCAGGTTAAGCACCTTGCTCAAGAGTACAAAGGCACCGATCCAACTGGGAATCGAACCTGCAACCTTGTATTTGCTAGCACAGTTCCTCTGCCATTATAACTACACTGGCACTCCGCCAAAAACATTGTGAAAATGGACAGCCAGTGACAGATTGTCCAGTATTTATCAGTAAGAACAGGTCGGTGGCGGTCTTTCAATTCACACAGGAAGCGGCAGTCACAGGCCTGAGCCCTGTAAGGAAGAGAGGTCTTTCATCTGTCTTAAAAAATATATAATAAATAAAAAACACAATATCTGTGAGACTGTGAAAGAGAAGAGAGGGGTCTGTCCTGGCCAGGTTTAATCAGAGTCGCACTCTGTGAAATATAATCGAGAAAGAGCCTTTCGAACTGAGCAGCAGTACAGTACATTGAGGCCATGCTAGCAGGAAGAATCATTGGATTTTTTTGAGATGAGATGGACAGTTTTTTCATTTTTATTTATGAGCTTGGAGTTGATAATAACAATACGTTTCTCTGCTGTGTTTTTTTAAAGATATTTGGTTTGTAGGACAAAGAAACACAAAATTGACTATGGGGGACGAGCCAGTATTTTTCAATCTAAAAAGAGGATTTGTTTTGAGGGTAGAGGGTAAAGGGGAACATTTGATACATTTCAAACATTCAAAATAGAAAAAAATCATGTGTTTAAGAGCTGAATTGTTCCTAGACCTTGTGTGTGTGTGTGTGCACCTGCGTGTGCGTGCGTGTGTGCGTACATGTGCGTACGTGTGTGTCTGCATGTGTGTGTGTATGGGGGTGTGAGGGTGTGATTTTTGTATGCATATCTGTGTGAGTTGGTGTATATACAGTGGGGACGGAAAGTATTCATACTTCAGACATAGGGTCTGACGTATCAAACGAGCCCCAAACCATCACTCTGCGGCCAGATATGGAGTAGATGTGGATGGATCACTTTAAGGGTCGTTTCTCCTGACTCTTTTCCCCATAGAGTTCTATAGGAAAATGAGTCAGGAGAAATAACCCTTGCAGTGATCCATCCACATCTACTCCATATCTGGCAACAGAGAGATGGTTTGGGGCTCATTGGATAGCTCAGACCCTTGATGACTTACAGCTATTTAGCCAGTCATGTGTTCCATACTGTACAAGCCTAATTTACAGCTGAATCTAGTCTCACCCCCCAATTCCCATAGAGATCAATTCAAATGCAGAGAGGTTATAGTATCGCTTATAACAGTACCTGAAAATAAGATATCGAGACTCTTTTGATGTTTATGGGTCACAGACTTCAGGAAGTAACAGCATGCAAAGGATATGCTACCAAATATTAAATATGATACTTTAAAAATATGTTAAAGCAAAGGGTATGAATACTTATGTAAATGAGAGATTTCAGTTTTATTTGCAAAAATTTCTAAAAACATGTTTTCACTTTGTCATTATGGGTTATTGAGTATAGATTGATGGGCAAAAATTGTATCAATTTAAAATGAAATCTACAACACAATAAAGTGTGCAAAAAGTCAAGGGGTATGAATACTTTCCGTCCCCACTGTATGAATGCTTGACTGTATGTACAAATATAAGCATGCATGTCTGGGTACGCGTGTGCGTGCATGTGTGTGAGTGTGTGTGTGTGTGTGTGTGTGCACTTGTGTACGTGTGGGCATGTACGCATGTGCATTTGCTTACATGTGTGTGTGTGTCTGTATGTGTGCGCGTGTGTGTGTGTGTGTGTGTGTGTGGAGAGACCAGCATACTGTGTGAACTATCGATTCTCCTACATGTTGTCCTCACATGCAGTGGAGTAAACAGCATTTACTCACATGCAGTGATCTGTGTAAACATACATAACAATATAATAATTTAAGTAAATTTAAGGATGGGAACAGGCCATTCACCCTGTTTAGGTGTGTCATTTACCTACAATAGGCGTGCAACAGATTCATTAACCCAATCAGTGGCCATTGTCTCGGGAGAAAACAGCCTCTGGTTTTCTATACCTGGGGACTCCCAAGTGCTCGGAGTTCTTGTGCATTTCCTCGGCTCAACTAGGGTTTCTTTTTTAGCTTTGATCTAAACCAGTGTAAGCCTTGACCTGACCTCTATGGTGATTATTATATCCCAGAATACAATGTTTTGTGAGAGCGCTCTGAGATTTTATTTAATTTTTTTGAAATGATCATTAATCGAGATCTTTAATCACATGTAAACATGCCTCTCTAAGAAACAACCTTCGAGCAGCCCTCAAGCAGCCCTCAAGCATTACCAGATCCTAGGGGCCCCCAGGAGATCAGAGCTATGGCAGGCAATCTGGTTCTGCTGGTTCTGCTCTAATGGCGGATGGTGGAAACTCAATGGAACTCTGGAGAGAGAAATACACATAAATCACAATGTGCAATATGCTCCATCTCAGGCCAGACAAAATGTGGAAAAAACATGAGAAACTCAACCTTGCGCATCGTTTTTTAATCGCAAATTCACAGTATTTCACTCCGCCCATCTCGAACATTGACAACAGACAAAAGCCTGGGAAATCAGCTGATTGGCTGGCGAACTGCCACTGCAAAAAGTGACACAATGCCGACGTCACCCCACCTTCTAATGAGCTTAACAAGCTTATTAGTCATGTTTATTGTTCTGGAGTATGCAATTGGCCAGATTGTGGATTCAGATATTTTTCTGCAGTAATACCACATCTGGAAATTTCCATTTGCCATGTGTCTGATTAGAAAACCACTCTCTGCTCTCAATGTGGCTCCTAAACCAGGGGTTGCCGGTTTGATTCCCATGTGGGGCACTGACATTGTACCCTCGAGCTAAAGGTACTTAGCCTGAATTTTCTCAGTAAAATATATGGATTGTACGTATTGTACTGCAAAATTCCTGAACGTAGATTCCTGAATAAGAATAAACCACTGTTCATCATCTCCTGCAGGTGCGGCTCCAACTGGAGCCGACTCAACCACAGACTTCTAACATAGCGCTAGCTAATATTGGCCAGAACCAATCGGATTGGAGCGAAATGCCAGAGCCAATGGGATTGGAGCAAAAGCAACCTCACACCCTTTTAATCCCTCTAAAGAGAGATCCAGTGTGGGAGGAGTCTGGTGTACAGGCTCCTCCCCTTCAAGGAAATGGAATATGATGAAATATTGTCCATTTCCATAAGCGCCAACATTGCCAAGTCCATCTGATACTGAAGTGAGCCGGGATGTGTCCGAATCAGCACCCTTCTATACTATTAGGTAGAGTTGTTGAGTAGCCAGGATGAGAAAGTATTTTTCTCTAAATATATAGTATACTTAAAACCCATGTATGATACACTTACTTCCGGGGTTTCGCTATATTCAGGAGCACACTTGTGTACAAAGAGTACACAAACATTTGGTCGCATATATATGACTTGAAGCTTTGTTTTATATATTTTTTTGTGAACATAAGCCCTATTGAAAGTCAGCAGTCTTTCCAAAGCTGATTGATGTGACGTATGTTCAAACTCATCCTTAACCCTTGTTTTTTTCCCTCATAGAACCACTTCTGGTGTCCTCTGATTCTGCAGTTTTTGGGGCAACATCTCTTATGACTGGAATACTTTTTTTACCGCTTGCAGTGTCAGCGGGTATTAGCATGTAGCTACCTCTGCTTTAGCGGGTCATTAGTTATTCATCTTTTAAACCTCTCATACAGAGTCTTGGTGGATCGCATATTACTTCCGCGAGTGCTAGATTAAGTGCGCAGCTTGGACATACTCCAGGGTATGATGCAATATGGTGCATATGTGGACTGCCCTGCACATGTTAGTGCATATGTGTGTGTGTGTGTGTGTTTGTGTGTGTGTGTGTGTGTGAGGGGGTGGTTTAGCTTCCTTCAACAAACCCACATACCAGGTTGGATAGGTTATAGGTGGAGTTGTCTATGACAGCATGCTAGGTTTTGTTTTCATACGCGGAAAGAACGTCTCGTGCTGCCAAATCCATGCCGCCAACCTCCCACATGTCCTTCTGTCTTCATCGGACCCTATTTAAACAAATGACAATATTGTAGCGGTTAGCAGAGTTAGTTAGCCACCTCTACAATATGTACCTTGTATCACACCAATTTTGCCAGCATTTTTGAAGCAGGGACTTTCTTTTAAATACATACGGTATATTCAGTGATGTCATATTTTTGAAGTTTCTGTTATTCAACTCAATTGTTGAAGCTCCAGTGTGCTGTTTTTTTAGTTTTTTCTTTTTAAATTACAGTGTTTCTCCCATGATTGAGATGAAGCACGAACACAATTATCATCACATGTCTAGAACCCTTATTTTGCCACGACGTGTGTCCCAAATGAAATAATGATATTCGATATTTGGGCCTGGAGAAAACCCACGCCACCTTGGTAATTATTGCAAAATGTAAACATAGGTTTCTCTAGCATAGCAACCATGCCTGCTTAGCAACCATGGGACCTGAAAATTACTCACTCAACTCCAGAAGCTGTCAGACAAAAGGAGAGGAGAATACCTTGTACAAGCCGTTTCTCCCCGTGTTAAACGGGAGTGCATCTTTGTGTTATCCTGGTCTCCTCTCTGATATCAGGATCAGCCCATAACATTAATAACATTATTAATAATAATAATAATAATAATAATAATAATAATAATCACCATCATAATAATTAACATCATCGTCACCATATTTAAAATAATAATAACGTAAAAAGAGAGGGCAAGTCTTCACCTTCTCCACGTTTTATTACGTTACAGACTTATACTACAATAGATTGAGTTCATTTTTTGCCTCAAACATCTACACACAATAGCCAATAATGACGAAGTGAAAATAGGTTTTTAGAAAATATGCTATTTTATTTTACTGACAAAAATAGGTTATTTAGGGGTTACATATCTGTACACACCCTTAGCCTAATACTTGGTTGCTGCACCTTTGGCAGTGATTACAGCTTCAAGGCATCTTGGGAAAGAAGCTACGAGCTTGGCACACTTGTTTCTGGACATTTTTGCCCATTCTTCTTGGCATATTCTTGCAAGCTCCGTCAGGTTGGATGGGGAGCGTCGGTACACAGCCATTTTCAGCTCTTTCCACAGATGTTCAATTGTATTCAGGTCTGGGCTCTGGCTGGGCCACTCAAGGACATGCACAGACTTTCTCCGAAGCCACTCCTTTGTTCTCTTGGCTGTGTGCTTCGGGTCGTTGTCATGTTGGAAGGTAAACCTTCGCCCCAGTCTGAGGTCCAGAGCGCTCTGGAGCAGGTTTTCTTCAAGAATCTCGGTGTACTTAGCCGTATTCATCTTTCCCTCTATCAGGACTAGTCGCCCCATTCCCGCTGCTGAAAAACATCCCCACATCATGATGCTGCCACCGCCATGTTTCACTGTAGGGATGGTATTAGCCAGGTGATGAGCGGTGCCTGGTTTCCTCCATACCTGACGCTTGGTATTCAGGCCAAAAAGTTAAATTTTGGTTTCATCAGACCAGAGAATCTTGATTCTCATGGTTTGAGAGTCCTCTAGGTGCCTTTTGGCAAACTCCAAGCGAGCTGTGATGTGCCTTTTACTAAGGAGGGGCTTCCTTCTGGCCACTCTACCATAAAAGCCTAATTGGTGGAGTGCTGCCTGGATGGTTGATCTTCTGAAAGGTTCTCCCATCTCCACAAGGATACGCTGGAGCTCTGTCAGAGTGACCCTCGGGTTCCTGCTCACCTCCCTGGCCAAGGCCCGTCTTCCCTGATTGCTCAGTTTGGCCGGGCAGCCAGGTCTAGCAAGATTCTTGGTGGTTCCAAACTTCTTCCATTTACGAATGATGGTGGCCACTGTGCTCTTTGGGACCTGTAAAGCTGCAGAGATTTTTCCGTATGGTTGTGGGTTCGATCCACTTACCATGATGTGCTGTGATCCCTTCTCTATCCGTTACTCTGTGATTTCTCTGTGATTTCTGAATAAAGCAAATAAATATTTAAATAATACAAACAGAGGGTTGTCTGCTCTCTTTAAAACATTTTTTTTATTATTTGTATGAAAGAATAATAATTTCTTTTTAAATTTTAATAAAAACAAAAGTTTTTTTTAAATGGTCAATAGTCAGCAGGGGTTGCCGGGGTCAAAAATGGTATAAATCTTTCAAATGAAAGTATCCGAAAGGTCTGCTGCTGTTACAAGGCCACCCCGTGTTCCCTGTTCTTTTATTTTGAAACACCAACATTTCTCAACAAAGATCACATTTTAAAATGGCACACGAGGTTGAGCTTTAAAATTGGGTTTTTGTGAGAAGACTGAAGTTGTAAATGTGAAATCTGTTCTAATTTCACTGCACACTGGCCTCAGAAACTACAGCTCATTTCAGAGGAGCCATTCCTGCGGCACTTTAAAAAAGGCTTTCTCTACTCTCTGAAAGTCTATCGACCATGCAGGCAATTGCGCCATCCAGCCCTTCTTAATGATCTTTGTTTTATGATTTAATGAATCCTGTCCTTGTGAGTGTTTTGGTTCTGTCGGGCAGTGGGGTCTCAAAGTGCTCGTCATAAGTGCTTGCTTGTGTCCGGTTGATATGTGAACTCTCTGAACCACTGAAGACCATACATGGCAACATGCAATTTGTGAAATCGGACCTTTGCATGCACAATCAAATGTTCTCGCAGACCGGGGTCAAATACGTATTTGAACAACTAACTCTTTAGAGTTTAACCAAAACAAAATGGCAGAAATGGTTGTGGTTGTCTAAAGGTTTTTAAAAGTATTTTGGGTAAATATTTGACCCAGGTCTGGTCAGAAACCAAAAGATTTTACATTTCACAGATTTTTTTGTTGTTTCTGTCAGCAACATTGCCATCATTTAAAGGTGAACTTTAACCTAAAATACATTTTTTTGATGGTAAATTCTTCTGTCCATTGACAATATGGTCATAAATGATAACATTTACAACACACCAGTCTGCTAGAAGGACTCAGTGGACAGTGGAGTAAAGAGTTTGTGATTTACCTGTAATTCTGTATAAATTTATATGGACGTTTCTAGCCACCATTTGCCAGCACAGCAAAAAATGGCGCTGTACATTTCACATACTAGGGTGTTAGGGAACCGATCAGAACCACACGCAGACACCAAAATGAAGTAAATAATAGGCTTTAATTAAAGTAGACGGAAACAGGTCAATGTCCAGCAATCAGAGCAATACAGGGCAAGCAGAAACGTAGTCAAATCCAGGCAGGGGTCAAAGCCCAAGCAACCAGAGCAATGCGGAGAAGGCAGGGTAAAGTCCCAGAACAGGCAGAGGTCAGAACCGGAAGATCAATCAGAGGGGCTGGAGAACAGAAGGGTGAAGGGCTGGAGCGGAGCTTGGACAGAGATGGGTAGGCGGGCAGAAGGACTGGAGCAGGGCTGGGGGTCGGAGAACAGAAGGGTGAAGGGCTGGAGCGGGGCTTGGACAGAGATGGGTAGGCGGGTAGGCGGGTAGGCAGGCAAAAGAACAGGAGCAGGACGGGACGACACAGGACTGGAAACAGGAACTCGGAACATGTAAGGAGAATGCAGGAAGGTAATGGACACAAGCACGAAAGCAGGGCACAAGACGATCTGGCACAGAACAGAGAAACAGGTGAGCTTATATGCAAGACTACTGACGAGACAACGAGAAACAGGTGAGATGATACAACAGAGGAAACGCATATATGGTGCGGGAGGCGTGGAAACGTAATACGGGAAAAGGTAAAAACGTGAAACGGAATACAAACACAGAAAACACATAGAAACGGAGAAACCAGGAAGTGAATTATGACACAGAGGCACGGGACGTGACACTTGGGTGTTTATATGAGATTGTGGTCTCATATAAAGACCCTATGGTTTTAAATGTACACCAGCAGTGTTAGATTTACACTGAAATTTTTGCTGTGAGGATATACAGTGTCTGCCGGCCCTTTGTAATGACTTTATGGCCATCCGCAATGAAAAAAAACCCTTCTGCAATCTGCTTCCCAGTAATCGTCTTATTGCCTTTTGCAAGAACAGAATGCAAGTACAGGTGATCCTTGGGATTTAGACGGTATCTAATTGGCTACCCAATCCCTTGCATTCCGCTTTGAATCCACAGGTTGTCACTGCAAAAGGTGATCCTTGGGACTTTGACAGTATCTAATTGGCTACCCAATCCCTTGCATTCCACTTTGAATCCACAGGTTGTCACTGCAAAAGGTGATCCTTGGGACTTAGACAGTATCTAATTGGCTACCCAATCCCTTGCATTCCACTTTGAATCCACAGGTTGTCGCTGCAAAAGGTGATCCTTGGGACTTAGACAGTATCTAATTGGCTACCCAATCCCTTGCATTCCACTTTGAATCCACAGGTTGTCACTGCAAAAGAGAATTGAGCTCTCTCCGTTGACCTACCTGGTAAAGTCAATTAATTTAATTGAAAAACGAAATTAATTGACTTTGGCCCCCCATCTTTGGTCCTGCATCCATGGCGACGAAAGGAAGTGAAGGCCTTTTTTTGTTGTTGAAAACTCCTCTCAAGCCGACAGTGTCTCTAGGCCTGAAGCTCCTTGAGGATAAATAAAGTTGTTACCTTATAGAACTCTACAGCTATTTCTTAGAATAAAAAAAATCCTCACCACTGTTTTATAATAGATGATTACTAATGTATGCATGCATGTATATATGTGTGTGTATGTATGTATGTATGTATGTGTATGTATGTATGTATTGTCCGTGCATCCGAGAATGAACACTGACAAATGCATCTGTTGTCTGTCAGACGGGTGGCGCAAGTTATCAGGAGTGTTAGGAAATTCCCTGCATAATTTACCTCTTTATTTGTCTCTCTAACGCAGGAGTGTAACTGAGGTGAAACCGCGTCGTGACGGGGCTTTTGTCTCCAGCGGACACAGTTCAATTAATGCGTCGCGAGCTCAAGCGCGGCCTTGACCCCCCCCCCCCATTCTACGCGCGGAGACTGCCGCTGCAGAGAGGGCACCTTCGCTCCGACTCTGCGATGAGTGCACGGGAGAACGGGACATTGCGCGTTGTCAAGGTGATGGTAAAATTAGAAAACCCCCCCACCATCATTATGGGATTTGAGAGCGTTTTCCCCCCTTCGTGTGAAAGAAAATATGTAGCATTTAAATGCTGTTTCCTGGAGGTGGTTGGGTGGGTTGTACCTGACAAATAATAGCTTCCCTGCTTCCTAATGTCGGGAGACATGCGGGATATCAAAGCCACCTCAATCCGCACACCACTGCATGCTAATGACTTCTCTTGACAACCGGGTCAAGAGCAGGCATTTGCATGCAGTAGCCCTTCATGATATAAATTCGAACAAGGGAAAAAAAAGTAATGTCAAACAAGGATTGCAAACTGCGAAGGAGCTAGAATACTAAGCAAACGCAAGCGTGAAAGGGTGACGACCGTCGTATTATAGACTGACAGAACCTGAAATGTAGACAAAGAATAGAGCTTTTGAGTGATGGTTCAAAGGTGAGGGAGTTGCTCTGTCATAGGTGTTTTGTCTCAGCCTGTTGTGGCTGGTTATTTGAATATGCTCTTCGTCATTCAAGGTGACAATGCTAACAGGTACTCGGATGTCTAAGCCGTACAGACAGCTATTATTATTATTATTATTATTATTATTATTATTTATGTGTTTATTTATTTACAAGAGCACTTTGTCTTTCCAACAATAAAGGGTAGTAGCCATGAGAAAGTGAGGTCCCACTTATTTGAACCAATCACAAAACTCAAACTCTTCACTGAAAAACAAAATTACCGGTTAAAATGTGTGTCACTGATAGGGTATAAGGTAGCTTCACCCATATATACTCAGTGGCCACTTTATTAGGTACATCTGCTCGTTGTGTATATTATATTCTGCAACAGCACAAGAGCATTTTTACAATGGCGATGACTCCCTTTATCACATGCCAATGAAAAGCACTCAACTGCACGGACGGCGGCCATTTTACACAATAGCTGACCACACGCTTAAACGAGAGGGATGATTTGGTGGCAAGATAGTGGGCAAGAGCCAGGTTCGTATTTGGCTTGGGACACTGTGGAGGAACAACCCCTTACTCTTTGTGATACCATGGGAACTTACATTTTTATTATTCACCTTTTATTTATGCAAGGTAGGTTGACTGAGCATGTATGCTCTTTTACAACAACGCCCTGTTAACAACACCCTAACATGCATGTCTTTGAATTATGGGAGGAAACCGGAGTACCCGGAGGAAGCCCACGCGGACACGGGGAGAACAGGCAAACTCCACACAAAAAGGCCCTTGGCCGGGATTCAAACCCAGGACCTTCTTGCTGTGAGGCGACAGTGCTGACCACTGCACCACTGTGGCACCACAGTGAGCACAGTGACCACAGTGAATCACTGTGACTACATCCCCAACAATACAGTGGGGCACTGTGTTTATTATTATTTTTGGCTTGGTCCAGAATATAGACTGCCCCCTACTGGTCCACCAAGGCACCAACATCATCCAATAAATCCATGGTTACTCAAATCACGGTCCTCGAGGGCTAAATTTATCCTTTCTTCCAGTCGTTCCCTTTCCTTGCTTCAAGGGGGTATCCCCAAAATGCCAGGATGAAATATGGCAGCCACACCAAGTGTGATTCGGATACAATTTAAGAAAGGGGAGGGAGTAATTATATTCCCTCGCTCCCTCGTTTATCCTCCCTTCCACCAAGGGTGTAAAATGCAAGCTTCCAGCAAGAAGGGAATCCCACAATGCAATGCTCCACATGGAAAAAGTGAGCGGTCACCACAAAACTATGTGGCGGTCACATTTCAACTCTATGGTGTTGCACTTCCGAAATGTTGCGAGGGCGGTTCGGTTCCGTTTTTGTTTGTTTCTCGTCAATCCTCCCTTGCAGAACACCTTTTGAGTTTGCTTGCTGCATGTAGCAAATTGCGTCACAAGAGAGCTCCCTCGAGGGAAGGCAGCAAGGGAAGGGAGCGTGTTAAATTGGATTCGAATGGAGCCCTGCTGCTTTTCCACCCTCCCTTTACCTGGGAGTCAGTTGTGAAGACGGTCTGGCAGAGGTGTAAAGTCCAGAGGTCAGAAAGTAAAATTCCTGCCATTTGTTTCTTCCACAGAACCTCCTCCAAGACGACGTTATGGTGGACTTTAAAAAAAACCAGCGACTGGCGAGAGAGAAATGGGGGATGAACCATTGGAAGGAACTGATCATTTAGTCCACCCCCCAAACGGAAAAGAGAGAAATCTACAAGAACATTATACCCCACCCGACAACCCGGGAATTACTTTTCAGCGTCACTTTAATGTTCTTTGAATTACCCCCTTTTTTTTCTCTCTTTTTTGGAAATCCTATTTGTATGTGATGTCAGTTAATGTAGACCCCCCCCCCCCTGTAAATGTACGGTTTTTAAAAATGTAAAGTGATGTTTGTGTTGATGTATGTGAACATTTTTTAAAGAAAAATGCTTTTATTGGGAAGAAATTAGGAAAACCAATAAAAGCTACAATAAACAGCTGATTTCACAAATTAATTCTACCTCCTGGCTGAAGAATTGTGCTTTTGCAAATCCAGGTGATTTGAACAAAATACTGGGGAGGACTTTTACTTTCTGAACCTGGATTTTCCACCTCTGGCTATTCCCACGCAAACAAATTACATCTCACATCAGACATAGAACCCCATCTCTGACTACCCTCAAACTAAAGATTGATCATTCAAAAGCATTGCTTCTGTCTGAAATTTTTATTTGCATAATTATAAGATAATATATCCAAGAAATGGTTAGGGAATATTGGTAAAATGCCAATGTCAGAATCTATTTTAACATACTGGTTTTCAGTAGTACATTTTTTTTATTTTTGAAACTGCTGGTCCCGTCATGCTTCAAGCAGGAAGCTGGTGCCGACATCGTTTGGTACATTTTGTACCCAGCGCATTCGACTACGATTGGCCCACAGGCTCATTAATACGCGTCTAAGCCAACCGGATTCAAATGCGGTGAAGATTGGAACGTTAAAATGGGCTCTTTATCTCTTTATGGGCGTGTATTTGGCGTTTGACGTCACTGAATGACAGCTGGCTGTCAGAAGTGAGTTCGCTTCCCCAGTAGAGAGAGCTCTCGATATTATTTTCCATTTCGTGTAGGCAACTCGGCGCAGAGCACAGAGCGTTCAAGCGGCGGAGTACCGTCCGACAGAACAGTCGTGCCAGTCCTCCGCGAACCGAGCCCACCTACCTGGCCTGGCCATGGATGAACAGGCAGGGCCGGGAGTGTTTTTTAACAACAATAATAACTCGGTGTTGCCCGGCGGTGGGAAAGGACCACAACCCGGCGACGTCGGTGGAGGGGAGGCGGCGAGGGCGCAGTACAGTATTCCGGGGATCTTGCACTTCCTGCAGCACGAATGGGCCCGATTCGAGGTGGAAAGGGCGCAATGGGAGGTGGAACGGGCCGAATTACAGGTACCTAACCAATCTCAATGGCCATGCCTGATGTTTTTTTTTTTTACACTAAGCCACATGCTCGATGGTCGCTTGTTGCATTAATGCTGAAATTACGACGTTTCTTTTAAAGGTTAGCTTTCGAGGCTGAACGCAAGTCGTAGTTGAGCAGGGTTTGTCTCTGAACCACCCCCTCGTATAAGTTTAGCTAGCTCGCTAGCTGCGTAGGAGCATCTCTGGATGACGTTACAGTGTTGGATACAACTTTGAATTTGGCTACGTAAATGACGCCTTGCGGGCTTCCGTTCACAATGTTCGGTGTCTGCTGTTGTCATTTTGTGTGGCGAGTAGCCTCCGCTCGCAAAGGGGAACGGGGGGTAAAAGATATGCCAGCTCGGGATGAAAGAACGAAGTGTCCGGGAATGCAGAATTGTAGATTCTCGCAGTGTTAAATTGGAACAAAGCCCTCCCTTCATCCATAATGGGCTGTGTGTGGATTTTTTTTTATAGCCAGAGAAGCTTCATTTAAAGTCTATCAGTGATCTTGCCGACTTCGAGATGAATGGGGACCACTCTTACCACGCTAAACGGATAACGTAGTAGCCTATGCTTGAAATCAAAAGTCAGGCAGAATTTATTTTGGAATTGGATTTTATTTTAATATCTGAAATAGGAAACGGAATATGATGTTTCTTATTTTATGATCGTATACTGTCACTCCAGTATAGCATACAGGGGGTATTTTGACGCCTTTCAACTTTAGCTGATATTAATATGAAGAAGTCTGAGGTTAGATTAGCCTACCATGTTGCTCTACACATAAATTGGTTAATGTAATGTTTATGTTTTTGTTGAGTAAATTTCTGGTCTCTGACGAGCAGAGCGCGAAAGAAAGTCCCTTGGAGACTTAACTGGATTATCTGCCAACCAAACAAATTGCTTGCATTACATGTAAACAGTAATTAGCTAGCTAATACAGACAAATATCACCTCTTAATGTTGTAATGTGTAATGTTGAAAGACCCTATTTTGGAAGCAATTTGTGCAAACCGTTAATACTGAAGACGTTTTAAAGAAAAACGGTAAACTGAAGATAAACACAACACAACAGACGGAGAAAGGCTACGGGTTTCAGCCTTGGTGCTACTTTTCCTTGTGAGTGACGTTCACAACAACAAAAAATGACCCAGATGATTAAATTCTCTCTCCACCCTTGAAGTTCCTTGAATGCCCCTTTTATTTTCTTGCAGATC